>JACERP010001610.1:0-17693 GCA_014080715.1 Scenedesmus sp. NREL 46B-D3 | reverse complement strand
GCGGCTGTGTACAGTGAGCGCCTGCGACGCGGAACCAGCATGCACTGCAGACGCTGCCTTGCAGGACCGGCTGTCTGCTGGCTGTTTGCCACCAACCACCTGGAACCTGCAGCCCAGCGCATGACTTGCAGGTGATGCAGCTTGCCTGCTGGGCCGCCACTTCTCCTGGCTGCAATTGTCACTGCCACTTAGAACAGTTCCTCAAACCCTTGCTCTCGCTGACTTGTGCTGCTGTGTTATTGCAGGCAACAGCAGCATTGGGCCAGGGGCAGAGGGCCAAGCCTCCTTCAGCTTTGTTGGGCTCAAAGGACCAAACGTAACCGCCAGCAGCGCCCCGTTCAGGCTGGCACCGCCCACCAATGTCGTCCTCAACAACCTCTACTGCTGGCCGCTGCTACGGCCCTCGCCTAGCACAGCGGCAGCTGCAGCAGGCGCTGCCGGCAGCAGTGACGGCAGCGCCACGCTTGGCAGGGCAGCAGCAACAGCATCCAGCGTGGCTGAGCAAGTGTCTGGTCCTGAGCAGCAGGCTTCGGCGGCTGCCGTGAGCCAGCAGCGGCAGCTTGCTGTGCCGCAGCTGACCCTTGAGGAGATGCCGAAGCAGCTGCTGGCTGAGTACTTGCCCGTAGATCGCCTTCCGGAAGGGCTCAACCGACCTGCGTACTTTTATTTCAAGTGAGATGCAGGTTGCGCAGCAGCCGAGGCAGGCAGCTCGTTGCAGCAGGTGCCCTGGCGTGTACATTGGCATCGTGCATTTGGCTGGGCATCTGTAGCAACGAGTGTTGAACGCATGTGGAAGCGTAAACGGAACTGAGGTTTGATAGCCAATGATACGCCTGAGGCCCAGCATGAGCTGTTGTAGACCGCCTACGTTGCAAGGCGCGCGTAGTGGTACCAAGGCGGTATAATGTGTCACATTGACTAGCCCACGTCCCTCACACAGAAGTGTGCGTACCATAATATTTTGTTAATGATCCATTACATGGATAATAACAGCTTCTGTTACAGCATCAGCCAGCAGCAGGCTCCTCCTACACCTCCATTCATTATTTCCAGTGCACAGCTTGCCCTGCTGGGTTGCATCTGCGTATAGACGTTGTGTTGTGGCCTCTTAAGTGGCAGGACCTGCTCCAGTCTGCTTCATCGGCTTGACACGGCCGCTGGCTTGACGCGCCCGTGACGCCGTGACACCCTGCAGGCTGAGCAACCCTGCAGGCGCAGACAGCAGCGCTCCGCCCATCTACCTTGACCAGGTGCTGCTGCAGTACTGGTTCCACGGCCCACGGCGAGCTGCTGCTGCGGCAGAGGCGGCGGCGGCAGCCACTGGCACCGACGGCAGCACCATCAGCCGCGCTGCGCAGGCTGACTCAGCACAGCTGTACCTGACCTGCACTGACGCACAGGCGCCTCTGAGTGAGTGGCAGGGCTGGGTGGTGATGGGGTGCGGCGGGCCTTGCTGCGCATGGTGCATTGTGTGCTGATGAGCTTGCTGCATGCATGCTTCACATCAGCAGGCCGCCACAAGCCATGCCCACGCTGGGCCCAAAGCTGATGTGCTCCCCGTTCATCCAGTTGGTCGAGTGTCCCATGTGTGCCTTTCAAGGTGTTGCATGCTGCTGCGCTTGTCAACCTGCTGTGGCTTTTGTGATGCGTGCAGCTCGCCATGATGTGCGGTGGTCGATCTCACCCGGGCTGCCCGGCGTGTTTGGGGCCCGCTTTGTGCTGAAGATCTGGTTCCAGGTGCAGCGCCCCAGCCCAGGCAGCAGCAGCAGCAGTCTGGATGACGCACCAACACGCTTCCTGCTGCTGCCTAGTGGCAGCACAGACAGCAGCACCAGCTACATCACATACGCGCCCGACGTTGGCATCTTCAAAGTGCAGCCCATCACAAGTGCCCAGGCGATTGTGAGTCTTGGGCAGCGCTTCCCGTCGGATGATATGAACCAGCAAGATGATTACAGCTTCCTCAACACGTCCGTCACTGCTTTGCGCGGCAGTGTGCACAACAGCAGCAACAACAGCAGCAGCATTGGCGCTGCGGGCGAGGGGCTCGTCAGGCATGCTGTGCAGCCCAACGCACGGCTGGCTGCGGCGCTGGACAACGCGACCGCGTGGGGCAGCCCACCGACAGGCAAGCTGGTGAGCAGAGGCTGCGATGCGTATGAGTCGCTGCTGCTCCCACCAGCTGCCGGCCGCACCGGCTGCCAGCACCGGCTGTCAGGCACACTGGCTGTGTGTGTTGCCAGTCACTGAGCACTAAATGCTTGGCATGCGGGTCAGTTGCATGGCTAGCACACATCCCTCAGGCGGCTGCCCTGCCCTTTCCAAACGCTCATGTTGCTTGTAGGTATGACCTGTTCATCATGTGCATGCTGCATCTTGTTTACGTGGTGTGGCTTGTCCTCCTTTAACCCCTGCCTCTGCCAATCACACACACGCGCCTCGCCTTGCCTTGGGGCACCTGTCTGCATGTGTGTCTGCGGAGTGCAGGTCGCCAATGCCTTCCCCAGCAGCAGCAACGGCAGCAGCAGCAGCGACAGCAGCAACCTCCCACCTGGCAGCTACTGCACCGTGAAGGAGCAGCGCAGCCCATCGTGCGGCATAGATGTGACGTACTGCTGCGTGGGCAGTTACAACCTGAGCAGCATCCCCCGCGACTGGAAGCGACGCCTGGGCGTAGAGCAGCTCTCAGCAGACAGCAGCAATGCTACACTAGCGGAGGCAGCAGCTGGAACGTCCAACAGGCCAGACAGCAGCAGCAGCAGCAGCAGCAGCAGCGGCCAGGCAGACCCTGCAGATGCCTACGTTGTGGCTCTGGCTGTCGTCCTGCCAGCGCTGACGGTGGTGTTTGGCGTGGCACTGTTTGCGCTGCGCCATGCAGTGCGCTCCTCCAGACGGGAGCGCAACGCAGACGGCTCACAAGGCCGTGCTGCAGCAGCCGGCAACCTTCACACACCGCTGAACCCAGCAGATGCAGCTGCAAGTTCAGGTTCAACTGAACCGGCAGGTGCAGGACCGCCAGCAGCAGGCACCAAGGTTGGTTGCAGCAGCAGTGCTGAGAAGCCTCTGCTGGACAGTGCACATGCGGAGGGCAGCTGCGTGTTCTCGCCCTTTGCTCAGCCAGCCTGGCAGCAGCAGCTGGAGTTGCAGCTGCGCACCTCGGCAGCGGCGCCTGCTGGCGCTGCCGTGGAGCCGGAGGAGCCGCTGGCGCTTGTCAGCAGCGGCAGCCAGGCCCGCTCGCTGGTGTCGCTGTGGCTCATGCGGGGCCGCACCATGCCCGCCGACCTGCTGGCTCCGGCAGTGGACCAGTTCCATGCAGCGCAGCAGCAGCGCTGGCAGCAGGAGGGCGAGGGCCCAGCTGGTGCTGGCGGTGGTGCTGGCTACAGCAGCAGCAACAGCCCTGAGCCGCCTGACCTACCCCTCAAGCGGTGAGCGTTGTCAGCTGCTATGCTGTGTAGTGGGCGCCCTTTGTGCACATGCATGGAGGTATCACGGCTGGACACCTGTTATGGCCACACACAAGCGGTCAATTCTTGCTGGTGCTTCTCGAATCCAATTTCTCTGGGCAGGGGTCGTGCACAAGTGCAAACTGCCCACCATTGCATGTGCTGCCGCTGCCTGCACGTGTTGGCTGCAGGTGTGCCACCTGGGCTGACCGGCTGCATGAAGACGCCTTCGGTGAAGACCTCCTGGGGAACCTGATCAAAATGACAGCTGCCAGGCATCACAAGCCCCTCGCGGCTGACAGCGGCGCCCACAGCGCAGCAGCAGCGGCAGCAGCAGCAGCAGCAGGGCCGGCGGCTCTTGCAGGAGGGCCGCACCATGGCGTGTCGGCGCACACCGCCGCTGCTGTGATGGCGGCAGTGACTGCAGTCAAAGCATCACTTTTTGCTGGCTGCACCATGCCAGCAGATGTCACACAGCAGCTGCAGCAGGAGTGTGGAAACTCAACGGAGGCGCAAGGCAAGACCAGCAGCAACGCTGCGCCTGGGGTTGCTGCTCGACGCTTGTCGTACATGCTACGGGCTCAGGATGCTGCTGCAGCTGCAGGCAGTACAGGTGCCGATGCCGCTGCTGCACCCAGTTTCCTGCAAGCGCTGATGGCTGGCGGGGGTGTCATCCACCCGCCCAACGGCCCACCCATCCCCCTCAATGTTGACTTTGCGTCTGAGGTGGCGCTCGGGCGGCTGCTGGGCAGGGGAGGCTTCGGGCAGGTGCACGAGGCCACCTGGAGGGGGCAGCAGGTGAGGCGCGGCTGCGGCTCATGCACAGGCAAGGCCGGGCAAAGACCCTGATGTTGGCTGCTTGCAGGAATCGCTTGACGTTTGAAATGCACAGGCACATGCGCAGCACACGCGTACAGGCATTCAGGCATTTGAAAAACTCGTTCGCTGCCCGTTGCCCCCTCGCCCGGGCTGCGCTAGCGCTGCAGGTCGCCGTGAAGCTGCTGATCGTCGACAGCGCGGACCCCGGTGTGCTGGACGCCTTCCTGAAGGAGGTGGCGCTGTGTGCCTGCCTGCGCGGCAGCAGCAGGGTGGTGCGCCTGCTGGGCGCGTGCCTGGGCGCCACCCCGGGGCACCAGCAGCAGCAGCAGCAGCAGCAGAAGCAGCAGCAGCAACAGCAGCAGGCGCAGTCATCTCATCACCTCTCATCACCATCAACTTCTGATTCAGGTGACGCGCAGCTCTGTGAAGGTGCGCAAGCAGCAGCAGCCCCACAACCATCTGCGGCCGGTGTCCGTCGCTGCACCAACAGCCAGACAAGTTCTGCGGCGGCGGACTTGTCGTGGGAGCAGGCAGAGACTGCAGCTGCTGCATGCAGCAACAAGAGCCATGCACAGCAGCAGCAGTTGCTGCAGCAGCAGCAGCTGGCGCTGATCATGGAGCTGGTGGAGGGAGGCAGCCTGTCGCAGCGCATCTACCACCCCAGCAAGAGGAGGCTCAGCTACCTGGAGGTGCGGAGGCCGCGCTGATCCGGTGTGCAACATGCGCATGGTGTGCTCGTGGCATGGCTGTGTGACGCACCCCACGGCTGCGAGTGCACCTCCATTCCTTGTGTGTGGGGTTGCTTGCATGCGCACGCATGTGTGCAAGTGACTGCGCCTGTGCTAGTGCAAGCGTCTGTGCGAAGCCACCTGCACTTGGCATGACTGTGGTGCTGTTGAAGGATTGTGGGTTGAGGCGTCCACTGCAGCCTTGTCTTTTGCTGCTGGTGCAAGTGCCCTACTGCCCCGCCACGGCCTGCAGGTGCTGCAGATCGGGCTTGACGTCGCGCGGGGGCTGGCCTACCTGCACCCTGCCGTGGTGCACCGGGACCTCAAGCCCCACAACGTGCTGCTGGAGGCAAACGGGCGCGCAAAGATAGCAGACTTCGGCATCAGCAGGTGCGGCTGCTGCGCACGCCCCAGCTGTCACCCTGCTTTTGGAGATGTACAGCGAGCCAGACATTTGACTGAACTGCTGCAGGTGGTGCTGCTGGTGCTGCTGCCCACCTTGGACTGCTCGCTGCCTATGCAAACTGCACCATACAACCATGAGCACACTCTCTGATGTTTGAGCGGCACACCTCCTCATGCTCATCACATCTTGCACTGCACTGTGCACTAAGCCCAGGCCATCAACGTGTTGAGAGACTCCCATGTGTCCTTAAAAACTCTCCAAGCCCTGCCTGGCTCTGCCACCCGCCCCCCACCCCACCCCGCCCCACCCGCGCAGGTTCAAGGACCCCAGCCGCAGCTGCCTGAGCGTGACGCACCAGGGCGGCACCCCCAACTACATGGCCCCGGAGCTGTTCAACGGCAGCAGGGTGGACGAGGCGGCCGACGTGTACAGCCTGGGCTGCATCCTGTACGAGTGCCTGGCCAGGAAGCGGCCCTTCGGGGAGCTGCTGGGGCACGACGCCCGCAGCTTCAACCTGCTGTTCAAGGTGCGGCCTGGTTGATGAGTTCCTGCAGTTCTGGTACTGCCCCAAGCCAGCGTGACAGACACACATCATCTGCTGTGAGACAGCTCTGGGGCGGTGGAGCTCAGCTGGCATGTACGTTGATGCCATCTGGCGCTTCTAAACTGCCCGGCCTCCAAACATTGCTGGGTATCCCAAGCATGTGGAGCATGTAATGTAATGTAATGTATGTGAGGGTTTGCTGCCTTTCGTGTCTTACTTTCCGTTGCGCTGTGCTTGGCTGGTTGTGTCTCTCCCCTGCCTTTCCCCGCAGGTCATCGTGGCTGTGGCGATCAACAAGGAGCGCCCGCTGCTGCCCGCCTCCACGCCGCCCCGCCTGGCGGCGCTAATCAGCCGCTGCTGGCAGGACCCCCGGCAGCGGCCACGTGCAGCTGCGGTGGCGGCAGAGCTGCAGGACATGATGCAGGTGCGCCGCGTCGGGCTAGGCCTTGTTTCAGCCAGCTTGGCATTGCTGCCTCACTCGAAACATGTCAGCATGCAGCTCTGTCTGCTTGCAGCCCTTGAAGATTGTGCAAGTCCCGGATTGCTGAACGAGCAGCTGCCAGTGGCATGCATGCGTACCTTAGGTCAAGCAGGGACGCTGGCATAAGTGCATCTTGGGGCTGGAGTACACAAGTTTAACATGATGGGTGCGCATGGGTGCCTGCTGCCGTTGCTGCTGCAGGAGGAATTGGAGCTGCGCGCCAGTATGCTGCGAGTGTCATGCCGGGCAGCAGCAAGCCGTTCGCGCAGTTCACCACTGTTTGGCCTCTCTGATGACAGCAGCAGCGCCAACAGCAGCAGGCCGGGCAGCAGAGACAGCAGCGAGGAGCGGCCGGCTGCACTGCCACGCGCCGCAACTGTGGGCCGCCCTGCCGCACACAAGAGTGAGCTGGAAGCCGCCATGGATGCTGCTGCGGCTGCTGTGGCTGCACAACAGCAGGCAGATTTTGACGCACCCAGCGAGCCAGCTAGGCCACGGGCTGCGCGCACGGACAGGGACACAGCGTTCAACCTGAACAGCGCTGCGGGCACCGGCTTACCAGCAAAACCAGGTGTGGAAGCACCAGCACCGGCAGCGGCAGGCGCACGCCCCAGCGCCCTGTACTCAGCGGCAGCAAGCGCATTGGGGTGCTCACCCAGGCCAACAGGAGCAGGCAGGGGCAGGCCTCGGGTGAAATTTGCACCCGCTGTCGAGGCCAGCTCCCATGACCAGGGACCTGCTGCTGGAAACCCCGAGCAAGGAGGCCCCTCCTCAGCGTCACACCTGCCGATGCCGGCATGCTCAGGCACAGCGCCTGACGCAGCTGCTGCTGCAGATGCAGCATCAGTACAGCTGGCAGCAGCAGCAGGTTGCAGCAGCGGGCAGGCTGCCAGCTGTCAGAAGGACGGCACACCTGCAGCGACAGCCAGCAGCACCGGCGATGACACTAGCAGCCAGGCAGCTGCAGTGCCAGTCACTCTGACCTCTTCCATGTATAATTTAGGCAGCCCCAAAGCATCACCAACAGCCGCTGCAGGGCCAGCCAGCGCACGCCACAGCACTGCCTATGCAGTGGGCGGTGCAGCTACAGCAACAGCCAGCAGCAGCACTTGCAGTGGCAGCAGCAGGGGAACAGTGTCAACCGTTGTTGGGCCTGCCACGCGCAGCGTGCAGGCCTTTCTGTCCTTCAGCATGCAGAGGCAGCAGCAGCTGCTGCAGCATGAGCACGAGCAGCGGCCATCTGGGGAGCACTGTGTGCTGGAAGTCATGCCTGGCGCAACAACTATCTACCATCCCCATGAGTCAGCTGCCAATCGCGAGCTTGCTGCAGCAGCTGTCACCAGCAGCCGCATACGGGCGAGCTGCACTGCACTGCAGCAGGTTGCTCAACGTGCTGTGGCTGCACTGGCTGCAGCGCCCGCAAGCCCCTCTGACATCTTCAGCAGCAGCACCGGCAGCAGCACGCTGCCCGCCCCTGCACCAGCAGCAGCTGACTTGGGGTCAGCAAAGACCGATAGTGTGACACCAGCGGCAGCAAGCAGCGTGGACCCGGCAGTGCAGGCAGCTGGCACCGTCAGCCGCAGGGCTAATGGCCGCTGGCTGGGCTGGAGCGCAGAAGCAGGTGACAGCGCCTTGCACCGGGCGGGCTCTGCAAGCAGAGAAGCTGCAGCCAAGCTGAAGCAGCCGACGCAACCATCAGCCGCTTTAATGTGCTTTGATGTTTGCACGCCTGGTGCAGCACCAGGCGCACACCACCAGCAACAGCAGCAGCAGCAGCAGCAGCACAAGGTAATTGGGCAGCAAGAACTTACTGCAGAAGCACCGGCCGCACCTGCAGCTGCCTCAATGACAGGCAGCGCTGGCACGCAAAACAGCTGAACAGCTGAACAGCGTACCACAGCGCCGGCAGCCATTCAGAGCAAGCAAGCATGTTGTGCTGCGCCAGGCTACTGGTAACAAGCGCAGGGGTCGCAGGCTTGGAGAATTCAATTGGTGTACAGCCGCAGCACTGTGCAGGTGTTGCCTTGCCTGCGACAGTGGACAGAAGCGCGCCAATTTTGGTCGACTTCCTTCAGCAACGCTCGCTTGTATTCTGCAGCAGAGTGAGCTGTCGCACAGCTCTTGCGTCTTTGATGTTGATGTGAATCTGTTTTCTATCCCCGTTTCCAGCTACTGCTGTTGTCGCAACCCCTGGTCGTGCAGCACATGCATGCCACGCAGGCAGCCTGTACCGCGTTGATTGTGCGCGTGTGAAGGAGTTGAACACCCAGTTGTGCTGTCTTCCCAGCCATTTCCATTCAAGCCCTGCAGCCGAAGCGTGCCAGTTTTATGCTTTTGCATCAACACTTCAACCACATGGTACCTAGATGTGTGTATGAGCAATGCTCAGTGCTTGCCACCTGCTTGCTTTTCTGGTTGGCTGCACATTTAACATCTTAGATTGCGGCGCATGACACATTATGCCACTTTGCCGCCCAATGTCCTCTATTTGCCGCTGCCTTTTTCCCTGGCTAGCCCCAAGCTACCAGCAGGATGCATGTGTTGAACAGCAGCAGGTATGCCAAGCTCCTTGTCGTATTTGATGATGACGCTGCATTGGCAGCGCAGTGCATCCCTGCGCCTTCCATGCAGAGATGCAGCTGGGCATGAAGAAAATGCAGCTTGATAAACTAGTGTGTTCTGTTTGCCGTGCACTGTGCGTGTCTGTGTGGCAGTTGTTCTCAGGCGCCAGCCAGCATGAGGCCCAGGAGGCAATCCAACCAACATCTGTTCTGCCTTTGGAGCTTCATTGCAGAGTTGTGCTCACTCCTGGTGGTGAGCTTTTGAATGAAGGTGCGAGTAATGATTTTCACTGAGTGTTGTTATGCAGTGCAAGAGGTTTATGCATGCACTAAGTCTGGTTTGTTGCAGGAGTGGATCGGTCATCACAAGCTATGCAACCCATGAGTGTGTGCGTGCGTCCATGTCAAACTATTCATTGGAGTGTGGTGGTGGTGTCGTTTGTTGGGCATGCAAAAGGTGCATCCGGCAAGCTTGCAGGTCTGGAGATATTTTGAGGGCGGGCTTTGGGCTATGCTGTGACAATCGCAGTGCATGGTTGGGTTGTAGCAGACCGCACTTTTGACAGGCTGGGTCTTCACATCAGGGGGGCATTCAAGTTGGGGGGATGCTGAAGACTGCACAGGGCCCTTCTGCACACCAACATTTTCAATAATGATGGTTTGCTCGTTGTCGTAATGCTTCACCCCACCCCCAGCGCCCGGACAAGTTCACTGCAGTGCTTTTGGGAATGCATGCTGTTGTCTTGTTGATCTTGCATATGTACCTTGTTACATGAAGCTGCCAGTTCCCTTGAAGTTCCCTTGAAGATGGCTACCAACAAGAGCCTGAAATGTTTTGTATGTCAATGCCTTCATTATGAAGTATATGCTGGGATGGGAAGGCATGAGTGGCACAGCTGCAGCATCCCATGTGGATCTGTGTGGAAGCACATGTTGCGTGGTCGACGTCGACCATGGCATAGCAGCTGGTATTCAGTGTGAATGCATGTGCAGATATGTGCGTGTGCCCGAGGGTAGCAGGGTATTTGTTGTGCTCTGCCATACATGCTGTATAGCATGGTGGCGGCAGTTTCCATCGCTCTGATGCAATAAATGCAATGATTGTTAAAGATTACATGGGTGTGCAACAGAGTAGCTGTCGTTGTGCCTGCTGTTGTGCCTGCTAAGTGCAGCTATGCAGAACTTTTAGCATCGGCGCATTTCTAGGTCGCCTTGAGCGGCAATGGGCTCACAGCTAGGCTTTGGCATTGCAGTCTGCCTGAATGCAACCTGCTTGACAACATGTGTTGTGTGCCTGTATATGCAGTGCCTGCCCAAAATCGTGCAAGCTGCAAGTGTGGTTTCTGCTTGTTTGTGGAACATGTGTGCGCGTGTGCCTGTGCCCCGTGCGCCCAGTGTGCTTGTGCTGTGACATGCAATGGGTGCTGGTAGCAGGTTGTCACAGCAGCAGGGCGTGCTGCTCTGGCGGTGACACTGCTGTGACTTCTGGAATGATGTGTCGGGCTTTCAACTACAAGTTGCTTCAATTTGCAGTGAGCAAGGATACCATTGTGCAGCAGTGTGCATGTGTGGTCATCGGCAGCTGCCAGGCTGGAGGCTGTGGGATGGTGGACAGGGTACTTGTGACGTGGTGTGTGCAAGCTGCGGTTGCTTTGTCGACGATGAAACAGTGATGGAATTAACTTGTGCTGGAGACTGCCCAGCCTTGATGCACTGCGCATGTGCTGCGCTTTGCACTGAGCACCGCCCCCAACTTCAAGCACCGCAATGTCGAAAGTTTGATGCGTCGTATGAGTGCTTGATGATGCCATGGCCGCCCCCTGAAGCGTACAGTCTTTGTGTCTTATGACAGACCTTGGTTTGAAAAGCTGGTGTGCTGCAAGTATGCACCACGAGTTAACAAGTTGTTTAAAGTGCGCACAGGCGTCATCCCTCAACGTTTGTGTGCTGTACTATGAGGCGTACGGCAGCTGTTAGTACTCTTGAAGTCCATGTACATCATCACCAAAATAAATAGGTGAGCTGTGCTGGGCCAATCTCGATTGGCTAGCCACACATTAGCAACTGGCGGGCAGCAAGCTGCTGAGTCAACGTTGCCGCAGTCCAGGTACCCCAGCAAGCTTGCTAAGCTGTCAGTGAGAAAATGACAAGCAGAGACACACTTGTGTGCGTTGCCCGCACAAGACAAGTGGTCCTGCTTGCTGCTGCTGCTGGATACTGCTGCCGCATAGTGCTGCAGCGTACCATGCTACACGCTGCTCTGCCAGTACCTAGTGTGCATGCTCACCTTTGCTGATGGTGCGCCATCCTTGCTGTTGTCTGAGCATTTGGGCAGCACCCAATGTATGCTATGCTAGCTAGCAGCCAGCCTGACGTGCGGCACAGTGTTTCAAACAGCCCATGCCCGCCTGTTTCCCGCGCTCTGCGCCGGTCGATGAGACCCGTCATCATGGGAGCACAGCCACATGAGTGTCGCGGGCAGGGGTGTGATGCGGTCCAGCCGCAGTCATGCGCGGACCACGCACTGCCTGTTGGCTTGCAGGCAGCTCAGGGGTGCAGGGCCCACGCCCTGTGAGAAGACACCCCTGTGAGCACTGGACCATCCGTCTTCTGTACCAGCTCATGTGTCTGTAATGGCCTTACCTGGTGGATGTTGCTGCATTTCCACACCTACAGAGCATGACACCAGGGCAGAGGGATGCACATCTGTACACGTACACGCGTGCCACCATCAACCATTAGAGAGCTTACGTATACCTGCAGCTGCGTTGAAAGTTGAATATGAGTAGACAAGGGCACCCAGCAACACCAGTGTCACCCTTACCCAAGGGGAATGAATGGCCATTCAATGGTTGTCTTGCAGCGTCTTGAAGCCTTGGAGCTTTACTCACCAATCTTAATGTTGCATCCCGCGTGATGGGTGCGTCAAGGTAACCTGTTGATAGCTTTAGACTAGCCACTGTCCTGCTGGTCACGTAAACCACAACATATTGCGGCTGACCTTGGTGTTGACTCCGTCCTAATGGTATTGCTAGGGCCATATGAGTACTGCACTACACAGTGGTGAACAGCTTGACCTGCATTAACCCCACACCATCCGCAACTTCATGCTGGACTTAGGTGTACATCGCAGCAGCTGGCGTTGGCTTTCTGCATGGCTTTACGTGCTGGTGATGTTCAGCAGTCATTAGCAGGCACTGCAGCGGCGCTGCTGGTGCCGATACTGCCCCAGCCACATAGCTGGGTGGCAGTGCTGCACTTGAGACGTAGGAGAGGTCCTTCTGGTCAGATTTGTAACACAATCAACCACCTTCCAATACCCTTGGCTGCTGAGCACAGCTCTGATAAGGGGGGTTTGCAGGGGCTTAGCAGGGGCTTAGCAGGGGCTTAGCAGGGGCTTAGCAGCACCCTGGTCAGCCCAGGGTCACCATGCCAAGGGCTTAGCAGGGCTGATCTGCTTAGCCCTTGGCACGGCTGGTATGCAGCAACTAAGGGTCACCCTTAGCTGACTCAGGGGGGTGCCTGGGTAGTGCATATACAGGTCATGAACCCGACACTGTTGCACCTGGCATGCATGAGATGTGCAGGCGTGCACCAGCTTACGAGCAGAAGTTGTATGGGTAGTCCAATCAACCATCACCACATGACTGCCAGTCAGTGATGTCTGTGAAAGAAAACGGCACTAGCATTCACTACATGCCAAATGCCCACCACCCACCCACATGTCTGTGTAAGCCTGTGACTGAAAACAGGTGATCCTTCAAAAGCAATCCCAATCTGATATGCAGGAGCACCAGCAGAATTATCCAGTGGTTTGCAACCATATCAATGCTCTGAACACCAACCTGACTGCAGCCCCCAGTCCCAGCGCATATGTTTCTATCAGCAATGGCCGAGGCTGCTGGCCTGCAATGATCACCCTGCACCGTCATACTCGACCAGACGATACAACTGACTCAACTACTGGTCTGCAGCTAACAGCATGATCAACAACACAAGAGCTAAACCGGCAATGCTCAACAGGCCAGCGCCCATCATCATCATCATCATACTACCCATTCAAGCCATAGCATCAGCGCCATCAGCCCCGCGCCCCACCGGGGCGGAAAGAGGAGGGAGTACTGCTCCAGAATGCTTGCATGCATTTCGCACATCCCAAGACTTGACAAGAAAAGCAGCAATACACGGTGACACCATCCGACATCTTCCAGAACTGCCCCAAATATCATCAGATACAAAACGCAACACCTTGATTGACGAATCAGCCATGGACAAAACGCTGCGCAACTTTTCAGCGTAACCAGGCATAGATCTGATCTCAGCAAACATACTATCCCTCTGAGCAGAAGTAGCAGGGCAATCAAACATGAAGTGTGACAAAGACTCAACTTCTGCACCACAACAAGGACATCCTGAAGTGGAGTTAGCTCTGCGACCCCCAAATGACTAGTATGCTCATGTACACACAGACAACCCATACGAACGCGCAAAAGCAATTTAATACAACGTGGTATTGCCACTGCACGCAAGTACGGCCTAGGCCTCCTGAAACCCATAGCATCAACATGAGTGGGATGCACATGAGCCACATACCGACTCAATGTGGAGTGTTCCAACGTTTCACATGCAATCCTTTCAGCATGTAGTGTCCTGACCTGCTTGTTGACATGGCTCTTGCACGCACTGGCTCTGCCTTCCGCAGTCACAACATTCACACCATACTTGCACAGCAGGCTCTGCACATACTTGTGCCACGGTTCACCGCCAGAGCACCACTAGGACGCCTCCATTCAGCTGTAAACACTTGATTTTGCAGCCGAACCCCTGCATACGCTGAATCCTGTAGTACTCCAAAGCCCTCTGATGAAGCCACATATGCAACGGATTTACACCCCATTCTGCCAAGAGAGCTGAAGAGCATGGGCGCTCCTTGCCACAGCGCATTGCGCATTTGATGATGTCTGTCTGCTCTTTGTCAATCAGCTGCAGTTGCCCAGCTGTGTACGGAAACCAAACCTCACTGCCATAATTAACAATGGGACGGACACACGTCAGCAACAGTATGCGTTTAACTTCCACACTGATGCTGCGGCTCTTCCAAATTGGCATGAGCCCACCCTTCACAC
Organism: Scenedesmus sp. NREL 46B-D3; assembly: GCA_014080715.1. Taxonomy (NCBI): domain Eukaryota; kingdom Viridiplantae; phylum Chlorophyta; class Chlorophyceae; order Sphaeropleales; family Scenedesmaceae; genus Scenedesmus; species Scenedesmus sp. NREL 46B-D3. The sequence continues at coordinate 3,585 of JACERP010001610.1, read as the reverse complement.
GTTGCACCTTAGCCAGCATCTTCTCAAAATGTGTGGTCCATGTACAGGTATCGTTGGACCACAGGCGCCCTGACGACTGCTGGCCAGCACTAGCGTGTCAGCACGTGTCGGCACAGAGCCTGAGAGCAACTGCAGCACACTGCACACACAGCAGATGCCAAGCTTGTGTCCGTAAGTACCAGGTGGTCGCTGGAACGCAGCCAGGTCTGCACACTGCAGTGACGCAGATGTCACACACTGTAGGTGGAGTGCATATCAACGGCCACAGGACTATTGTAACAAGGCAGCAACAGCATCGCATGGCGGAGAATTGCAGACACGTATGAGCAGCTGCCAGCATGCTCACGTGTCGCATGCTGTGATGCGCATCCAGGGCAGGACACGAGGACCACTATGATAGCCCTCAAACAGTTGACCAACTTCAACACATGTGTACAGCTTTGAGCAACCACATCAATTATTGTTGAATTGTCTGCAAGCCACTTGTTGATAGCACACCAACACAAGTACACAGTCGGCTGGAAGCTGGGGCCTGCAGACCCATGCAACCTCTGCAGGCAGGGTTCTTGGGCAGCCAAGACTATCAAGGGTGAGATGCTTGCTTCTCAACTGGCATATCCGCCAGGTTGTTAGACACCTCCTGTGTACACCACTCAGTGGTTCGACATGCTCAGCCCATGGCACGGGACGGCAGTACATGCATTTTGCTTTTATGTGACGCTTGTATGATGTTTGCTGTGTTGAAGTAGAGGATAGATGCACATGCCTCAGAACCGCGCCAGCGTGTACCATTGACGTCATGCCGGTGAGGTTGATCAAGTACATCAGCAGATGTAAGATCAACCACAGAGCCGCACCATAATGCTTGTAAGGAGTCCACTGCAGGTGATGCCTCACCTGAAGCATCACAGTGCAACATGGCACGTCAGGTTTAAAGCCGACAAGTGCCATGCATCAGCTGAGCTGTGTATGCTGCTTTGCAGTCACGACTGCGGTATGATCAGACCCTGCACCCACCACTCCCCACTACTGAAGCACGCCAATGCGCAGCGCTGCTTCTGGCAAAATGCCACCAAAGGCAGGCAAAACGATGTGTATCAGCACAAGCAAGATGGCGCTTGCAGCAGCGTCCAATCAAGACGACAGGCGACCACTGCGGCCGCCAGTGTTGAACACTTCTCAATGTCATTAGGCAGACCAATTGCACTTTGTATGTACAGACAGGCTGCATCAAATGCAGGTGCCGTGAACCACGCCGGTGCGCCTTGCGCATCGGGGCGTGCACGCAGCTGCCGGCCTTGATGGCATGCATGCCATATGGCCTGCAGCAGCTCGCGATCCAAATATGCTGGATGGAGATCTCCTCTAGAGGAGACAGTGAAGATGCATGCACCACTCATGTCAATCAAGTACATGGCACTCACCGCCATGCAGCGGCTGTGACAGCCAGTTCTGTAGCATGCAAAGGCAGTGCTGTGGCGGTCATCAAGCAGCGCACAAGACACAATTGGTCTGACACCGGACACCGGACACCGCAGCTGAGACGGCAACTCATGCACGCAGGTGCGCCTTAGCCTCCAGGAGTCCCCAGAGTGCAGCAGATGTCACCACACATACTCGAGAGTGCTGCGATCCACAACGCGGGAGCGTCACACAGTGCCCTGGTAGGAGCCGCACACAGTGCCCTGGTGCGAGTGGCCTTAATTTTCTGAGTCCACAAGTACCTACAATGGTGTGTTGGCATTGTGGAGTGTGCTGCAGCTGTGGCTGCTGCTGCTGGCCTTGCATGCGCAGCTGGCTGCACTACCCCAGGCTGAGGTGGGAGGTGCAGCTGCCATGAAACCCTGCGCTGCCGGCCATGCTGCTGCTGCCGCTGCTGGTGTGTTGCTGTACCAGGCACACAGCAGTCATCATGGCATCATTGCAGCACGTCGAAGCAGCTGACTGGCAGCAGGTGCTGCTGCTGCTGCTGCTGCCTGCTGTGCTGCTTGCTGTGCTGCTGCTGCTGCTGCTGCTGCTGCTGCTGCTGGCTGCTGCTGCTGCTGCTGCTGCTGCTGCTGCTGCTGCTGCTGCTGCTGCTGCTGCTGCTGCACAAGGGTGTACCTGCCGGCTGCATCAAGCCATCAACTGTCACTGGACTGAACTCCAGCTTCCTGCAACCAGATGCAGAGGACACCTTGCTGCTCCCGCTACTGCTGCTGCTGCTGTAACTGCTGTCTGCTGCAGCATGGTGAGCCCCAGCAGCAACAGTGCTGCGGCTCAGCACGTCGCGCAGCATGGGGTGGGGGGAGCAGCAAGGCTGGTGGAAGGTGCGGGCAACCTGCTGCTGCATTGGCATGTTGCCGCCGCTGCTGCTGATGCTTGATGCATGTGGCAGCTGCTGGTGCTGTCACTTTGGCGAGCGACTCAGCTGAGGCGTACGCCGAGTTGTCAGCTGCTGCTGCGCATGCGCCAGCTGGGACTGCCTGCTGATGCCACGCTGGCGGCTGCTGGTCTGCCCTGCTGCATGGCAGGTGCATGGCCTGCAGGACGTCTGCAGGGCCAGCCGGCAGTGCAACTGCTGCAGTGATGCGGCAAGCGGGCCTTGCAGCAAAGCCCCTTTCAGCACTGGCTCGAGTGCGCCGGAACCTGTTCCTGCAAGCAGCTGCTGCCCTCAGGAGGGACAGCGAACGACACCTGGGGACTGCAGCTGCTGCCGCGCCCTGCATCTCCCCCTGCAACTGCAGCAGCTGCAGCTGCTCCTCCTGCCGGCCTGCCAAACGCGCCCAGCGCTTCTGCTGCTGCTGTGTACAGGGCACTCGGACGTGCCTCGAAAGCAGCTATCGCTGCTGCCGCAGCCGATGGGGGTGTGCTGCTGTGTTGCACATGCAAGAAGGTCAAGTGATGACCTGTGCCACCTCCATCCTTGCTGCTGCTCGGATCGGGTCCCCAAGTTGCCGCCCTGCAATAGCGGGCACTGCTGGGGCCTGTCTGTGCTTGTTGCTGACTCAGCCTGTCTGCTGCTTCTGCTGCTGCAGCAGCAGCCTGGTCCAATGCCGCAGCTGCATCATGCTCAGCCGCAGCGGTGGCAGGGTTGTGCACAGTTAAGGCATGTGCTAGTGCTGCTGTCTGGTCAGCGCTGCTCTCCGTGCTGCCTGGCTTGCTGCTGCTGGCGCTGCTGCTCATGTCGCAGCCGGGCAGTGGTGAGCTGCGCGAGCGCGTGACCGCAGCCAGGCGGTGCACACGCAGCACGCTGGCACGCAGCTCCACCTCCTCCTGCAGCAAGACCAGCAGCAGACCAGCAGCAGATTTTATTCGCAGCACATACTTGATTGCATCAGCTTGCAGGCCCAGTATGTTTACTTTGCATGCAGTGCATGACGTTGAGGCAAATAGGATATGCAACCTGACGACAACCACAGCAACACCTGCCTTTACGAAAGAGACATGCAGTGCACGATATTCATGTATGCCAACTGCGCGGCGCACCTGCATCATGTCCTGCAGCTCTGCCGCCACCGCAGCTGCGCGTGGCCGCTGCCGGGGGTCCTCCTGCCAGCAGCGGCTGATGAGCGCCGCCAGGCGGGGCGGCGTGGAGGCGGGCAG
>JACERP010000161.1:115000-233731 GCA_014080715.1 Scenedesmus sp. NREL 46B-D3 | reverse complement strand
ACAATAACAACAACAATCATGTTCAGGCACTTGGACCTTGCATCCGAAATCACACACCACCATTGTGCACAGTTCAGCTTGGACTAGGGGCGTCTCTTGCTGCACACGTGAGCTCACGTCAACATGCGCTCACCACAGAGTAGGTCATCGGCACGCCTGGCGTGAAGAACTGGATTGCCTTGCAGGCAGCACAGCAACCAACACACAACACTGTTGCAGCACCTGCACGTCAGCTTGCAAGTCCCACCATGCGCTGGCACACAAGGGCTCGGCGTGTATGCCCAAGTGAACACAAGCACGAGCCAACAGCTCACGATCTCTGGGTTTTTTCTTGCATGCAGCATGGTTTCAATCTGCAGCTGGTGGAATGCTGGTTGTGCAGGGTCAAGAGCAATTTCACTCACCTGGCCAGCAGGTACCAGCAGGTACTGCTGAGGGTCCTCCCGCACGGCGCTGCAGTAGGTTTGGATGTACTGCAAGAATGCAGCAGCACCGCCTCACGCATCAGGCTTCATGTGGCTGTTTGGAGCTCAAGGCAGTGGAATGCAGCTCAGGCTGTGACTGCAGCAGGGCATGGTGGTCACCAACCAGCCCATCAACTGATCAAGAGGGGCCACCACAGCTGTTGATGCTGCTCGGACGAGGTTGTTGTTGCTGCAGGGAGAGGAGAACCAGCGTGCCGCTGCAGCTCACCTGGTGGGCGACTGACTGGTACGAGCCCTCCAAGCAGTCTGGTTGCAGGAACTCTGCTGCTGCATGCAATGATGACGCGTGCGATTGCGGTGCGGGGCAACTGGGGTAGCAGCAAGAAATGTAGCAGCAGCAGCAGCAGCAGCAGCAGCCAGCAGCAGCAGCAGCAGCAGCAGCAGCAACACCAATGATTGGGACCAGCACAAGCAGTCAAGCTCACGCAGACAAGCATGGGATCTCCTGTGCATGGTGCCTTTTTACGGCACTCGTAAGTTGTGTTGGCAGCAGACGCAGGCTGGGAACAAGAATCAACCATTATGTTTGTGCACAAAAACACACACATCATCAGAGGATGCTCGGGGCACATTGCAAGGCCAAGACGAACAAACATGGACCCGCCACCAGGTATTTGCAGAACTAAAACTACATTGTCAGAATGCCCTGCTGCCATCCTGTGCTGGAATGATTGCACAGGAACATTCATCAAGCGCAGCGCATCCTGGGCAGCGCCCTGGACACTGCTGGCAAGGGCTTCGTGCTCAGGCAGCAGAGCTTTGAATCCTCTTCCGATGTGAGGACTTGTCTGGTTTGAGAAACACAGACAGGTGTACGAACTGTAGACAGATCCTGTTCAAGTACAGTCGTGAATAATGAGGGTCCTAAGTGCTCCTATGTACCTTGCACTTGAGCTGCAGCGATTCCCGCTGCACTTGCCACGTCATAGTAGCTGGACAAATCATCAGCACCGCAGTGGTCAAAGTTTCCGCTTCTAACATATCCAAACAGACATGTTATGTGGGAATAGCGTCTGGAGAGACTAGCGGCCTGTGGCTGCGTGACGGCGAAGTCGCGGCTGCCGGCCCGATCACAGCGAAATCACAACGATTCAAGCAATAACTTGAATAAGTGTTAGTCTTCAAGAAGCAGGCATGTTCTCACCTGAGCTCTGAAACGCGGTTTGACCAATTGCTACTGCGAGCTGCAGCTGTGCAGCAGCAATTCAACGACCTTAAACACTTCGGTCAATGACACTGGTGCTGTGAACTGGGCAAACTCCTGTGTTGCAAGATACAAACAAGATAATGTATTATGTACTATGCTCACCGTCTGACTGTCCTGCCTTCATGAAGACGTGCTTGCAGTTGATGTTGCCACCCCTGCCGATGGCCATGGGCAGGAAGCTGCGCTCAAGTTCTCGAATGTCCACCAGGGGAGCCAGGCCATACACACACAGATACAAACCCACTGGGTGTCATGCACATTGCAGTAAGCAGCAATCATTAAGTATGCACTTTGCATGACGTAGGGTTCCTGGAGTGACTGTTTGCAGAACTACAGCAAGCCAGTAACTATGCTGGTGCCACTTCTGCTTGCAGGAGGCCGGTCATGTCTGCTACTGCCGATGCAATCTGCGTAGGTACAGAGCATCACCTTGTTGCGCACGCCTCGCCTGCAGCAGGTACCAAAGTAAGCGTAGGCGCGTATTGAGTCGTGTTCACAGCGGCATATGATGTGCAAGCATGTGCCACACGCAGTGTACTGCATGCTAGTGCCGTGTCCTCTCACACACATAGCTTGTGGGCTTTGCACGCCAAGGTGTATCATCATCATCATCATCATATTACCCATTCAAGCCATTGCATCAGCGCCATCGGCCCCGCGCCCCACCGGGGCGGAAAGAGGAGGGAGCACTGCTTCAGAATGTTTGCATGCATTGCGCACATCCCAAGACTTGACAAGAAAAGCAGCAATACACGCCAAGGTGCATGGATTTATCCCTCATGCAATACAGATTTTATCCCTCAAGCAACACAGGTCTTATCCCTCATGCAACACAGCACATAGATGCACACGCTGTGCGTGAAACAAATGCTATGAGGCACGTTCTTGCAGGGATCATCTGCTGCGCTGCTGATGCTATGTAGCAGCGAGCACAAACCTTGGCACACAAAGTTGTGAAGCGCTTCTGCTAGCAGTGAAAGGACAGAGAAAAGTTCTCTTTGCTACTGCTGCTGCAGTACCTGGAGGTGTGGTGCTTGGGCAGGCCTTCTGTGTCCCAGGGGCGGATGGACATGAGCGCTGTAATTGCCATCCCAACTGCTGTTCTGGGTATACCAGATGATAACTGTTGCTGGCTAGCGCCTCATCAGGGTAGGTCTCACGTACAGGAAAAGCGGAAGTAGCACTGTCTTTGAAAGAACTTGCATCATGGACGGCTGCAACCGTGGGGTTGCAAGGCCTGACTTGCCTCCTGTTGCCATGATGCACAGGAGCAGCTGGTGTCCTGATGCTGCTGCTGCAGCAACCTCTTGCCCTGGGCAGCTGAGGGCCGCTGCACTGGCTGGAATGCCTCACCGGCACCTGCTTAATGTGGCTGTTTTGTGCACAGACGCCAACATATAAACGCCACGAGCAGTGGTCCACGACATGTCCCTGCAAAGGTTTCACGGGTTGTTGACGACAGCAGCAGCCGTCGATGATATCCAGCAACTTTGATGACAGTAACATTTGACTTGTATCGCGTGCGACTGCTGGTGAGCAGATCACAAGCAAACCCTAACGATGGGTTGCTTGGCCGATGGCGCTGATGCTATGGCTTGAATGGGTAATATGTTGATGATGATGGGTTGTTGAGTGACTTGTTATACGGGTCTGGATGGTTGTTGTTTTGGGCGCAACAGTCGCGGCACGGTCCTCCAAGCCACGAGGGCATCAATGTAGCTCTGAAGCAGCTACATAACGCCACAACGGCATGGCAGAGCACATGGACACCTGCCAGGCTGGCTTGCAGGAATTTCCTGCCAGGAAGCAGCCTACCAGCGATAGCAATGCACCTGCTTTACCTGGAAACAAAAAGAGACTGCACAAAAAATAACCTTGACAATAACAATAAACTGTATGATAGTACACGGTAGTCATCTACAGGGACATAGGCTCTATTGCGCGCCCTGCACAGGGAGCAAGTCCGACTTGAAGTTCAAAGCTCCTGACACGCCATCCCTCAATCAAAGCCACGGATGACCTCAATCAACTGGTGTCCGAACAATGGCACACCATCAATCAAGCCACAGGTGAACTCGATCAACACCGCAGCACAGTGGTTCTAAGCAAATCACTCATTAGCCAACACCTACAAGTAAATAAATCTGCAAGCAATAGTGTCACACACGTGGTGTCACCGGTCACCCTGATTGTCACAGGTCAAAATGTGGTTGGAAAGAGCCTGTTGCCTTGACGCGTGCTCTCTACCAGAGACTGCTATGGCACACCACTGCAACACGCACACCCAGGAAGGCACGAATCGCATGCGGCAGCTGGAGCAAAGCCTCTTCCGGATCATTCTGGACATGTGCATGGATAAAGGTACAAAACCGCCAGCAGCCACATACACACACAAGGCCGGCGCTGCACAGCCCACCAGCCTGGTAAGCCACACAAGCAAGTTGGGTGCATCTGGCAGTTCACACCAAGGCCAAGCAGGCAGATTCACAGCACTGCAATGCACCATGCTAGCGGCTTCACGATGTTCTGTGTGTGAGCATCACCTGGGTGACACCTAAACCACAGGAGGCCGTGGGCCTCAGCACAGCCAAGAGGATCCCTGGCATGACACCTTACAAAAATAAAAAGCATCTGTATACACACTCAAGTAGCGGCAGCATGCTGCCACCAGAGGCGTGTTGGCCGACAACAATATCAGCAGCAACACACGCCTGCCAGCGCACTCCCAAACCACACACTAGCAACCACATATCTAAGCATCTGCCGAGCTACAGTGCAGCTCCTCTGCGTAAGGAATCACCTGCATGTGCATACACCACTTGCTCATCACACACCCTATCTTCAATTACATCATCAGACTAAGGCGGGCTCAATGCCCAGGTTTACACCAGTGCCGTTGCTCCAGCAAACCTGTTGTGGGCCACAGCGAAAGCCGCAGATGCTCGGCAACCACGCTGGGCAGCAGATCATCCATATTTGTATGATCAGGCTGTGCATGCACATACAGCACACATTGTTGCAACATGCCATGATGTCACACCCGGCAACATGGGACCACCAGGTGTCGCTCGGGCCGGAACCCTGCTCCTGCAAGTGGTAGCTGGCCTCCTTAGCTGCGCCACATGGGGCGGAGTGCAAAGGGGCTGACTGGTTTTGCACGACAAAGACACACACCAAGGCAGTATGCTGCAAAGCAGTGCGCTACCCGTGAATAACATCAAATCATGCAAAGCTCTGTGACAAAGCATGCACACAACCTGAGAAAACCTTCCTCACGCAAGACACAGGGCAACATGCACAAACTAGAAATGCATCCCATGAAATGCAAGCTGGACCAACGCATACACACACACACACACACACAACTGCTACAACACTCCACAACAGCAAGCACAGGGGGCAGCACGACTCCTTGTAGGAAAAGCATGCGTCTGCAATGTAAACAACACATGCAACACTGCAAGGCACCTGCACAAACATCTACTTCACAAATATCAACATGGCAGCTCCCCACCACCCCACCACAACAATGCTGACACACACCCCATATGTTTTGCGATACATACACCCTAGTCAGAGCCCCACACACACAGTTCATACCATGCCATGGGCATCACCAGCCTCTTTCAGCGGGCCCCTGAAGTACAGACAAGCCACCCACACATTTGTACAAGCACAGGCAGGGCTCCAGCTTGTGAGCACCTGCACACGGCAGGGTTGTCAACCAAGCATTGCTTGGCACACTGCTGTCAAAGTTGGGTCAAAAACATGTGCAAATTTTAAGACATGGCATTCACACAGCAGTGCTGCACACACATCCTGAACTGAACCTGACGTGCCCTACAGCAAAAATGGTTGGCTGCTGGTGCATAACAACGGAGGGGAACAAAGACACAAAGCACCGCGCAGACGCCAAATGCAACGAATATGCCGGCTAACAGATTTGAGGGTACAGCGCACATGCAACATGTGACCTTTCACGAGCAGATAGTGACGCCGCTGACATGCGTGCCTCTGCACAAGACGGCATGACGTTGGACGCACACGGCATGCCGGCTGCCTGCTGGCACCATATTGCGTGACATGCTTCACAGAACCACGTGGCGGCGCCATTGCAAAAAGCAGCAGCACCCGTGCGCGCCGAAAGAAGAGAGAAAGCGGCAGCAGACGAGAGCACTCCCTCTGCCTGTAATTCAAGCAGGTCTCACCTTCCCGACCGCAAGAGCCACTAAAAGACATCATCATGGACCGCAGCTGTCTTGCCTTGGGCACGCCTACACAAGGCAACACCTGATAAAGCGTGGCGATGCGCACACAACAACAATGCTATGCAGAGCACATACCCTCATATGCAAGGTACACAAACCAAACCTTAACAGCACAGGGCAGGCAGCTCATGTACCGAGACGCAGCAACACGCCTGTTCAAAGCTGTGGTAGCACGGCAAAGCCATCTGCACAACTACGATACATCAGCCGCTGCAAGCGCAGAACGCTGCGCACACTGGCAAGCATATGCATCTTGCTGTCTTCAGGCCATAACTCCTTACCAACACCTTTACCTGGATAAGCCTGCTAAAAGTCCGTCTGCGGTTGCTACCACGGCTGCTGTGGTCGTGTCAACCAGTGGTGCTGGCCCTCCAAACCATCTCATCATCATCATCATCATCACCCAAGAAACCCTCGCCTGTGCCGCCGCAGCCCTGAGCCCTGCCACCAGCGCCCCACCATAACCGCCGCCAGCACTGGTCTGTCACTCCTGCGGCTGGTGCCGCCGCTGCTGCTGCTGCTGCTGCTGCTGCTGCTCCATGCTGCTCAGCTCCGGCAACACGTCTGCAAACAGCATGCCATCAGGGCTGTGCTGCCTTGGCCTGGATGGGCTGCCGCCGCCAGCCCCAACGTGCCCCAAGCCCTGGCCTAGGCCCTCGAGATCTGCAAACCCGCTGCCACCCCGGCCTCCAGGCATACCAAGCAAGCTGAGACTGCCACTGCTGCCAAACCCTCCCAAACCCAAACCACCATACAGCAGGGCACCTGCACCGCCCCCGCTGGCTGGGCCGCCGTCGGATGCATGATGGTGACTGCCAAAGCCGTGCAGCAGCAGGTTTCCGGGCGACCCCGCACCCCCACCTGAGCCCCCCGCGCCAAGCAGGTCGACGAGTGCACCGTGGGAGCCCTCAAACCCTCTCTGCACTCCATGCAGTGACGCAAGCCGCTGCATAGGTGACATAGGCGGCGACATGATGCCCTGCATACCGGTAACACCATCAGCTGACGTGCCAGCCGCAGCAGCACCACCTTGATGCTGCCGCTGCTGCTGCTGCTGCTGCCCCTGTGCCCCGACTGCGTGCTGGTCTTCGTCCATCTTGAAGAAGTCAGCAAGGCTCAGTGCAGAGCCGTGATGGGTGCCGGCTAAGCCCCCAGACGCTGCCCCACCCAAACTGCCCATCAGCTGGCCCATTGAGTTGCCCAAGAAGCTGCCAGGCAGCGAGGGAGGGCTGCCATTGCCACCGCCTAGCGCACCTGCAGCAGCTGCTGCCTGCTGCTGCAGCTGCTGCTGCTGCTGCTGCTGCGACTGCGACTGCTGCTGGGGTGGCGGCGTGCCTGCTGAGCCTGCTGCTGCTGCGCTGCCGCTGCTGTAAGAAGGTACTTGCTCCAGGTCTGCTCGCAACCTCTTGAAAGCCTGCAACAACGGCAGCAATGCAACAGCATCAGCACAGTCTCAAACAGAGCTGCATCGCTGCTACATCATCATCGAGATGCAAGAGTCAAAGCCAGCTGCTGTGGGTTGATTGGAGTAGTAATCTTGTCGAACAGCATTCTCGACAGAACATCAGCTCAGACACAGGCCGTCTTACACAGCGCCTGCTTTGAGCATGCAAGCAAAATTGAACATAAAGACAAAGGCTGGTCACACACCAATAATGGCTGAACTCTGTTCAAGAACCTCACTACCAGCACAAAGAACACACCTGTGTGGGACTGCTGTCACCACCCTGGGTCTGCTGCCACTGGTGCCCCTGCTGCCCTGCCTGTGGTAGCACGGAAAAGGTGCCCCCAGGCATGAAGCTTCCTGGCCCTGCTGCTGCTGCTGCTGCTGCTGCTGCTTGTGCTGCATCGGGCGTTGCCTGGCTGCTGCTTCTGCCGCTGCGAGAATCCAACGGGCTCGCAGGCACCTGCAGCTGCTGCTGGCTGGACGCAAAGGGAGCTGACACAAATAAGAACGGCGGCAGTGTGGGCCCTGCAGCAGAAGGCCAAACATACGATAGCAGCAGCATCAGTAAGTAAAACAGGAGAAATGGTTTGAGCACCATGGGGCCTGTGTCAGGGGCAAGGAGACTGAGGTGCTGCATCGTATGGCGACACCCCCATGTACTCGTGAGCGCACAGTATGAAGGCTACCACCACCAGCAGCAAGCGGCAGTGGCGGCGGCGCCTCCCAACAACATGAACACACCGAATAACAGATGCAACAGAACGCAGTGCACGCCAGAGCTGCTCCACGTCATGCTTACACCCACCAGTAAGACCAGACATGGCCTGGACCTGCTGCTGCTGCTGCTGCTGCTGTCGGTGCTGTTGCTGCTGCACCCCGCTGTCAAACATAGGTGAGCTGCCACCAGCCGCCGCCGCCGCAGCAGCTGCCCCTGCTACTGGAGACAGGCCTCCTGAACCTCCTCCACTGTGAGCTTGCTGCACCTGCTGCTGCTGCTGCTGCTGCTGCATGACCTGCCGCTGCTGATGCCGTGCCACCTGCTGCTGCAGCAGTGTTGCCAGCTCAGCGTACCCCCCTGCATTCAGCAGAGCAATAAGAAGATGCAACCTCTGATCGGCAGGGAGGTGCTGGTTGGCCTGCAGCTGGTTATGCAGCTGCACAGCCATAGACGTATGCCCCTTGGCGTACAGGGCAGCTACCAATTGCCGCTCCCGCTCATCCTGCCACTCGCGAGTCAGCACCGTCTGCTGCTGCTGCTGCTGCTGCTGCTGGGCTCCGGCCTGTCCACCTGCTGCTGCAGCTGCTGCTGCTGGAAACTCCTGTGGCTCTGCAGACTGCTGCCGTGTGGGCTGCTGGAGCTGCGCCGGCATTGGCAGCTGCTGGAACGCCCCCCCAGAGCCCTCCGAGCCAGCAGCAGGCAATGCTGCAGAAGTCCTGTAGCTCTGCTGCACTGTCAGAGCGGCTGCGGCAGCAGCTGCTGCCGCCGCTGCAGCAGCCTGCTGGCTAGCTGACGCTGCTGCAGCGCCCGGCAGGTGCAGCTGTGCTGCCAGTGCTGGGTTGCTTGCTATGAGCATTGCTGCAAGGGCTTGCTTCTCCTCCTCCTCTGCCTGCTGCCGTTCTGCATGGCGCTTAAGGGTAGAGTGCCAACGGTTCTTGACCGCGTTGTCAGTCCTGCAAGGTGACCAGCGGGGCAGCAAGCACTGCATTAATATGTTTGCTCAAGCGTGGCTGTAAAGTTTATGCATCACATTCTGACAATAGTTGCGCTGCATAACCAACGGTGTGCTGCAAGCCCTCCTGCAACCCTGAGATACCAATTTGACGCCCCCAACAGGCCCACTTGCACACAGGTGGCAACAAAACCTTCCCTTGTTCGCATCAGCAATGCTAGAAGTGGCTTGTGCTGCCCAACCCCCTTCCTTACCTGCCAGGCAACAACTTGGCGATCTGGGTCCACCTGTTGCCATACACACGGTGCGCCTCAAGCAGAATCCTGTCCTCCTCTTCACTGAACGACTCTGTCTTGATGTCATCACGCAGCTGATTCACCCAGCGTAGCCTGCAGCTCTTGCCATTGCGGCCGGGCAGCGCCTTGGCAATTGCTGACCAGTTCTGTGCACCGTGCTTGGCTACCAGGTCACGCAGCTTCTCATCCTCCTGCACGCAAGCACGGAAACAGAGCAGGGCAGCGGCAGGCCTTGAGCTGATCATCTCAGCGACAAATTGATGAAGGGCAGATGGGGCCTACCATCTACGCATGAACCTTCTCAACCTCCTGCAAGACAGCTTGAGCTGTAATGCAGACCAACACATGCATCACTGAGCCCTGCAGGCACCTGCTGCTACTGCTGGAGCTGCCACCCCATTTCTCAGGCATGTAGGCCGCTGCTGCAGCACTGCCAACACCGCCTACCTGCGGAGTCCAGGGATTGTAATTGGACAGTTTCAGCTCGTCCTGCTCTGCACTGCTTGCAGGACCTGTGCTGCTTGTTGTCATAGCTGTTGTGGCATGCGAGGGTGAGTGCGACTGCAGCGTCACCAGCCCACTGGTGCTGCTTGCACCTGATGGTGCCATGCGAGTTGCGAGGGACACGCCGACGCCTGCCATGCCTGCCGCTGCCGCTGCTGCTGCTGCGGCAGCAGCGAGCTCAGCAGGGCTGGGCTTCTGCTCTGACATGACACCACAAAACCTGCTGCTGCCTCTCTTGTGCGGGGGTAGTACTGAAGCAGGTGTAATACTAACTGCTGCTGGCTGTTATGATTAAGTCGGGGCAGGGCGTGCTGTTTCAGGCGCTGCGCTGTTGTCGCTCACAGCAATACGCGCAGAAAAAGGATTTCCTGTGGTTCCTGCCGTGCGCTGCTGCGTGCCGTGGTGCCTGCAGCAGCTGCTGTACTTCCGCTAGCTGCAGGGCATCAAAATGCCAAGCCGCCCGTAGCTATTCCAAGCCATTGCCAGCTTCAGCTCCTTGGCATGGCTGTTGCCAGCGCCTCTGCCGCACTGCCACTAAAGTGAAAGCAAAGGGCTGTAGCTGCCTGTTGCACCACAGCTTCCTACTGCCTTGGGAAGCACGTACAATACAGCAGGTGCCTGCAGCATACACAGCCAAGCGCAATACAGGGCGGCATGCTGTTGGCGTCATGCTGTTGACAGCAAATTGGCTAGTAAGCTGGAAACCTTCCCTCCGGCCCTACCATGCCAAACCCTGCAGATAATGATGAATTTTCAGAGCTTGCAACTGCTGAAAGCACGCCACCAGCCTTCACGGCTCACTACAGCAACGCAAGACGATGGATAGTTGTGCGTATGCGTTATCAAAGTCTGATGCTGGTATATGGCAGCTTCAAACAAGCGGGAGCATCAATAAGTTATACATGCAGTTTCATGTGTCGTGCAAGAAGAAGAAGAAGAAGCTGCACCCTGCTTCACGGGCTTGCCCTTGCTGCTGAGCCCACCACTTTCCCGGGCCTGGCATACGCTTGAACAAGGCTAGGCTTAACACAAGCCACTTACCACTTACAGAACGCGATCCAAGGGCAATCTGTTCCTCTATGGTGCTGCTGATGCTGGCACTCGTGTCCAGGTGCCTCAGCACTGTCGCAGGGCGTCCCACCCTTCCTTGCGCAGCTTGATGCAAGATGGTTGCAAACAAATTCGATTGCAGGAGACCAGGCCAATCAAACGAAGCGCTGACAAGCTTTCCGGCCTTCGTCTGTGGAGGAAAGGCACAGCATCCAACAACGTGCACAGAGTGTACACCTCATGTGATCACAGTCAAGGAAGCCTTTTGGCGATCGCAGAACAAATGTGTACCGCAGGCCTCCATTCCGTGCTGCTGTCACAACACCGCCATATACCATCCTGCTGTAACAGCAAGCCATTGGCCCCCCGGATCTGGCAAGACAATTCGTAACAGCCCACGGAAACGTTACACAGGTGGCACACCTTGCTGCAGCAGCGGCATGCCATCCTCATCAAACTGCATGCTGCTGCTGCCAGTGTAGCCTGTGCCGCCACTACTGCCTGCTTGCCCTGCTGCTGCTGCAGCAGCTCCTCCGCCGTAGCTAACAGGGTCGACTTCTACTGCCAGCCTTGCCCGCTGTTGCCTGTAGCACAACCACGAAACACCACAACCCAGCAGCAGTCCTGCAGCAACATCTGTTGGGTGGTGCCAGTAGTCTGTTACGCGGCTGATACCAACAGCTAGGGCAGCCAGAGCTGGCATGCATGCAACCAACAGCCGCCAGGGGTGGCCTGCGCCTGCTGCTGCAAACACTTGCAGCCTGTCCGCCAGGAGCCATGTGCAGTAGCAGAGGCTTGCTGCTGACCAGGAGCTGTGCCCTGCAGGAACACGAGGCATGCAAAGCGGCGGCAGGCATCCAGTGGGATATGAGGCGGCATATTGGCTTCCATTCTGTGTTGGAGGCGCGTATTTCTATTGTTGCAAACTTTACAAAAATTGAAGGTTTTCACGGGAGCGTAGCAGCTCAGACCCACCCACACTCAGGAATTTCCATATATTCTGTAATAACACAACAATGCCACATTTAGATGTGTTTGAGCTTGGAAGGCTATGATATGCTGTCTGATGACGGATCCAGCAGGTTCTGTGCAGGTTCTGTGCTGGCCAGCAGATGTCAATCAAAATGCTCCCAACTGAAACTTGCCGGCAGTGTGAAGTTCGTGGTGACACCCGTACTGTGTGCAGGGTTGTGCCTCCAAAAGCAGGAGCTTGCTGCTTGCGCAGCTGCAACTAGCATGCAGGACACTCTGCGGGGTCGTAGTCAGCACACCACCGATAAGCCCCGCCAGTTGCTCACCGCTAGGGAAGCTCCTGCGGCCCTCGGCGACGCTGTTGTGGCTGCTGGCAGTGCACTTTGGCCAGCCGCCTAGCGCATCCTGCTTTTCCCAAACCATCACACCATCAGGCCAGCACCTGCATAGGACAACGTAAGCAGCATGTACTTCATGAACATGCATAGCCCAAAGTGTGTCTGTGCAAGGATGTCGTTGGCCACTTGCAAGCAGGTGGCTGCATTAACATTGGTCAAACACTCAGAGCAACAACACCTGACAGTTTTGAGCATGCAAGCACCTGCACAGTAGTCAGCATGCATGGCACGTACAGTAGCAGCTGCACTCATGGGAGTTGAAGCACTAGCCTCGCAAATTGAAGCATGTTAAGACGTTGCAAACGCATGGCTGCAGATCCCATGGGTCATCAAGCGACCACGTGCTGCTCCTTTACACAACTCGCAACTGCTCTTCCTGCACTTGTTGTTTGCTGGTCTGAGTGCTGATCTACTTGTCACTAAGCACTGCCAGTGCTGGCAGTGCTGTCAAGGACAGTGTTGGTGAAGCACTAATGCGTGCCAACCTTGCATTGAAGTCTGGTCTCAGCCGGCCCACAGCTGGCTTGATGAGGTTGGTGATTGCCCCAGTGACCATGACAGCAGTGAACAGGCCCAGGATGAGGTGGTGCGCTTCAACCATGGGCCGCCTGCAGCAGCAGCAGCAGCAGTAGCAGCAGCAATCACAGGCAGAATGCACATCAACGGGTGAAATAGCAACACAACAGCCGTGAGCAGCAGCACCCTTTCAGGAATCAGCCAGGTAGGCGCAGGGACAGTCAACACGCCGGCACCAGCTGTTGCGTACGCGGTCACCAGTGGCGCATATACCACACTTGGAGCCAAAGTACACCCATGAAAAACAGCAACACATCCAGACAGCCACGCACCTGAGCACTGTACTGTGAAGTGCCAGGAGTATGGCTGGTACCACCAGGCTATACACCGGCAGAGACCACGACGGCACACTGTTCGGCAGCAGCGGGTAGTTGGTCTCTGACAGCACAGCTTTTGGGATGTAGCCTGCAGGGCAGCCAGGTTGAGCGGGAAGCCAGGCAGTAATGCACAGTAGAAACACCAGCAGCGTCAAGCCCTTGTACGGTGTGCCAGTAAACAGGTAGCGCTGCCAGCTAGGGTGCATGGTGAACTACAGGAGATCATGCCGGCACACCCAGCATGTGCGCCACGCTGTTGTTGCCCTGCTCGCTCCGGCAGCCACCAATGAGACGCACCAGTTGTGTCGGCTTGCAGCTTCTGCCCAGGCAACCGCAGCCAGAGAAATCACCAAAGCAAGGACACCACACACCCGAGTTTGACCCCGTCTACACTCTCAGCTAGCATTGCTTGTCACTTGAAGCTAGCGAGGAACTGACTCACTGGCTCTTGGCGTTTGCTTCTCAGATGCGGCCAGAACGATGATGGCAACCAAAACCACTGCCCAGTCAGCAGCTCGCTCCAGCATCACCCCGCTGAGCCTCCAGGGGGCCCTGCCCTAGCACTGCTGCTGCTGCTGCTGCCTGCACGATTCAGCTGCATGTGAATGCGCAGGTGGCTGCTGTCTGTCGGCAGGAAGCTGGATGGAGGGAGCTGACTGTTAGGCTTGCTGCTGCTGCTGTTGACGGTGCTGCTGGTGACGCCGCTGTCGCTGGTGTTTGCCTGCTCTGCTGGTGGCTGCTCTAGACACAATGCCAAAGAGGACTTGGAGCCTGCAGTAAGCAATGAAGAGCAACTTGAACTGATGTGTTTGCACGTGATTGCGCATCACACGACACGCATCAGGTGTGCTGCACTTTGTATGAGTACCAAACCCCTGCCAAGGCAGCTATTCAACTCATGTGGCCAGGCGTGAATGAGCACACTCCATCAGCTTGATGAGCCATTTTGGGTTCAAGCAGGGAGGATAACTGCAACTGATTATTCACGTCATTTATTGCTTAGATCCGTTGAATACCTAGCTGGTCTGATGTCAAGAAAAAGAAGCACTCAAAGGCAGCAGCAAAAGGCAAGCAAGCAAGCAGATGTGGCTACCATTGGTCAAATATACAGCAGGACAGCAGGGCAGCTGTGCGCAACAACATCAGCCTGTGCGCAAGCTGGCCCTCACGTTTACGTGCTGTCTTGATGGTTGAGATGCGACCACTGCCACTGGCTCTGCCTTCCTGTGTGCTGCTGCAGAAGGCCGCTCACTCATATAGCATGGAGATTGTTGGCCGGCGCTGCGATGTGAGCTAGAAGCTAGCGTCGCGCATAAACGGCATAATCAGACGCATTGGAAGTGACGACAGCAGCCAATGGACTATGATCGCGGCCACCCCTATGACAGAGGTTTGCAGTGCCAAAGTCAGAGCCCTACGCCCTGCTTTCTGCGCGCAGGGCACTGCTTCAGGTACGTACTCAACATACGTATTCGATGTGTCATATGTATTGATTTCAGAACGCTGCTTTCTGCAAACACGCCAGCGCTCGCCTGCTGTACAGGAGTACTGCTCAGCTGCACCTGTTATGCATGCCTTCGCCGTTCAGCCCTTGCAAAAAATCCAGCAAAGCAGCCACTCTGCATCATGCAGACATTCTGCACAGCATGTGCCTCATCAGCTGTGGGCGAGGTTGCGCAGCAGCAACAGCAGCAGCACCAGCAACAGCAGGAGCAGGTTGTTGTACAGAGGAGGATGCACAGCGAGGGGCAGCGGCAGCGGCAACAGCATTTGTGCAGGACCCATCATTGACAGGCCGCCAGTCTTTGACGAGCCAGCGCGTGTGCCTACATCAGAAGAGGTGCGGCTTGAACATGATCCAGCATGCATACACATCTTGCACTGCTCTAAGGCTGTGCCGGCATGCATCAGCTGCAGCACAGCTCTACATAGTCACTGCCTGCCAACTCGAAGCTCGCCCCCTTCAGCAATGCAGCTTATCCACCACCTGCGTTGCCCCACCCTCCCATCATCATGCCGCTGCTGTTCTTCACGCTCAGGCTGCGGCCGTCTCAGCAGGTGCCCGCCTCACGCCAGAACAGCAGCTGGCTCAGCAGCTGCAGCTGCCGCTCACCCTACGCATACGCGGCCAGCCGGGTGCACCCAACGAGCGGCAGCTTATGGAGCGCATCAAGGCAGCGGACACCTGGCAGCAGCTGGAGGTGTTGCTGTACAAGCATGCTAGGCAGCGGCCACGTGCAGCTGCCAACACACATGCTGCCATGGGCGGTACTGCATCAGCTGCTGCTGCTCCCTCCAGCGCTACTGCAGCAGCTGCTTCTGACAGCATTGCAGAATCTCAGGCAGGGCAGCAGCAGCACGCCAGCAAGCCACTGGCACCTCAGCAGAAGCGTCGAAGGCAGCAGCCGCAGCCATTGTCTGTGCAAGTCCAGCCACAGCAGCAGCAGCGACAGGTGCTCCTGCAGACAACATCTCCAACAGCAGCAGCTACCACCTCTCAGCCCAAGCCCTCAGACGCGCTCAACCACCTGCATGTAACGGAAGCCTTCCGCCGGTTGACGCACCTGCTGCCCGCAAACCCAACAGCCCTGCACCCCACAGAGCGCGCTCGAGCAGCAGCTCTCATCAGCTTCCTGTGTGCCCAGGCCTTAGCGTTGGCACATACCCTGGAGCTAGATCCTCGGGGCATAGCGCATGTGGCGGCTGCCGTAGCAAAGCTTGGTCACAGGGACGAGGCGCTGACTGCAGAGCTGCAGCTGGCAGCATTGCTGCAGGTGGATGGCTTCGTTGCTCAGCATGTGGCGATGCTGCTCGGGGCGCTGGTGGGCATGCGGGCTAGGTGAGGGCCGAGGAGCTGGCAGCACCTAGCAGAGGGTGCGAAGACGCGATGGTGTGATCAGACATTCGGACAGGCACGCAGTGGGTGAGTGCTGCTGCATGCAACTGTCCGGTGAGACTTGCACTGTCATTCTGCGTCGGCGTCTATTCTGGCATGGTACACCGTGGCCTTTAGGCATGCAGCGTGCTCATGGTGTTGGCACCAAGCACGTCATGCCTGCTCCTGGCCGTTGTCACCCGGCATGTCGCTGGACCCCTTGCTCATTAGGACTGTCTGCATTGCAGGCCTGACTCGCAGATGTTCCAAGCAATGCAGCAGCACGTTGCCGGCAGCCTGCATCAGTACAAGCACCAGAGCATGGCCAGCACCATATGGGCACTGGCCAAGCTCAGCAACACAGGCAGTACCGAACCTGCAGCAGCAGGCAGTACAAGCAGTGCAGCCACTGGCTCAGGCAGTACAAGCAGTACAGTCAGCAGGGACCTTGTGGCTGCCCTGGTTTGCCGTTGCCAGCCGCAGATGCACTTCTGGTCGCCCAGGGACTTGTCGCAGGCTGCTTGGGGATTGGCACGACTGGGGGCGAAACCCAGCCAGGAATGGTGCAGAGTGAGCAGCAGGGAGGGGCGCACCCTGAGCGTGAGCGCTATGCAGCACCGTCACCTGCTGTTGACAACAGCACACCAGTTTG
This sequence comes from Scenedesmus sp. NREL 46B-D3, assembly GCA_014080715.1. NCBI lineage: Eukaryota > Viridiplantae > Chlorophyta > Chlorophyceae > Sphaeropleales > Scenedesmaceae > Scenedesmus > Scenedesmus sp. NREL 46B-D3. The sequence goes on along the minus strand of JACERP010000161.1, from coordinate 217,014 downwards.
CGGACAGCTTGTTGCCTGTTTGATGTTGTGCATTGCATGGTGACACCTGGGCTGGTCATTGCGCATGGCCACAACATGCATCCAAGTTGGTTCTACTGGCTGTGCTGACAGGGCGCACGGTGAGTTTGTTCCTGCCTCCTGCTTGCTGCTGCTGCTGCTGTCGCCGCTGCTGCTGCGCTGACAGTCCTTGCTGCTGGCCTGCCAAAAGTGTCTCACCAAGATGACGCCCCAAGACCTAGCCAACACCATCTCAGCACTGCCAGAGTTAGGAGCAGCGCCAGAGCAGGCCTGGCTGGATGCGTTCTGCACCACAGCAGCAGCCAAGATGCCGCAAGCGTCACCGATGGCGCTGCATGCAATCCTGTTTGGGCTGGCGAGGGTGCGGCAGGCGGAGCGAAGAACAACAGCAGCAGCTGTCAAGCAACGGAGGGTGGCAGCAGCTAGAGAGCAGCAGCAGCAGGCGCAGCAGCAAGGAGACATGGCACACCCGCAGGCCCCAGCAGACACAGCAGCCGCACAAGAAAACGCAGGTCACCCGGCAGCTGAGTTATCACCACCTGCAGCATTGCCAGCAGCGAAGGGGATGCAGATGTTGCATGCCGGTGCTGCACAGGTGAAGCTGCTCCGCGCTGCTGTGCTGTGGCTGTTGCGCATGCAGCAGCACCTTACACATCGCCAGCTAGCAGGGGTCATCATGTCTTTGGGCGAGGTGCTGCCTCATGATGTGCTGCGGGAGCTGCATGGCGGTGCAGAACTTGGCGATGGCCAGATGCAGCAGCAGCTGCAGGCAGTTGCTGAACCAAGACTACTGCAGGCAAGCTCACCACAGCAGGGGAGCAAGGCCGCAGATGCCATCACACAGCAGCAGCGGCAGGACCAGCTTGTTGATGCACTGCGCCAGCTGATAGTAGGCTGGCGGCAGTTGATAGTGCAAGGGCAGCTCGCAGCTGTGCTGCCCAAGCGGCAGTCCAAACTCCTTGAGGTTGCATGGCAGCGGCTGAGCCCCTCAGCAGCAGTGATTCCAGCTATTTTGCCCGATGTTGAGGGCCGAAATGGTTGCATCAGTGCTTCAGAGCGTGAAGTGATATGATGAACCAGTTTGAAAGTGGCGTGACAGTTAAAGCAGGGTTTTGATCGTGAGCGGATATAGCCATGGCGTACTGCCACGATGATGCAAATGTGAAATTTTCAAGACTGCAGTGCATTGCGCATGTCAAGAATACCATCACCACGGTGCTGCAGCCATGTGCCAGGTACACCACGCGGGCACCGAGCAGTAGGGCAGCAAACCCTTGCTGGTTAACAGAGGCCATCATATATCTTATAACTGGACTTCGTGCTGCGCGTGAGCTCCGAGGCGGCAAACAAACTGAACACGACAGCAGAGTGAACATGCTGGCCACTCCTCGAAAGCGAGGAGCCAAGCACATCACTTCTAGTTTGGACGGGGACAGATGCGCAGCTACACTCCAAAGCAGGCCAGGCAAACGGAGGCAGCAGAACAGGTAAGCAGCAGCTAACCCTCGTGAGCACTGAGTATGTTGATATGCAGACACAGCATGCTGACTGCTGCTGCTTACGCCTGCTCCACTGCCGCCTTCTGCAGTCCCTACGTGTCCCAAGGCAACCAAGCATGCTGTATATGTCTTGACCAGGCGGTGCAGATGGTGCAGCTCGGTGCGTGCTTGTGCTGGGGCCAACAGCCATCGCATCACTATGCAACCTGATTAGGTTGGAGCACAGCAGTGTGAGGGTTGAGGATGCCAGCAGTCACTTGAAGGCATGTGACACAGCTGTTGCTCCTTTGACATTATGCAGGAAAGCTACCAGCAGAACAGCACGTTGGCCAGTGCACCTTTGCTGTGTATTTGCTTGGGCCACCCTGCACAACAACGCAGCACTCTGCCACGCACCAGCCGTATCCTTGCAGCATCACTCCACGGCAGCATCACAGCTGCAAGTGATGACCTCCACACCATGCTCTCCTCTTGTGTCTTGCCCTGATCATGTGACACTTCTTTCCCCTTTGCTGCCAGGCACTTGCGCACACCTGGTGTGCCGCGGCTGCATGGCCAGCCACTTGCTGCACGCATTCAAGTTGGCGCAGCTGCCGCTGCGCTGCCCGCTGCCGCACTGCCGGGCGCGGCTAAGCTTGCAGTCATCCTTGATGGTGAGGCACAGCAGCAGCACCAGCAGCAGCAGCAGAAGCAGCAGCAGCAGAAGCAGGGGCATGTATGAGGCGGAGGTGATGAACAGGAAGCTGGCGGCAGCTGTTACACAACGAATGACAAGCACTGCTCAGTGTAGAGGCGCGCCTGCTACAGCATCCACAGGCGCTGTAGCAAGTACCAGCTGCAGCTGCACACTGTTAAGTCGTTAATGCACTGAGAGTACCATTCTGTTTGATATTTGCTACAACATGTTTGTGTTTGCCGTGTGTGCTGCGTGTGTTTGCAGCTGATGGAGCAGCAGGTGCCTGGCAGCAAGGCTGTTGCAGCGCAGGTGAGCCGCCTCGCCAGCAGGCAAGCTGCAGCTCGCAGCAGCTGTGTGCAGCTCTTGCAATGTGTGCTGATGTGTGGCACAGTTACAACAGCAGCAGCGTGGCAGTTCTGTGCAGGGCGCCGCCATCCAGTCACGGAGGCTGCATTATGCATGTGCAACGCAGACCTCCACAGCCATGTCACCGCCTGGTGTGGTGTAACGCACATACAATAGGCTGGAGAGCATGCTGATGTGCGTCTTCTTCCTGTGCACATCACTGCTCTGGTGATGCGCAGGTGCTGCTGGCAGGCGCCGACCCGCTGCTGGGTATCCCTGATGACATGTGCTTCGCCTGTCCCTATCAGGACTGCCAGGTCAGCACAGCGCCTCCACCAACTGCGTCTAGCAAATAAGCACGTTTTAGCGCCTGTCAGCATGCAGCAGTCAACAGCAGCAGCAGCATGCGGTTGCTAACATCAATAGCAGCAGCAGAAGTAACAGTTGCTTGCCGGGCTGTGTGCCTCTACAAACCCAGCAGGACGCCAGTGCATGGGCTAGCCCTTCGGTGTGTGCATGCGTTGTGCACACACGCAGCCAAGCTTGCATGTAGGAGGGTGGTCAGGTAAGCTGCGGGGTACTCCAGAGCTTACATGCAGTGCTGTGTCCTTGTACATGCTTCATGTGCACGGTGCTCACTACCCATGCTTATTGAGAGCCCTTTCCACTGCCCCGGGCTGTTGATCAATGCAGGTGCCAATGGAGCTGGACGGGCAGCAGCTGCCAGATGTGCCGTCGGATTGCCCTGCATGCAGCAGGCCCATCTGCGCCACCTGCAGGAGCACGTGGCACAGTGGACTGGTGAGTTGAGCTTGTTCCAGCTGCATGCAACTAGTGTGAACTAGGCCTCTGGCAACAGCAGGTGGACCACCACGCACTGGCATTGATAGCAGCAGCAGCAGCAGCAGCAGCGCAGGGTGGTCACCTTGCATTTTCACACTGTGCATGTGTGGTTGATATCCCATCAGAGTTTGTATACAATGCTTGTGCAGGGTGATCTTCGACCTCCTTAGTAATGCTGCTACGGCTTCATCAATGCTGCATGTGCTGCGCCTTTGGCACCTGTTGAATCTGTGTGTCATGCAGCGCTGTGCGGAGTATCAGGTGCTGGTGGCAGGCTCCAAGCGGCAAGGCAGCCTCGACAGCAGCAACAGCTTCAGCAGCCACCAGCAGCAGCCGCTGATCAGTGCAGCAGGCAACTGCGGCAGCACTTGGCAGCGCCAGCAGCACAGCAGCGGCTGTGAGAGCACGCAGTATCTGTCGCCAGTGTTGAGCGCAGCATGTTGTGCTGCAGTTGGGTGGTCAGGTGGCAGCTGCGGACAGTTGGTGGCAGCTTCAGACGCATGTGACCAGGACAGCATGGTCTGGAGCCCCTCCAAGCGGGTGTGACAGTCACCTCTGTGAAGCAGCAGCAGCACTCTAGCATAGTCACCTGTGTAAAGCGACTAGGTAGGTGTGATCAGCAAGGTCAGTGAAATAGCAGAGGCATTTGTGGGTGCAAACTGTCTATTGTGGTTCCCCTGCAGCGCAGTTGTGGCTGATTAGGGCGTGTTTGTTGTCATGGGTCAAGCGGGTCACCCGCGGTGGAGCGCCAGCAGCTTACAGGGTTCTGGGTGAGGTAATGTCTGGCCGTGGAGATTTGCCGCGACAGGCACTGCAAACTCCAGGTAGATGTTAGTGTGCCTGTTTGTATGATGCGCTGTGTCAGCGTACAGCTAGAGCCCAGGAGCCATAAAAGTCTGATTTTCACAGCAGGGAATCCAGGCCCTGAGGGTGTCGCACTGTGCTGCTATAGCAAGTAGCTCCTTTTGACTTGCTGGTTGGACAACTCAATGCGTGCTGCTGACAAGGGCTCCATACAGCAATACTAGGGATTATGGGAACACAGGAATGCCAGCATTAATGGTAATTTTGCCATGACGTTGCTGATTTTCACGGTGTGCCCGTCTGCAGGTCCTGCTGGGCATTTTATCGCATGTCAATTTTCGCCATGTTTACCGGCTGGTACTGTTTTAATTTACTGTTAACTTTTTGCAGGTTTCCATTGGTTACGAGCATAAGTTCCGCCTGTCTGGGGCTGGCCAAGCACAATGAGAAAGACAACCCTTTGCGGAGCCGTACCCTCCGAAACAAATTAGTAAACCTACAGCATGGACCTACAGCAGCAAGTTGTTGCTGCGAAGCTTGTTGTAGTCGCAGGAAGGTGTGGTGGCCCAAAACTAAACCCGAGCTATGCTTATGCTTGCTTGCCCTTAGAAGGAGCCAGCAGCCTACAAAAGCCCTTGTCTACTAAGAAGTCAATTTAGCTTCAACGTGTCACTGTTTGAAGCTTCCATAAATCTCCTTGTTCGACATTCAGCTTCAGACAGCCAGGCAGGATGCTCAGCTTCATCAAGCCCACAGTTGGCGTCAAGGCGTCAGCTTATGCTCCGGGCCGTGCCTATGTGGCAACCCCAGCGCCGTCCAGAAAGTCTGTGCGACGACCAGCACCTGTGGCCCGGCCAGCGCTGCTTCTTGATCAGCCGTTGAGCCAGGACAACCCAAGGCGTTCAAGTAATGTATTCAATGATCTTTTCAACTTGGTGGTTCAGTGGGTGGAGCCTCAGGAGCAGAATCACGTTGGGTAAGGCGCACGCGTCACGCAGAAGAATCAATTGCGAATAAAGCCGTTTCCTGCTGTCAAGCATCGCACATAGCGTTTCCGTACATTCATGCTGTGGTCTGGCAGCTTGCCGGATCCCAGCTAAGCAGTTGCTCTTGAGCAGCAGGACCCCGCCCGCCAGCTTCGTCGTCGTTCGCTGCAGGATGTTACAGCGGCTCAAAAAGCGTCACAGTAGTTTCATACAGACAAGGCCATGCGTGTTTCCGCTTTGAAGCTACTGGACCTGTCCTTGCGTATCCTTGCTCTTGACTGACCTGCTGCCCACCTTTGCACTGCCTGTATCCTTGCAGCGAGGAGCAGCTGCTGGCAGAGCTGTCTGCCTCAATGGACCATGAGAGTGGACATGGTGGCTGGGTTCACAGCCATATTGCAGACAGGCTGGCAACAGAGCCCAGCTCCCGCATGCCTGTAGATACCAAGGAAATGTAGACAGCGCATGCAGCTCTACAACGTGTGCCCATGGTAACACAACACCTCGGCAATTAATGCATAGTGGCCGCTTGCAGCACTGAGACACGTGCACTTCAAGACTGCATAGTGGCCGCTTGCAGCACTGAGACACGTGCACTTCAAGACTGCATAGTGGCCGCTTGCAGCACTGAGACACGTGCACTTCAAGACTGCATAGTGGCCGCTTGCAGCACTGAGACACGTGCACTTCAAGACTGTCTGCTGCCTGTTGTTTGTGGTTTTTTTTTTGTGATTGGTTTCACGGGAACCACAGCCGAGGCAGTAATGACAGCAGCAGCTCAAGGCTTAGGCTGATGACATGACTGAACTTCAGCAAGGTATCATGCATATGTTTGACATTTGCGTCCAGTGCTCTTTCAATGTAGCGGCAGGTGCAGTGTGGGCAGACACAGGGCACTCTTTCCATGCTTGGTTTCAGTGCTGCCAGTGTGCTGATTTAGCACACTATGTAGGGTGTTTGCGAAGATCGCAAAATGCTCTTGCAAATGTACACATTGTCTGGTGGGGTGCCATGCAAACTTGCTGGCTGCTCACCAATGCACTTATGTTCTGTTCTCATTGGGGCTTTCCCTTGTGTTGTTGATCGTTGCATTGTCTGTCTGTGGCCAGATCTCTTGTGCATGCGGGCAGCTGCAATATATGGTGTGGTTGCTGTTACCAGCAGCTAGAACATGGATATATCGATGACTATTGACAAGCAGGCAGGTGCATAATGCAGGCAGATACTGAATGGTTGTACAAATGGATGCACTCTTACGCATCCTGGGTTGTTCAAAAGAATCCAACAGCAGCATGGGTGCACGCGCACATGGAGGTGTGCACGCACGCCGCTCGCTTGTGCCAGGAAGATCCGCTGACCTTGAGTTATTGTGTGCATGACTTTCTACACCGTGATGGTGTCGTGACCTGGCAGCGATGGAGCGCGCGGGATCACATGACCAGCAGCATGCATGTCTGCAGTCTGGCATTGCACGGGTGCTGTCACCCAAGCTGGCGCTGAAGGTTGTTGTCATTGCTTGTGGAGGATTGGGAGAATGGGGGTGCCAGCTTGGCTCAGCATGCCCCCTGCAGATGGGGAGGTGCTTCACAGCTGACGATGACTGCAGCGAGTGCAAACTTTAGGTCAGAGCAGCCACAGCTGCCTCTGCATGTGTAGTGGCATACGTGTGCTGGTGCAGCTGCATGACAGCCACAAACTGTCTACGATCACAGGTCAGAGTAGCATCCTTCCCTGGCCACTGTAAAGGGTAGCAGGAATGGGTTAGGTCAGGCGCTCGTTGGGTTCTCACTGGGGAATGCTGTTGGCAGATGGTGCACAGGCTCCTCTGGACACATTGGAGCCGTTGAATCCGTTCTTTTACATTGGGCGTGGCAGCCACCCCTCACCAGGACCTCCGGACGCATGTTGCTGTGATGCAGCATGACAGTTGGGATCATGGCAGCCATCTACTTTTGTGGTAGCAGGGCTGTGCTACGCATGAACGGGGCGCAGCTGCGGTTTCTGTGCCATGGTGTGAGAAGCTTGCTGCATGTGTACTGTTCACTGCCAATGGAGTTGCAGGAGTACACAACCCTTCAAGGTTTGGAGGCAATGGCAATGTTGGTTGCTGCTGATTGAGTTTGTGTTTTGCATGGAGTTTGTGTCAGTGCAACTCAAAGTATGACTATGCACTGCACTTCCTTCAAATGTGCTGTGCCTGGCAGCGATGGTGCAGCCGTATGGAGCAGAGAGGGGACGGCATGGTTCACTGCATATATGGCATGGTTTTGTCATTGTGCTGAGATGCCCCGCTTGCCTTAGGGTGCTGGCTGGTGTGAGATTTGCAGGAGCGGCAGCGGGACCCCTGATGTGGCGTTCCAGCAGGCCCTGCCCTGTCAATGTGGGTGGGGCATGATCCAGCAAGGACAGCAGTGTGAGACTGCCAGCATGCCAGGGCCGGGGGTAGGGGGAGACTTGGGCACCAGGTGCGCAGCCAACTGTGACAACCACCGGCTTGCGGTGGCTTATTGGCTGTTTGTGATGCTCGACAGTGGTGATGACGTGCATGGTGTTACACCATACGGTATGCTTCCAAGCATGCGGTTGGATGTTGTAATCTGACGGTTGCATGCTACTGTTACGCTGCAAGACTGCCTTGTCACAAGACGGTTTTGTGCTGCTAGTGGACGGGCGAGCGGTCACTTGGTAGCATGCCATATGTGGCAATGGTCACTGCTGAAGTGTGTTGCTCAGTACCAACGGTCGTCCCCTGTGCCCAGCCAGGCTGTAGCTGGCCCTGCTTAGCTCTCGCATTCGCAACAGCCTGCTGTTAGCAATGGAGGCACAAGCTAAGCTTGACATGTGCTTGTGCCCCCCCATTCTGGTGGGGCGCGGGGTCGATGGCGTTGATGCTATGGCTTGATTGGGTAAGATGATTGATGAAGCCTAGCTTGACCAGAGGTCGGCCGTGTGACAACGCCTGATGGTGGGTAGGGTCTACCAGCGATGTTTCAATCATGTCATCGTGTCAGCTTGTAAAGCGTAACTGCACAGTTTCATATCAGCTTTCATCATCATCATATTACCCATTCAAGCCATAGCATCAGCGCCATCGGCCCCGCGCCCCACTGGGGTGGAAAGAGTATCAGCTTTCTGAGTACAACATCTGACTGACGCATCTCCAAACACCGTAGGCTGTGCTTTTAGCATGGCATGATGCCACACTCAGCTCTGCAAATGCACCATACTAGTAGGTGTTGCTCAGCAAAGCCACATCCTTCGAAGCACTGCCAACTGTGACAGCTGTGAACTGCAACCAACTCAAACCTAAAAGTGTGCGACGCAACTGTGGTGCACGAACTTGTCCAAACTAGCAGCCCATCATAATCATGTTACCAATTCACAGTTTGAATGTTGCACGACGGGACATCGCCCATTTTTCGAGCCAATCACAGGCTCATTGGGCAACCACCTAAACCATTCAAACCAGCACCCTCAGCTGCAGCACACCTGCCGCTCTTGAAACAGCCCCACCGGTGGGGTGGGAGGCATGCACCAGGCATGGGAGTCAGCCTACCATCAGACCAGGTGCAGAAGCGTCCCTTGCAATGGCCGCACTGTCTGTAGACAGCTACACACCTGCACACCTGTCAGCGCCCCCTGCTTTCAAAGCAGAGTCTGCAGCACTGTGCCGTCTCCAACTGTGCACAAAGTTGTGATGAATAACATGTGTTGCTTTTCATCACAGCTACACACCCATGCGCGGGTCCTCTGCGGCGCCAGGCGGCAGCTTTGGTGCTGGCAGCGGCGTCAGCAGCCCGTAATCTGTGTTCACCGACGTCTCCACGTCACGCAAAAAGGTGCCAAACGCAACCGCCTCCAGCACGCAGCGCCGCTGCGTTGCGATGGTCATGGTGACTGTCTCAATGGCGCTGGTCTGCACTGCGCGCTGGATGCGGCTGTACAGCTCCTCTGCACTGCTGACGTCCTGGCCCACAGCCTCCTGAGAGGCAGCAGTCAGGCAGCATCAGGCGATACAGCCATTTCAACATGTGACCTGCTTGAAGACATCAGAGTGAGCCAGATGGCTGCAGATTTGGATACGAGCTGACCGACAGTGCAGGAAGCCACAAATCCACTGTGTGCAGCTGCATGGCAGTCAAGACACCATCGCTACTATGCAACATGCAGCCTACTTCTGCAGCTGTACATATACTACTGGTGCACCTGCTGCCGTTCATGCCGCCGTGCGCGCTGCACCGCCACCCCGCGCTGCTCGCACCTGCATCTGCCGTGTGAGCTCCTTGATGTCTCCAAACAGCGCAGTCGTCTGACGCTCAACCAGCGCAGCGCCCTCAGCACTGACCACCCGCGCCGTGTCGATCATGGTGGCCTGGTCAAAGCCCTCTATGTACTTCCGCAGCGCACTGCGACCCCTGCTGCTCGCACTGCGTACCGGCCCACGTGGCCGGCTGCCGCCCTCGCTGCTACCTGCTTCACTGCTGCCAGCTTTGCTGCTGCCACTGCTGCTGCTGGCCTCGCTGCTGCTGCTGCTGCTGTTCTTGCTGCTGGGTTTGCTGCTGCTGCTGGGTGCCGAGTCATCCTCTTCTTGCGATCCCATTAATTCAACAATGGGCCCTACAGCATCTGGGTCTAGGCTGTTGTCCAGGTCGTCAGCCTGCACAGGGCAAAAACCAGCAGCAGCAGCACACTGCCAGCTGTGAGTGACAACCTTAAACAGCTAGCACACGCTTGGAAAAGGCACAACACACCATCGTATTTCCCGCGATGCTTCGCCCTCGGTGCAAGCCTTGCTCCTGCCTGCTGCAGCTATCTGCACGCTGTCCCAGACAGACTCCCTAGCACGCACTCTAGAGGCACCAACCCAGACCAGGTCGACTGCCTAACAGGCCCTGTGTGCAGCCACAACAAACACATCGACAGCACTAAACAGCGCTGCACCTGTGCAAACAGCCGCTCCAGCCTCGCCACCGCCTCCTCCTGGCTGCGCTCGTCCAGCAGGCCCAGCGCCGCCTCCAGCTGGAAGCGCGTGTCGACGCGGCGCAGGAAGTAGCCAAACATGATGGACGCGGCATACACCTGCACAACCAGATGCAGCAGCAGCAGCAGCAGCAGCAGCAGCAGCAGCAGCAGCGCATCAACAAAGTCGTACGCATTGACGCGCAGTGCACGACAAACCAGACAGAAAACATGCGTTCCTGCAGAACAGGTGCACGCACCACCGGCACAGCTGTGGGCGGCTGATGCACAAGGCCATTCACAGTGGGCGCTACCTCCGACTGCTCAGGTCCACCACCATGGCCAGTCAGGCCCGCACGACACACACCCAGCTGACGTGCTCATGTGTAGTGCTCTTGGCGTGCGGTGCTGCTCCCACCTGGGCCATCTGGAACTTGCTCATCTTGATGAGCTCGGTGCTGAACTTGGCGCTGGCTGCCGCGCCCATCACGCCCAGCATGTGCTCACGCACCAGCTCCAGTGCCTCCTTGCTGTGGATGCCCTCGGTCAGCGCGACCAGGTTGGCGGGCCCGGCATCAACGAAGCCTGCGGCGGCGGCAGATGCAGCAGGCGGCCGACTGATTGACGCTGGGTGGCTGCCGCGGCAAGAGTGACAGTGCAGTTGTCGGCGGCAGGTGCGGGGCATCGCGTGTGAACATGAGCAGACTGCAAGACCAGCCACGTGCCCTGCTGTGCAGCTGGTGAGTCACAGGCACACCATACGCTGACGCATTTACTCCTCAGACAGCACTTCGGAGCACTACCAATGCCTTGCGATGCACATGCCCCTACAGGCACACTAGCCCTCATCAGGCGTCCTCATGCTGACGTATACTGTCACCTTGCCACCACGCCATCATGCGTGGTGCCCACGCAGAAGAGCACAGCGGAGACGCTCGCCACGCACGCCATCTGCTGCATGCAGCACCAGCGCGCCATCCCACGGCGCCACTCACCGTCCAGGCGCGGCAGCATCTCCACCTGCAGCAGCAGAAACTTCTCCAGGATGGACACATACATCAAGTCCTCCAGCGTGGCCCGCACTTCCATGGCGCGCACTTCCTCCATGCGGGCGTACAGCATCAGCTCACTCTTGCTGCGCTGCTCCCTGCCCGCCTCATCGGCAGGCTCGTCCGATGCTGATGCTGCTTCCTTGGCGTCCTTCTCCTCCTTCATTCGGACCAGCTGCTGGTCCACTGCTGCGCGGAAGAGCTGCGGCTCCATGCGCAGATAGTACTGCAGCATCTCACCATAGGGGGTCTTGGGCTTTGCAGGAGCACTGCAAATGCAGCAGCATACAGGTGAGGTGTGGGAGATAGCACAGCTTGACAGGGAAAACCGATGCATAAATCATGTGACATGTGACAAACCCTTGCGCGCATTTGACGGAGCTGTTGTTCCTGAGGCATGCGCAAGCACATGAGCCATGACAACCTGAGGGTGCACATGAGCACTGCTGCAGCAGCCTGCAGCAGTCGCGCAAATTTCACGCTTGGTAAACACCAATTACAGTGCTGCAATGTATCCATTCAAAAGGCTGCCGATGGCAGAGGCACAGCAATGCATGCAGGTGGTGCAGCTGCAATGCAAGCCAGATGAAACAGAGCAGCGCTCCTGCAAGTGGGTTACTGCTGCGTACGCACGAGCCCACTGGCCGCAGACGATACACCGTATAGCAAGCCTAAAAGTGACGTGAAATGCACTCACAGGCCAAACTCCTGTTCTTGCGCCTTCACAGCCACAGCCAACCTTCGACTGTTCCTGGTCACTGCTGGCCTGCCACATCCTTGCAGCTTTCCAGCTCTCTGTGCACCACGTGGGCAATTAAGCTGCCCAGAAACAGTTTGTAAGGCACTTTTGCTGAGCAGCATGCCGCGATCTGGTTATGCACGTACTACGCCGTGGGAGCGTTCTAAGACAAGGAGCACCAGGGTCGTATGCTTGACACAGTTGCTTAAATAACTAAATTAGGTGGAACCAGGAGACAGTCTTGCTTGACGCACACAGGAGTTAAAAGTCCCTGGAAAGTGACGGGTGTTGAGCAGCACCATGAGATTGATGTGAAAGAAGCCGTAGCAGCATATCACACAGTCCGTGCATGCTATCGAGATTGCTTTTGCTGCAATTCTGAGTCATGCGTGGTGTGACATGATACAAAAGCAAAACAGCAGATGGTGCCGTTGCAGCAGGGGCGGGCATGGATGAGTGCTTAAACATGGCCGGAGCTTGGCTGTCTGAGAGGCCGCGGCAGCTAGCTGTGCCTGCGCCATATGGCTCCAGCAGCGGTGGACCAGGCAGTAGCAAGAACCAGACACCATACGTGCTGTAGGTGGCGTGCGGCAGCAGCTGGGCTCTTACTCCCTAGCTAGAGCCATGGAAGAGAATCCTCACTGTGTGCTGTTTGAGATGCAGTTGCGGGAGAAGCTCAGTGAGTTCTCGAACGAGAACAGCCTGCTGGGCAGTCTGGTGAAGGACCTCAAGGCAAGTTGCTGTCCTGCAGAACCCAGTGGAAGACGTTCAGCAATGCTTGCTGGGACAGTAAGGCGGGTCTGCTAGTGATTGCCATCACAGCTGTCAGGGGTTGGTGTTAGGGACGTTTACCGGTTCTGTAGCAGCAGCATGCACCATGTCGACATCAGCAGTCTACAATGCCAGCTGTGCTGAGGTGCACCTCTCCATAACCTTGCACTGAACTGCTGCAGTGCATCCTGCGTCCAGCGCTCAGCATTGATCCTCATGTGGCACAGCTGCATGCAGAGCTGTGTAATCAACCTGCCCCTCATGACATCTGCCTGCAGTCTGAACGTGATGGGCTGTTCAAGAAGCTGGCTGCGACCAGCAAGCAGTTGGCAGAGTCAAACAGCAAGGCTGCCTGCGCCTCGCTGGAAGCACAAGCAGTGAACAAAGAGCAGCGACGCCTGCAGGCAGAGGTTGAACGGCTGTCATCTGTGGTGCACAGCCACTCCGTGCGCCTGCAGAAGTGAGTGCATAGGACGGTTTGGTGTGCAGCGCGCTTGGCAGCCCATCCTGTGCTAGCTTCCAGCCAGCGGCAACAGCAGCAGGCTCAGCTGGCGCAACCACAGATGGAGGCAGCAGCCACGAGCGTAGCTTTGTCAGTAACAGCACCTTCTATTCAAGCTGCACCAGCAACTCCAGGCTGCTAGGCCAAGTGTGCTGCAGCTGCTACACCAACCAGGCAGTGCAGCAGCAGCAACCGCGGCTATGTATGTTGTCATGTTGTAACCCTGCCTGTTGCTGCAGGTCCAAGCAGCACCAGCAGGAGCTCGAAGATGTTGCACTCGACTTGCGGCAGGAGCTGGAAGACACAAGCAGCAGCTGGCACACGCCCAGCAGGCAGCGCAAGCTGCACAGCAGCGCAGCGCAGCAGCAGAGGCCAAGGTGGTGGCAGCTGGGCTGGGGCCGCTGCCCAAGATGGGCCCTACTGCTGAGCAGCTGGTAATCAACAGCACACAGCGCATCAAGTGAGCAGCAGCATGTGCAGCTGGTGGGTGTTGTGCCAGGGCGAACTGTGTGCTTGCTGCAGAGGGCAGCAGGTGCCAGTGCGAGGGTAGTTGGCTGGCTGGCCTTGAAAAAGAGGCAGCAGATGCAGCCGCATGACCAGCAGGTGCAGGGTTGGGCGTGCTCGTGTGGGGGCCTACATGTAGCACAGCAGTTTGACCTTCGTGCTGCGCCACCGGGCGTGACAACGTCGCACACATGTGCTCCCCCAACTGCTGCTGCTGCAGGGAGCTCACTGAGGAGCTGGCAGCTGCCAAGGCAGATGCGGCGCAGCAGCAGGAGACGTCGCAGCAGCAGCTGCAGCAGTGCGATGCGGGGTGGCAGCAGCAGCTGGCTGCTGCGCATGCGTCCGCACAGCGGACGCAGCAGGCTGCCGAGCAGCAGCAGCAGCAGCGGGAGGCTCAGCTGCAGCGGCAGGCTGGGCAGCTGGCTGCGTCTGAGCAGCAGGTGAAGCAGCTGCAGGAGCTGCTGGTGGGCGCGCAGGCAAAGGCAGCAGAGGGCCAGGCCCTGGCACAGGTGTGACTTCAATGCTGTTTGGTTTGGCATTTGGCCCGCCGCAGCTAGTCACGGTTATTGCCACAAATTCCGTGCACATGCATGCATCGCACTGTGTGTCTGCCCAAGCTGCTGTCTGCTGCATGTGGGTTCCACAAGGCTGTCTGCATGGAGGGTTGCCTGCAACTGCTGCTGCTGCCGCTGCTGCAGGCCCAGCAGGAGCTGCAGCACCTTAAGCACGGCATGCTGTGCCAGTCCCAGGCGCTGCAGCAGCAGGTCGCGTCACTGCAGGGCCAGCTGGCGGACGCCCAGCTGCAGCATGCAGCAGCAGCCTCGCAGCTGCAGCAGCAGCTGACACAGGCCGAGCGGCAGCTGGCGGCAGCGCAGCGCGAGAAGCAGGAGCTCATCGCTGCACTCGTTGCGCTGCGGCAGCAGGAGTCTGGCCGCAGGCTCGCAGCTGGTGAGGCTGCTGCCAAGGCCGAGCGCTTGCGCGGGGAGCTGGTCAGGTGCGTGGGCGAGCTGGCGGCGCAGCTGGACGCGTCTGCTGCTGCGGGCCAGCAGCAGGGGCAGCAGCTGGCGCGGCTGCGGGCGTTGGAGGCTGCTGCTGGTGCTGCTCGTGACGAGGCCGGGGAGGCCCGGCAGCAGCTGGTGGAGCTGGCGACCGTGAGCATGCGCGAGCTTAGGGAGCAGGTGAGGGCGCCAGGGTGCTGGCAGGGAGCGGAGGAGTGAGCCTTCCTGTCAGGGTCACGTGGTACAGTGTCGTGTACTCGCATGATTGGGGCAGCTGGGGGAGTGCACATGACAATGAACTGGTGACTGCTGCTTCGTTGCGAATGTAGTGGTGAGGTTGTGCGGCAGTGCTGTTGCTGGGTTGCAGCAGTGCGCGACTGCTGCCGTTGGTGTCTGCAGCTGCGCAGTGTTTGTCCTGTTGAGACATGTCCGAACCTTCCCAAAGTTGCTGAACCTCTGTTGCTGCTGCTCCTGCTGCTGCTGCTGCTGCTGGGTCTGTTGTTGCATGCAGGTGGCCAGTGAGGCAGCTGCCATCACAGGGCTGCCCGAGTGCACTGCCGCCAGCCTGCCCATGCCCGTCACGACATACATCAAGGTGGGGGTGGGTGCGGCGCTTGCCCGGACCCCTGCGCTGTGCCTTTCCCAATGCTGTCTGTGATCTTATGCCCAGCTGTGAATATCACCACGGGGTCAAGCAGTAGTACCAGCCACAGCCCGATGAGCGGCATCTGCTGCTTGCTCTGCTGGTGGTGGCGTGCCGGCCGCAGGTGCTGGAGCATGCCGTGTGCGACTGCGAGGCGCGCTGCAAGCAGCTGCGGGGTGACGCACTGGCGGCGCAGCAGCAGGGGCGTGAGGCGCGCGCTGAGCTGGCAGCAGCACGCGAGCAGCAGGCGGCGGCGCAGAGGGCGCTGACGCAGCAGACGCAGCGGCTGCTGGCTGCCGAGCGCATGCGGCTGGCCGACTTGCGGGTGCGCTGGCCTTTGCGCAGCAACAAGCGTCGATGCTGGCGGCACTCTGATGTGCACGTGCGCAAGCCCAGGGAATGCACGCAGACGAACCCACAGGGAGCTGGCATGCAGTGCGGCCGATGCAGCAGCTGCTGTCACGTGTCGGCGATGTTCATCTGCCGCAGGCTATGATGTTCAACATGCTGCTGATGTGCAGTCGTCATGAGCTGCAGGCTCAGCTGCACTTCCTGGCTGGGCTGCACCTCCTGGCAATTCAGCAGATGAGCAGGTTCATTTTCTGCACTGTTGCTTGCAGGAGACTCAGGGCCTCGAGAAGCGGCTTGTACTGGCGCAGCAGGAGGCTGGAACCTGCGCGACTCACTGCTGGCTGCAAAGGCGGGCAGTGCAGCAGCGGCGGCTGCAGCTGGTGCCAGCGCTGGCGCGTACAGCTCGGGCCTGCTGTCTTCCTGGAACCTTGCGGCAGCAACCAAGCACAGCAGCTCTGGCAGTGCTGACAGCTGCGTACCAGGCGGTGCAGCCCAACGATGTGGCAAAACTGCTGCTGCAGCGGCTACTGCTGCTGCTGCTGGTGGTGATTGCACTGATGGTGCTACGGCACCTGGTGGTGACACCGGCTTGCAGCAGCTGCTGGCAGCAGCGGGCATGGCTTGCAGCCACGCCAGCAGCAGCAGCAGCAGCAGCAGCAGGCTGGGCCTGAGCAGCGGCAGCACCTGCCCGGCCAGATGTGGCCCTGGCTGCTGCTGATGCAGCGGCGGTGCATGGCGCTGCTGCCGCTGCTGCTGTTGCTGCAGCTGATCGCCACCAGACCAAGCTGGAGCAGCTGCGGCAGCTGAAGGAGCAGCTGAACAACCGCACAGCAAAGGCAGCTGTCGCGGCTGGAAGCTTGAGCTTCAAGACGCGCCAGCAGCAGCAGCAGCAACAGCAGGAAGGCATGCAGCCGAAGGCACAATACAGCTCGGAAGGGCGCCTTGCACCAGAAACACCAGCTGCTGCAGTAGCAGCTGCTGCTTCCGCTGCAGCTGCGGCTGGAGGTGGTGACGAGCTGCAGCCACGCAGCGCTGGCAGCAGTGGCAGCAGCGCCAGGAGCAGCCAAGGCCAGGCCAGCAGCAGGGGGCCCATCCTCAAGCAAGCCAGCAGCAGGCTCACAACTGGTGCACTCGGCGGCAGCAGCGGCGTCGGGCTGCATGGCAGCAGTCAGGGCGGCAGCCAGCATGACATCTTGCCGCCAAAGGAGCTCGAGCCTGAGGAGTCGTCGGCGTCACTGCTGGCTGCTGGTGCTGCGCTGCAGCAGGATGCGGCACCTGCAGCAGCGCAGCAGCGGCGGCGGCTGAGGCGCAAGTGCGGGCGTGGGCAGAACGGCTTGGGATGGGGGGTGCTGCAGCTGCTGGCAGTGGGGGCGGTGGTGGGGCCGGCAGGCGAGCAGGGGCTGGCAGTGTCGGGCAGCCAGATCAGGTGCCGCTGTGGCACCAGTTGTTGCCCGGACGGCAGCAGCAGCCCCAGCAGCAGGGTGCGGCGCTAGGGTGGGCATGTGACGGTGTGCGCAGCAGCGGCAATGCTGCAGTGGGTGTCGCCGAGGAAGTGGCTGCTGAGTTGCTGGAGATGCAGCATGAGCCATTTGATGCTGGGCTGTGGCATCCGTAGGTGGCAGCGCGACTGCCGCTTGCTGGCTGCTGTGTACAGTAGCACTCAAGCGTGTGCCGACCCCTGTTGCGCATTCATGGTCGTGTGATGGAGCAGGGCTGGTTATTATATATATTTTTTTCCATATAATTGATGTTGCTGTGCTTGCCTTACGGCGCAACATTGACATAGCTATTGCATTTGTCACACCTGTTGCTAGTAATGTTCTTTGTTTTAACCTTGACACATATAACTTCCCATGTGACTCTGCTTCGCTTTTCAGGCTGGGTTAATGTGCTGCTGCTTGGAACATTGGGAAACTTTCAGGGCTCGCAACCACATCGACAGGTCGAAGTTCAGGAGCTAAAGGCTCCGTTCTACGAAATTTGGAGATGTGCTGCGACCGGTTGGTCGACATTTGGGCCGCTAAACAGGGGTTGTCACGATTTTGGCAGATTTCCCGCCAAATTGCACCTGTCGCCCTCGAACCGACTCACTGCGGGCCACCTGGTCGGTGTTGACCGAGGCCTTTTGATCGAAAGATTGAAATGCTTCAAGGTCATTTCATAATGGCCGTCGTTATGCATCATAACTTGAAGTTCCCCTGTACTTAGCTGAAAACTGGGTAAGCCCAAGGCCATCATCATCACAACAAAAAACACTTGCAGGAAACATACCATACAGAGCACAATGCAGCAAACACACCGCCTATCCCGCCATCACAGGCAAAAATTTCACCGCGTCCTGTGGGAATGCAAGCAATGGAGGGACTGCACCATTACGTTTGCAGCTATTGCTGTTGCGCAATCCATGTTTTAACTCGCATGACTCATCAATCAGTTGTCCGCAACACGCATGACGCAGCGATCAGCCACACGCATCACTTGATCAGCCACACGCATGACGCATTGATCAGCCACACGCATTACTCAATGATCAGTGACCAGCCACGTGCCTCGCCAGCAACCCACCCACCAGACATGATCGATCCTTGTGTACACACTGTACACCATCAGCTTTAATGCAGTGCCGGCTTCAATGCAGCCCTGGGCTGGCCCGCGTGGTGCACCATGCAGTCATTCCATGGCACACAATGCGAGCAACGCCTGCGCTTGCTGCACTCCTGGGGTGTGGCATGTCAGCAACCAGTGCTGCCGGCATTGCTGAGCAGCCTGATGAGATCGGTGAGAGCCAGGCCCCGTCGTACTTGCTGTGCAGCTGGCAGCAGGTGGCTACATCTGCACATCCAAGGCTAAGAGCTGTGCACCCCTGCCAACCACAGCCAGCACTCCTGACAGCTGCAGCCTGGATGGGGTGACGGCACCACCAACCCTTTCCTCCTGCTGCTGCTGCTGCTGCTGCTGCTGCTGCTGCTGCTGCTGCTGCTGCTGCGTGACAAGCCCACAGACTGCTGCTGGCTCCGGCACCTCAACCTGGCAGCAGCCCAGCTGGTGAGTTGCAGCCCATTCCCAGAGCGCTGCCCGCCACCTGTCGCTGAGCTTGCTGTCAGAGCCGCTGCTGGTTCTGGTGGGCAGCACACCTCGTCACTGGTGAGGGCCCACCCCACCGCCCAGCTGCGCACCTGCTGGTCCAGCCCCACTGAGTGCAGCAGCACGCTTCTGCTTGCACCTCTGCTGCTGCTGCTGCTGCTGGCATGCCTGGTGTCTTGCAGCTGAGTGGAAAAGAGTCCCCTGATGGCTGAGGTGTGTGCATTGCTGCACCTAGTGCTGCCTGCAACAGACAGCCGAGGCCGCTGCCGCTGCTGCTTTGCACCCCCGTGAGCTGCGTCACTGCCAGAGCCTGATCATCCCCCCCGGTCACAAGCAGCAACTGCTGCTGCTGCTGCTGCTGCTGCTGCTGCGTTGCACCCTGCCCAGAGGCTGCTCTGCCGGGTGCTGCTGCACACGCGTCCGCTTGCCTGCATGCGGCGGCTGACACAGACAGCAGCTGCAGGTCGTTGACGCCAGACTGGTGGAGACCAGGCAGCTGCAGCAGAGGGAACAGCTGCAAGGCACCACCAATGCAGCCGCTGTTGAGGCTGCTGCCATGCGTATGACACCTGTCTGCTGTAGCTGGCCGCAGCTGCTGCAGCTGGTCCACGGCTGGCGCCACATCATACAGCAGGCAGCGCCCATCGCTGCAACCAGCAGCCAGCAGGTATGGGGAGCCCCCAGCGCCACCAACACGCTCAGCTGCAGGCTGCGATGCTGCTGGTAGCTTCAGGACTGACAGGCAAAGGCTGGGTGAGGGAAGCTGCTGCTGCTGCTGCTGTGATGCAGCACTGCCACCGTCTGCCAGGCAGCATCTGGCAGGGACAGCCGCAGCAGCTGCAGCCGCCCATCTGACAGTGACACAGCGATCAATGCTGCCAACCCAGGACTTGCTGATGATGCTAGCCCGGCTTCCATGGATGCTTCTACTGCTTGACAGCCCACGTGTTTGCCCTGAGCAGGCAGTTCAAACCGCTTGACAGCTACGATGGCGACTGCCAGGTGGCGTGCGTCACTGCTGCTGCTGACTCTGCCTGCAGCCTGTGGTGTCGGCCTCAGCCCGCGTGAGGGTGCCCTGCTGCACAGCAGCCGCCACCCCAGGCCCCACTGCTGCTGCTGCTGCTGCTGCTGCTGCTGCTGCTGCCAGTGCACCTGCCACACCAGCAGCACTTCCTGAGCACAGCCAGCAACTACCAACCATGGCTGCTGCTGCTGCTGCTGCTGCTGGCTGTCAAGGCCTGCACCGCCCGTGTCGCCAGCATTGCTGCTGGTGGTGGCGCAGCCAGTGGAACAGGCAGCAGCTGGTGCTGCAGGCATGGCTGCTGCAGCCAGGCACCTGGCAGCCACCCCTGCGGAGTGCTGGCCTAGCAGGTGCCCCTCCAGCCCAATACCACCAGCATCGCAGCTGACACTGCAAACACTGCTGCTGCTGCTGCTGCTGCTGCTGCTGCTGCTGCTGTGGTCCAACGTCGCTGACTCTGCTGTTGGCAGGCTGTCAGCAGCATGCTGCTGCTGCTGCTGCTGCTGCTGCTTGGGCTGCTGCTGCTTGGGCTGCCGTACAACAACTGCCCTGACTGAGCCATCCTCAGAGGCTG
This sequence comes from Scenedesmus sp. NREL 46B-D3, assembly GCA_014080715.1. Classification (NCBI taxonomy): domain Eukaryota; kingdom Viridiplantae; phylum Chlorophyta; class Chlorophyceae; order Sphaeropleales; family Scenedesmaceae; genus Scenedesmus; species Scenedesmus sp. NREL 46B-D3. Next base: position 196,648 of record JACERP010000161.1, on the reverse strand, counting down.
TCAGCAGGACAACTGGACCACACAGCTGGTCATCTCTTGCTGCTGCTGCTGCTGCTGCTGGGCCTGGCAACATCACTGCTGCCAGGATCTCCCTGCCATGGTGGCCCCCTGCCAGCTGGCTGCTGTTGGCAGGCAGACCCACAGGCACTGGCACCCCAGCTGCACTGACAGCTGCCATACCTCTGCTCACCCCAGCAGCAGCAGCAGCAGCAGCAGCCGCAGCGGCAGGGCCGGGCTCCCTCGTGTACGTCACTATGCGCACCTCTTCATACGTCAAGTATGCAAACATGAGCAGCGGCTGGTCCCCCTGCTGGATATCTCTGCTGCTGCTGCTGCTGCTGCTGCAATTGTGCCCAGGGCCGCTGCCTGCCCGCCCGCCTGCGGCCCAGAAGCAGCGTGGGCGGCGCATGCTGCCGCACTCCACCCGCCACAGCGCACTGCCCGATGACTCATCCCAAGCCACGCACTGGGAGTACTTGAACCCCAGCAAAACTCTGCTGCTGCTGCTGCTGCTGCTGCTGCTGCTGCTGTTGGTTCCTGGAGGTGAGGGTGCCCCTGCCTGCTCTGCTGCCGTTGCTTGGTGTATCTGCACCACATGCTCCAAGGTGGTGACACCTGGCAGCCGCTCAGTGGCAACCAGCACCACACGCACCTGCTGCTGCTGCTGCTGCTGCTGCTGCGCTGAGTCCTGCCGTGGATCTTGCTGTTGTTGCCGGTCTGCTGCCTGCTGGCCAGACGCTTCACCAGAAGTGGGCACGGCATGCACCGAGAAGTGAGCAATGCAGCCATCCCTGCCAGCAGTGCTGAAACCAACACCGCCAGTACCAGCAGCATTATTGGCGCCTACGCTGCTGCTGCTGCTGCTGTGCTGCTGCCAGTGCTGTGGCCGTATCATGCTGACGTGGCTGATGCCATGCACTGCCTTGAACCTGTGCAGCAGCTGCAGCTGCACACCAGACACAGGCTGCTGCGGCTGCTGCTGCTGCTGCTGTTTAGGTGAAGCAGCTGCCAAGCATGGCTGCTGGACTCAGTCGCTGCTGCTGCAGCTGCCACTGCAGGTGCCCAGCAGCTAGCTGGCAAGGCAAACACCAGCACATTGCCACGCTCATCACCAAGCACCAACGCAGCAGCAGCTGGTTGGTGCTGCAGATGCTTCTGACCACTGCTGCTGCTGATGGGGGCTGCTGTTGGCAGTTGTACCACCTCTGCTGCTGTCACTCTCAACCTAACTGGTGACACTGCTTCAGCCAGCAGCAATGGCACCAGCTGTGTGCTTGCCTCAGAGTCTGTAGTGCCTGCTGCTGCTGCTGCTGCTGCTGTGGTGGTGGTGGCAGAAGCCACAGCTTGGTCAGCGGCTGCCCCTGGCACGCCCTGCAGCAGCCATTGCTAATACTCAGGCGCACATCAATTATGACATGATACGACATCATATCCAAATGATGAATGCACATCAGACAGGCACCAGGTTGCATCAAAAGGCTTGTCACAGCACACCCCGCACCTGCAAGAGACATGTGCACATTCCCCTCACACCACACACTTGCTCTTACCCACAAAAGCTGCAGTCGTCATTGCACACTCTGGCTCTGTTTGCTCAATCAGCAAACCTGCAATGCACAACATCAACGCCTACTCTTCACTGCGCTGCGCAGCTGAACGTGCTGTGCCCATGAGCAGCAGGCACCACTGTGAGACCCGCAGGACGCACACAGGAACCACAGGACACACTCTTAGCATTGTCATAACGACCTGTGGAATTAGGAGCATAATATAACACACCCACGAAAAACAACGCGCTGCCAGCAAGCACCCACCTGCGGGACAAGCTGGTGCCGCCAGTTGCAGCGGCAGAGGCGGCAGACGTAACCAGCCCAGCAGGGCCCAACGCCGCCACAGCAAACACGCCAGCGACGGGGCAGCCGGGCGCATGCGCCTGCCAGGCAGCGGCTGCACTGCAGCAGGGCTCGGCCGCTGCTGCTGCTGCTGCTGCTGCTGCTGTTGGGGTGGTAGGAGTCGGCCGCTGTGCATCGGCTGTGCTGCTGACAGAATACGGAATCCCCCAAGGGCTGCACTGCAGCGGCAGCTTGGAGTCCAGCAGGGCCACAAGGCCTCTCAAGTGCCCGATGGCCACCCTGCTGCGTGTCACCACACCCTGTCGATGGCCGCTGCTGCTGCTGCTGCTGCTGCTGCTGCTGGTAGTGTCGGCAGCACGGTCAGCAGTGTGCTTGCTGCTAGTGCTGCGGCTGCTGGTGGTGGTGGTGGATGCCAGCTGAGCCATGGCTATGCACGGGCCACCGGTGCTGCAGGCATACAATTGGTGCCTGGACAGACCAGCAGCCTCATCGCTGCTGCTGCTGCTGCTGCTGCAGGGTGCGTCATTCTGCGGTACCTGCACTGCATGCAGCCGGCCCTGCTTGGTGGCTAGCAGCAGCCAGCTAGGCCCTGCCAGGCACATCGCGACAACAGCCTCCTTCCTGCTGTCACTGACAGTGCTGCTGTCTGCTGTGCTGGAGCTGCTGCTGCAGCTGCTGGCTGCCAGGCTGAGCTGCCTTACAACTGGCAGCAGTTGCTGCTGCTGCTGCTGCTGCTGCTGCTGCTGCTGGGTTGTGACAACAGCTGGCTACCATCGTGCTCAACGGCAGCACCTGCGCTGCTGCAGCCTATGCTGCCGTCGCTGCTCATATCTTTACTGTGTTCTTTGCCGTGAGCAAGCCATGCCTGCTGCTGCTGCTGCTGCTGCTGCTGTTGCTGCTGTGCCAGCCACAGCCTCAGCGGCCACGTCTTGAGTGCAGCGTCCCCCCTGCTGAGGCCAGCTGCTGACTGGCTGCCAGGAAGCAGCAGCGCCACACGCCCCGCCCGCTGTGGCCCTGGCCACACGCACAGCAGGGCACAGCAAGGCAGCCGATGATGTAGATAGGCGGTGTTAGTTTTGCCGCCAGCGCCAAACCAGCTCAGCACGAGTGTGAGGTTTAGCAGTGTCGTGCCCTCTGTGTCGCACCGGTATGGTGGTGCTGCAGCTGCAGCTGCAGTCAGCACATGGCCCCTCGACCTCAGCCAGCTTCACAGCGTCGCTGCTTTGAACAACACACTGCACATCACATGACAATCCCTGTAGTGACCAGCTGCATGACTGCACCCCCTCACTTGCCTCTCATGCATCAGTTTGCTGTTGCTGCAGCAGCAGCAGGTTCGGTGGGCAACCAACAAAAGCACATGTACTGCACAATAAGTGTCCCCTCTCAGTTGCAGTCAACCAGCTGCCGTCACACTGATAAAGTAACAGAGATGACCGCCAGCCACGCAGCCCAAGGCTGCGCCCTCTCACCTGCAGCTCAGCCAGCTGCCGCCCAGTGCTCACATCCCACAGCCTGACGCTGCAGTCCTCGCCAGCACTGGCAGCCAGCAGCCAGCCGCCGCTGCCACGCAACCCTGCTGCTGCTGCCGGCTTGCTCACTACCGCGTGATGCTGCTGCTGTGTTGGCAGCAGGGCCACATCCCAAACCCTAGCTGTGTGGCCCCACAGCGTCACATACGGCCGCAGCACCACGGGCTCACGGACCGACAGGTGGCCAACCGCGCTGCTGCTGCTGCTGCTGCTGCTGCTGCTGCTGCTGCTGAGGGTTTGCTGCACTGCGTGTTCAGCTGTAACTGCCTGAGCAGCACTGGCAGCTGGGCCCTGCGCCAGCCGCACCCGCCACAGCCTGCAGGTGCGGTCGTCTGAGCAGCTGCCAAGCAGCTGATGCACAGCCCCACCAGAGCCAGCGTTGCTGCTGCTGCTGCTGCTGCTGCTGCTGCCGCCTGGCTGCACGGGGTGTGCTGCTGTGCCACCTGCCGCGTCGTCTGCTGGCGTTGGGCCCCAGACCACCCTGTGGATGGAGCCCTCGTGACCCAGCAGCCTGAACCTCACCGGGCACACTGCTGCACCACTGCTGCTGCTGCTGCTGCTGCTGGTAGTGGTGGTGGTAGCGCTTGGGGTTGAGGTTGGGAGGGGCTGGTCTGCTGCTGCTGCTGCTGCTGCTGCTGCTGTGTGCCACGTGTGCGGCAGCCGCCACAGCAGGATCTCACCAAAGGCAGTGCCAGCAGCAACCCACACTGCAGGTGCACCAGGCACCCCCGCCAGCCGCTGCTGCTGCTGCTGCTGCTGTTGTTGGTCATTTACACTTTGTAAATGTGGCGCATCTCGAGTGTGGGCAGCGCTGCTGCCGTTGTCACACCTTGCAGCAGCACAGCCAACACCAGGCAATGGCGGCTGCTGCTGCAGCAGCAGCAATGCCCCAGAGTACAAAGATGCTCTGCTGCTGCAAGAAGCATGCAAGACACGCTGCAACCCTGAAGAGTGTGGCGCTGCTGCTGCTGCTGCTGCTGTGTGTATGTGCCACACATGCACCGTGTTGTCCATCAGCAGCATGAGCAGCTGCAGGCTTGGCAGGTGCTGTGCAAGCTGGCACTGCTGCTGCTGCTGCTGCTGCTGCTGCTGAGGTGCTTCAGCACTGCGTTCAACCGCAGGAGGCAGCAGCGACAGTGCCGCGTCCAGCACCCACTGCATCCTGAGCAGCGGCAGCTGCACTGCATGACACAACCGGATGCTGCAGCTGCTGCTGGGACCTGCTGCAGCTGCTGCAGCTGACGCAGCTGCTGCACCCTCCTCCACTTCCAGCCACAGCACCTGCATACCACAGTGTGAGACAGAAGTGGGCCCAGTGCGGCACTGAAACAGCCTACTGCCACGCTTCTGGTACTGCTGTAAAGAGTTCAACTGTGGGTGCTGGCAGCTGCAGGACATGCTGCGGCTGACTCTGCACGCCCAACTTCAGGCCCATCCAACTTTCCACATATGAGTGTTGTATGGGTATCTGACTCCACTGGCATGTGCAGGCCATCTGCTGTGAAAGGACATGACACCGGCATGCAGACCGCTGTGCAAATGCCACCGCCACCCGCACTGCCACGCGCATGCAAGGCCGCCACATGACAGCACTGCTGTGCTGGTGTGTGTGTGAGTCATCCCAACCCACTTTGAGCTCCCAGGCTCCCCATACAGCCAGCAGCAGCAGCTCTGCACTGCTGCTGACGTATGTGCTTGTTATGCTACTGTGTGACGTGGCTGCTGCTGCTGCTGGGTGCTGGGCCGGCACTGTGCAGCAGTGGATGCCGTGCACACGGCACTGCTGCAGCACCTTCAGCCGCAGCAGCAGCTGGGCGGCAGCAGTGTCTGTGATACTGACATACGAACCGCATCCTGCAGGCAAATTTGTAACAAAACAGCAGTTGATGTGCACGCTGCTGCACATGATGCAGCAGCTGCCATGACAGCAGCAACTGCAGCAGTGACAGCAGCAAGGCATGTAGTGACCCCTCCAGACAGGTCGGAAAATATGATGGGCGGTTTTCGTAAGTTTCGTAAGTTTTCCCGCTACAAGTGCTTCGTAGTTCCTGTCCTAATTCGGCAGCAACTCGCCTGAGAGCAACAGCTCGCGGCCGGTGGGCAATTGCACAGCAGTCACTGCCGATACTTCACCAATGTAGGCGATCGTCTGCATTAATTCCTGAATTTCAAATAAATTGAACGCTTACAAAAACATATCGCTCCTCAGTGTGCAGTTTGCCTGATCTCAGGTCCAAAGTACAGCACATGCTCAGCTACAGCATGCCTGATTAATGCCCTGCATTGAAACAAACACACTAAGCTGCAACTAGTTGTCGCTCATGCCATTACAGCGCTGATTTACTTGAAGCAAACCGCTGACAGGCACACTAAGCCCTAGACACTGCAGCTGCAGCGACAGCTGGCCACACCATTCTTCGTCACACTCAACAAAGAGCCCAATACCCAAAGCGTCCACTTGCTGTGTGAGTTGCTGCTGCCCAGCAGGTGGACGTAGCAGCATTTGAACCAGTACACCGTTTCCTCAGCACCAGGTCATCACAGGTCTGGGTACTTGAAGCCCCTGAACTCCTTCAGGTAGTCCACCCCAGCCTCGTCGTACGCAGCACGACTCAGCGCGCCCGACCCGGCAGCAAACGGATCAGCAAACAGCCAGCCACCGCTGCTGCCGCTGCTGCTGCCACCACTGCTGCGGCCTGTGGCTGCTGCCAGTGCCGCCGCTCCCTTCCAGGTGTCGAGCAGAGGGTTGCTGCTCACCCAGAGGGGCATGGGGTTGTCAGGGGGCCGCAGCGACGCCAGCTCCGCCTGCAGCCGTGGCAGCATGCCTGCCGCAGACAGAGGCAACAGATGAAAAGCAGCCAAAAAATGCTGCGTTTTGATGTAACAAAGTTGTGGAGATTCAGGACAACGCAGCACAGCAACCGTTGCCGGCAGGCGTCGCAGCATGCCCTGCCTTCTCGGCCGTAAACACGGCCGCACAGCACGCAGCCCCCTTGCCCTCCCATGCACACCATGCACATGCAGTAGATGGACCTGCAGCAATGATAACACTGCACATCCAGCTGCCAATGGTGCAGGCACCTCCGCAACATCTCGGCAGCTCGGACGCTCACCGACTCCAACATGGCAGCGCTGGGCACCCACCTGCGAACAGCGCGTTGCCGCCGGTCACCACCACGCCCCCAGCCGCCACCGCCTCCCTCACGTGCCTGGGCAGCCGCCTCAGCACCAGCCCGACCACCTCGGGCAGCCCCGCCTGGTCCACGCCAGCCAGCGCAGCAGGCTGCATCAGCAGCTCAGGCACCCGCACCCGCTCCACCCCCAGCAGCAGCTGGTAGTCCTCCGCCGTCAGCTGCTGCGTCGGCGCCGCGCCCTGCCCTGACCCCAACACCTCGCCAAAACCCAAGCCGCCCAAACCCAGGAGGTTCAGGTCCAGGCCGGCTAGGGTTTCGGGCACCTGGGCAGCGGCAGACTGGTAGGGGTCTGCTGGGGGGTAGGCGAGCGTGCACAGCTGGCCGGCTATTGCTGCTGCTGCCGCCTCCAGCAGGTTGCCCTGCTCCTGCGGCTCCTGAGATGCTGCCCTGCTGCTGCCAGCAGCAGCAGCAGCAGCAGCAGCAGGAGGGGCAGGAGTGGGGCCAGCAGCGTCAGGCATGGAGGTATCCCCCGTGTCGCCCGCTGCCACGTCAGCTGCTGCTGCTGCCACTGCCGCTGCTGCATCTGCAGCGCCTGCCTCGCCAGCTCCTGCGGCGGCTGCCGCCGCCAGCGTTGCCGTCGCCGCTGAGGCCACTGCGGCGCCGATCTGCTGCAGCCGCTGCGAGGTCCAGCCCAGCTCAGCCTCCTCGGCAGCAGCAACATCTGCAGCGCACATGTGTCACAAAACTCTGCCGCTGAGCCCGAGCACACGTGTTCAAGAGTGACAAGAGTATTGCAGGATGAAGCGCAACACCAGGAGGATGTGTGGATGTGCAGGATCCTGCTCCTAGCTCCTAGCCAGTGTCAAGACGCCACAAGTAACAGTGCAGAGCAATTGCACGCCCAGCACAGGCAACACCGCTCATCCATGCAGTAAAAATCTCCAACAGCGTCAGCCTCCCAACAGTATGCATGTCCTGACAACCAGGCCTCACGGCAGCATGCACTTTGCAAGGACCGGAACGTCTGAAGACAACGATCTTCCACTGCTGCTCAACCAAAAATAACCATGCAGGTGCTGTACATGTTTCATATGCACTGTCTGCTGTGGATATCATCTGCAGCCTGCTGCACACCTGCAGTCGTCAAACAGAGCAGCTTCTCAGCAGTGACACTGCCAAGCATGTCAACGCCCTGCACCAGCGTGACCAACACCCTGGCACACCTTGGCACCCCCGTGCCATGACAGTTGCCACCTGGCAAAGCCCAACAGCCCTGTGTACGCACGCATCCAGCACCAGATGCTGTTTGCGAAACTGCATCGCAGACTGCTGTGTGCGTTGGCTGCATTACAAGCCCCACGTCCCACGCACCAGAGGCACAGTGCAGACTCCAAATCTCGCCCGAGTCACTGTCGCCCACACAAATCACTGCCATGCCATGTACACGTCTTGGTCATCGCCGCCGCCTCGACAGCCCTCCTCATTTTCTGAAGCCTCCTCTGTGCCAACAACGCCCCAAAAGACTACAGATGACTGCCGTCACACCTCCGTGCACACACGTGTACCCTGAACCGCACCCAGGACCATGTGTGTCGAAGGCAAGCCTGCTGCCTGCTGTGCAGCAGACCCTGCCCACCTGAGTCGCTGTCGCGCATGTCCATGGCCCGGTACACCTCCCAGTCAGCGCCATCGTCCCCGAAGCCCTCCTCGCTCTCCGAACCCTCGCCGGCAGCAGCGGAGCCCTTGCGCCTGCCGTCCCTGCCCTTGTCGCCCCTGCCGCCCTTCTTGTCCCTGCCGCGGCCGCGGCCGCGCTTGCCGCTGCCCTTCTCTTTGACGTCCTTGCGCTGCGTCGGGGCTGCCGCCTGTGCGATCAGGCGCATGCGCTCCCTGCGGGAGGGGCAAGGGGGTTGACCACAACGCGGTTCAGCCAAACCTGCGTATGCAAGCTACAACAGCCACCATGCACTACATCAGCTGTCCAGGGTGTTTTTGCTGCCCTCGACAGCCTCCCTGCACACGTGTACCATGGAACCTGGGCTACAAAGTTCGGTGAGTTTGCGCAGCTGCCACTGCCGCAGCGCCAGCCTCACAGACCTGTGTGGGCTTGCAGCTGCCGTGGCTGCAGCTGGCACTGCAGAACGGCATGACCTGGACCTGGGGGCACCTGGTGCACATGAACCGTGCATCAAGTGGAGGCAGTGTGCAAAGAAAAGGCCAGGCAACAGCAGCGCACCTCATGCATCTGCTTTGTGTGAGCATGATGCTTGAGTGTCACACTCGAGCACGACGACGACAGCTGCAAGGCACAACGCAAATAACGCGTTGCCAACACCTCCAAACAGCCACCACCCTCCCCCCCTAGGCCTGGCACTCCAAACCATACACTACAATACAACACACTACAGTACAATACAGCAACACAGGACTGAACGTGCCTCTGGCACTAGCCCAGCGAGCCGCCTTTCCGGTCATGAGGGTTACTGCAACAGGAACTCCAGCACAACAAGAGCTGCAGGCCTTGCAGCCACCCCCAGCCCCTTCACCATGCACAGCAGCAACTGCTGGATGCGCACCTACTTGGGTACTTGGGTGGGTGCACCGCGCAACTGCAGCTTCCGCAACAACCATCTTGAGCAACCGCTGACTGCTGAAGGGACGCCACAAGGCAGCTGCAGCCCGGGATGCAGTGCTGCAGCCTTCCTGCTGCCACCACAACCACACACACAAGTCTGACGAAACCCACACACATCAGGTGGGGAGCAGGCCCCAGCCGCACAACTTGGCGCCACTTTGGTGCATCTGCGGGGGTGCAAGGCTGATGCGCAGACGCTGGACGGGAGACACCGACGACAGCCTGCCCAGCAACGAGGACACAGCATGCACGGCATAGACGCACCGCATGCGATCATGCTGCTGCCCTCATGGGGTGCCGCAGCCGCCGCACTCACCAGCAACGGCCCCTGGTCCTGGCACTCACCAACAACGCCCCCTCGCCTGTGCCAACCACCTGGCCTGCCACGCGTGCAGCCGGGGTCAGCACCTGGCCCGCCTCCCCCGCCTCATCGCCTGCCCACGACGCGGTGCAGCATGCAGCACGCCCACACGGGACACGCACAGCACCAGGCACGACGCACCAGAGCACAGCACCAGGCACGACGCACCAGAGCACCAGAGCACAGCACCAGAGCACGACGCACCAGAGCACAGCACCAGAGCACAGCACCAGGCACGGCGCACCGTCCACCCTGCTCCTTGGCACCGCAAAAGATGCACACACACCAAGAAGAGCCTTACCTGCGTCGTTCGCCTTGCTCAGTGCAGCCCCCGACTGCCACGAGCAGCCCAGCCCCTCCTTGACGCGATCACCGCCCGCAACGCAACGCGCCCCACACACGCTGCGCTGCTAACTCCAACAAGAACCGCAGCGCGCTGAACAACATCCACTGTGCAGTTGGTCTGCAACGCGGCACACAAAATGGGGAGACATCCAACGGCGCACCTGTGCCGGTCGTCTCTGCGCGCCGCCCTGCCGGTGACCAGCAGGCCCTGCCCACCCTGGTCCGCCTCGTCGCCCTCGCCCTGGTGCCCCGCAGCGCCCAGCCGCCGCCGCTTGCGCGACTCCACCCGCGCCGCCGCGCTGTTGTGGCGCTGCTGCAGCAGCTGCAGGTACCAGAACGGGTCCGCCGCGAGCTGCGCGTCCTCCGCCTTCAGCTGCGCCTCACGCTCGCGCTGCTGCTGCAGCTTGCGCGCGGCGGCGCGCTCCCGCGCGAGGCGGCCGGCCTGCAGCAGCTGCTGGCGGCGCTTGATCTTCAGCTGGTCGGCTGCGGGGCAGCGCGGCAGGGGCGTGCGCGTGCGCGTGACCGACTGACAATGTGCGGGTCGGTCAGACGAAACAAGGAAGCCAGCATCATCACACACATTGTCATCCGCTTGATGCCACACTGTTGCGGTGCGTATACATGTTGAACAATGCATGCAGCTACAGCTGCGTCAATGTTGCAGCACATCGCCACTCAGCCGCATCACACCTGTGAGCATGTTGTCCGGGATGCCTAGGTAGTTGAGCTCCTCGGGGTTCTGGCCCTGCTGCTGCACGGCCGGCGGCACCCAGCGCTGCTGCTGCTGCTGCTGCTGCTGCTGCCAGTGTTGCTGCACCTGCTGCTGCTGGGCCTGCAGGTGTTGCAGCTGCTGATGGGCTGGCTGCTGCTGCTGCTGCTGCTGCTGCTGCTGTTGGGGTGGCTGTGCCTGCTTCTGCTGCTGCCGCTGCTGCTTACGCACCACTTTCACCTGCAACAGCGCGAGTCAGTAGGGACTGTGAAGCCGTTGTGGCAGCCACAGAGCTGCCACGCAAGCGTGCCACAGGGGCAGCCATCTTGGCCCTGCGCACTTGCAGCTGCAGGTTGCTGGGTACCAGCAGGCCATCATGCAATGCCAGGGCCTGATGCAGCACACGCAGCCTGCACACAGCCGGCCCTTCCCGACGCAATTGCACAACCATAACCAAGATATTGCGATTGTACAACATCCTGCTGCAGCCCCTCCTGCATCACTGCCTCGTTTTCTGATGAGCGCCGCACATCCCAGCATCCCTGCACCGCCTACCACACACCTGGACACTGGCTGCCCCTGTCGTTCTGCATGGCACCCCAACACCAACACCCCTGCTGTCATTGCCCGCACAACAACACCCCCTTCCCTCAGCATCAGCGCGCGCATCTCATCCAGCCCCTCAGCATACCCACTCTCCAATGCAACACTCCTGAGGAAATGCCGACACCTGCCGTCTGCTGCAGCACCCCAGATATCGCGCTCACCTGTTGCAGCACTTCCTGCATCAGCGCCTCCTGCTCATCCAGCCCCTCGTCAGTCACAGTGCTGCTGCTGTGGGCGTCGTCAGCGTCACCACCACCGCCATCTGCTGCAGCTGCTGCTGCCGCTGCCGCCTGCTGGCGCGCTGCTGCTGCAGTGCCTGACAAGAGCAGCGCGTTCTCCGACACAGTGGCAGACGAGTCCTCATCATCAGCTGCAGCGCCATCGTCTTGCCCAGCTGCTGCATCAGCGTTTGGGGCCACCGGCAGCGGCATTGCAGCAGCGGCCGCTGCATCAAAGGCAGCATCAGCCACGGCTGTGTCATTTGCTGCACTGCCGGCAGCAGGCGCGGCAGCAGACGCTGAGGCTGGATCGTCTGTGGCAGCAGTACCTGCACTGTCAACATCCATGGCTACTGGTGCTGATGCCCCCGCCGCCGTCGCCGCTGCTGCTGTGTCAGCGGCAGTTGCAGGGTTTGCCGCTGTCACTGCTGCTGCTGGGGCAGCGGTTGGTGTCGAACTGGTGGCTACTGGGGGCTGTGGTGGGGTTCCAGTTGCTGCATGTGCCGGATGGCCTCTGAGCCTGTTGCAGTTGGCAGTACAACATGTGGCAGGCGGTACAATGTCGTTGTCAACGGTTCACTGCAGATGGATTGCTCAGCCAGCGAGCAAAGCACTGGAGAGCAGGACAAGCTGCATGGAGTCCCAGAAAGCCAATGTACGGACATACGAGGTGCAAAACACCTTCGCAGCGAGGGAGGTTCGAACTCCCGCGGGATAAACCCACCAAGTTAGCAGCCTGGCACCTTAACCACTCGGCCATCGCTGCTGGCTTAACCCTGTGTTACCAAGGCAACCGATGTGTCCTCGCAGAACGAGGCTACCCCACCGCAGGATGCTGACACAGCTGACAGCAGCACACATGTACCACCAAGAGCAAGTTTTGATACTGCTCGCGCGCGCGCGCCTGTCCTCAACAGCGTGCCTGATGGCTGTGATGCACAGACATGGCACGGTTGCGCATGTTGGCGCCTGCCTGGTCACCCGCCTAGGTTGACACAGCGTGAACATGCACGGAAGAGCCCTGTGCATGGCCAAACTCACTGCTGTTCCAGAACAATTGGCACTGCCTTGTATAGTTGCTGATAGACAACAAGGCGTGGCACCAGCAGTGACTATTTTGTTGTTCAAGTGCAAGTGCCCTTGCTGCTACTTCTGCCAGTGCTGCTTATGTTGAGGTGCCACGGTCAGCTCCATCAACCTGGACACCCCCAATTCAGGGCTGACGCGTGTTTTGCGCCAACAACATACAAACTGTGATGGTAAAACATGGCAAACGCACCATGCTGCCGCTGCCAGGGATCGAACCTGGGACCTCATGATTGATTGATCAGCGTACCAGCTGTGTACAAGTCACACGCACTACCACTGTGCTACAACGGCCGGCAACCAGTTGCTGCATGCTTCAGATGTACCATGCAGCACTGTTGACTCACCCAGACCCGCGCTATGTGCTGCTGCCGCGGCACCGATGTGCACACCCATGTAACTACCCTCAATCAGCGCCTTGTGCTGAGTGCCACGTAATTTCACTTGTACATACCGTGCAACCCCTCACTTACTCACATAGTTGCCTGTGCACACCATTTAACCACCCCCAACCACCCCTGCAACCACTCGTCTTGGTGTGCTCCTGCAAACCTTGCCGCTCACCGAGTCTGACAGCCCACTCCGCACTGCGACCGAGGTGGGACGCCAATAGCCAGTTGCAGCAACCACACCTCGACACCTCTGCAGCTACCCGACAGAATTCGGCAGAACAATTCTGCCTGACATCCCCCATGCCTTGACATAGCAACACTTGAACAGGTGGACCATCTTATTTTACGGGCCCACCCCAGCCAACTGCGTCGCGCAGTGCATGTGTGCGACATCAGCACAGCACAGCACTGCCCTGCGCGGCGACTGCTTGCGGACCTGAGTGCCACAACCACCCATGTGCCGCAGTGCAGCTGCTCAAGCCACACAAGCCTGTTTTGCGCCTTTGGGTTTAACTCTGCCCTAGCTCATGTGTACATGTCCCCTTTTGCTTGCATCCCACGATCTGCTGGGCCAGACCCTCCCTGCTGCCTCAACACAGCGGAACGCATCCGTTACGCTTACCCCACGCCATGTCAGCGCCCACTTCACGCCTCCTCACCTGCTCACACTTACTGACTGCTGAGGCCTGCTGAGCCGGAAGCTGCCCCTGCTGCCCAACAAACCAGCAACCTATGCTTGGCAACCACATCAGCCTGCAGTCCATGTCAGTTCACCTGTCCACCTCTGCTGCCAGCTCAGCAACCTGCCGAGCCAGGTCCTCCTTGCTGCCCAGCCGCGATGAACCGCCGCCGGCAGCAGCCTGCAGATCGGCATCAGCGGCAGCAGCACCAATTGCTGTAAGCAATAAGGCAGAAGGCAGCACAACAGCAGATCAGGAGCAGTGCAAACCCCCCTGCTGCTGCCCACCACCCAGCCCCACGCACTCACCCCAGCCTGCAGCTCCCGCAGCGCTGCCAGCTGCTCCTCCTTCTCCTCCAGCACCTTGAACCGCCGCTGTTCTGCCAGGGCTTTGCCGCGCGCTTTGGCCTGCTGCGCCCTCACTGCCAGGTCCAGCGGCGAGGGCTTGGTGGGGCCCGTGGGCGCCACAAAAGGCAGCTGCACCCGCACCGCCAGCCCACCTGCAGCAGCAGCAGCAGCAGCAGCAGCAGCAGCAGCAGCAGCAGCAGCAGCAGCAGCACATGGTCACACGGCAGCAGGGAGCAGCAGAGGTGACACACACAGGCGACTGGAAAGTTGCGTACCGTACTGGAAAGTTGCGCACCTGCTATGTGTAGGCACAAATGGGGTCGCATCGCGGCAGCCGTGCCAGCACGCCAACATGATGTGCACGGAATCTGTGTTGCAAATCTGCTGCGGCGAACAACTGCTGCCTTGCGAGCCGCAAAGTTGCACTTGGCGTTGCACCATGCCCAGAAGCCCACCTGCGGTGTGTGGCTGGTCTGCGGCCGCCCTCAGCTGCTGCCTGTAGTCGCCGGCAGCGAAGCAGAAGCCCTCCTTGAGCGCCTCCAGCAGCTGCCAGTTGCCCAGCAGGCCGCCGGCGCCCGCCGGCGCCTGCAGGCCCAGCAGCTGCTGCAGGTGGCCGGTGCAGGCGGCGCCGCCCGCCCAGCAGCGCATGGCTGCAGACCACTGCGGCTGGCCCTGCAGGTGCGGCGGGCCGACAGAAAGTGTGTCAAGTTTTCGCCCCAGACGTGCAATTGGGCTGTGGTGGAGGTCAGGAGCGGGGGTTTGGGGGGGGCACTGTTTGCGCCTTCACCCACAATGTTGAGATGAGTCGCAAGCATAGGCTGCTGATCGCTGCAGTGATCTGGGTCGCTGGATGCTGTACAAATTGCATTGGCTGTTATGGCTCTCGCATGCTGCCATGCCGATGATGCCTATTGTCAACGCAACACGGCGTGCTGTCCAGAAAAGGCACCCACCTTGTATATCGGCACCACATATGTGCTGCTGTTCCCGCTGCACACCACTAGGCCGCTGCTGCTGCCACAGTACGCCTCTTGCCAACTCCCAGTCTGCTGCAGCAGCTGCTGCAGCTCCGACTGCTGCAGACCCAATGCTGCCCAGCCGTTCTGCTGCTGCTGCTGCTGCTGCTGCTGCTGCTGTGCCTGCTGCTGCAGCAGGTGATGTCTGCTGTAGTGGTGGTAGAATGCCGCGGGTGCTGCTGCGACGTAGGAAAGCGCTGGTACGCCGTATGCTTCAAACAGCAGCTGCGCAAGCTGGCTGCGCGCGCTGTTGGGCATGAGGGGCGCCTCCGTCATCAGTAGAGGGTGGTCAACACAACCAGCTGCTCGCAGGAAAAGATGGGAACACAGGCAGGGCTGACAACGGCCAAATGCTGGGCATGAGGGGCAATGCTGTTATCGACGGTGATGCCGGCACGGATGGCGTCAAAAATTGCCATACATCGGGATTGTTTATGCATTGTGTGCCCATGCACGCACGTTGCACGACGCGCCGCACCACAGCGCCCAGGCAACTGCAGAGGATTCTCCAGCGCTGCGTGCTGCTGGGTGCACACCGGCGCTGCTTGTGGGGTCAAGGGTGCCACACCAGGGGCCGCGGCTGCGAAGCACGTCTCCGCATGGATGCTTGTTCGAGCCGCTCCTTCTGCTACGGCTGATACCTCCAGCACCTCCAGCCGAAGCTACCGGAGCGCCAGCACACCCGCGTTGAGCTGGGCTGATGTTTTGTCTGGGGACAAGTCAGCGACGCTGCTCACCAGCAGCACACTGCCACGCCGGGCACGCACGTGCGCTGCGTTCCTTGCTGCGCTCACCTTCAGCGAGGCCCATCCTGTCCAAGGCCCAGTCCGTGATCGCCTCCTGCGTCTCCAGGTTGGTGGGCACGTCAGACTCGTGGGCATACCTGGGGCAGAGCATAAGGCAGCAGCAAAGTAGAGTTGGGCATGCCTAGGGCAGAGCACGAGGCAGCAGCAAACCGGAGTGGGGCTGTGATTGCAACTCAGCGCTGCATGCAGCGCTGTGCAAGCACTCAGTGTGCCTTGCAGCTGGCGAGCACAACAGGCTTGCACAAACGCCTGCACCAGCAGCACACCAACGTGACATCAGAAGTGCTACTTGAATGGGCACGGCTGTGTGGTTGGGCTGGTCAAGCTCCTGCAGGGCTTGCCAGCCTCATGCTGGTAACACAGCAGGTGACCGAGGGTGGGCGACACTGTGTCGGCTGCACAGGCATGCTAATATATTAGAATATATATAATGATTTGTCCACAAGCATGCTGTGCCCACCAAGCACTCGAAGCAGGCAGTGGGGTGGCAAAGAGCGCACACAGCCTACTCACATCACCTATAGACAGCCTCCAGTCACTAACTCAAGCGATTCAGAGCCCGGAGCCTTTTAGCAAGAGAAGGCAGTTGCAAACAAAGCCACTCCCAACCATCGACAGATGAACAAGCAGCTGTGTTGAAACTTTTGCTCCAGTATGTGTGGAGGTCCGGCTGTCGGTCAAGAACAGGCCTGCACGTTGCCAGCCGGCAGGTACACACGCGGATGCTTGACTGCTGCTGCTGCTGCTGCTGCTGCTGCTGCTGCTGTTGCGCCGGCACCCAACCTGTGCGTGTGCTTGCCAAAGTCCCAGCCGCTGAGCCCGGGCCCCCACTCGCCCACCACTGCGCGGTTGGCGGCGCCCTGCTTGGGGCGCGGCTTGCACATGGCTGCGCGGAACACGACAGCGGGGGCCTCCTCACCGGCCCACCTGCGCAGCGACAGCGGGAGAAAAGGCAAGCACCAGTCAAAGTATGCATTGCTTGTGACTGATAAGCAGGGATGCCTGAAGACGGAGCTTGTGTGGAGGTGCAGCCGGCGCCTGAGTGCTCCTTACCAGCCCACCTGCACAGTGATACCAGCAGCCAGTGCGTGCACGAGACAACCCGACAGCCCATCAGCAACCACAACTGGACACGTTGAAGTACAAGTACTGCTGACCCTGTGATAGTCGGCTGTTCATATAGTGAGTCACCAACACCTCAGCATGTGTTGCATCCCCACCAACACCTCAGCATGTGTTGCATCCCCAGCTGCTGCTCACTACCCATTTGACAACAACGTTGCTGCTGCTGCTGCTGCTGCTGCTGCTGCTGCTGCTGCTGCGTCCGCTGCCGCCGCCGTCGCCACCACAGCAGCCACTACCAACGCAAGTGCCCAAACGGAATGCTCGCAGCTGCGGCGCTGCTGTCGCCTGTGCATCTGCCACGTGTGCTCCTGCTCCTGCCGCTGCTTAACCTGCCTTTGCGCTGTCCTCCTGCTGCTGCTGCTGCTGCTGCTGCTGGTGGTGCCTGGCGCTCACCCTGTTCTCATGCTGTGCGAGCCGTTGTCAATCACAAGCGCCCTGCCAGCCAGGGCAGCAGCGTCATAGCTGCACCTTGGGGGACGTAACACAGCAGCTGCAACATGATTGGGAAAACCAGCACACACACGACAGCCGCCACAACAGCAGCCACATCACATGCATGGGAAAGGGTTGATGAGAGAGTAAAGCATTTGCATAAAAGTATCTGCTGCTGATGATGAGCAGCGTGTGTGGTGCTTCAGAGGTTACTGAGCCATGGCTTGGCAACATAATGATGCAGCACTGCTGTTGATTGGTGCATTGGCACGATGAAGCCTCACTGCAGTGGCCACAGAAAGGTACATATGGTCACAGCATGAAGGTCACGGCTAGTATGCTGCTATGCCTTCAAGTGCTCTGTGCACACTAACGCTCATTGCAACATTTCTTCGCGGCACTGTTGACATGCACTGCACCATGCCATGTGTCACATGTAGTTGCCAGTGATTGGCGTCGTATCTGTTTTAGTCTAGGTACCACAACACGCACCAAAGGCAGGGCATGGGTACAGTGGCACTTCGCCGTACTGCTGCTGCTGCTGCTGCTGCAGCGCGTCCATGCTGCCCTGGCCGGGTGCTGCTGTGTCAGCAGTTGCTTGATCCTACGCTCCGCTAACAACTTATGCTCAACATCTGAATGATAACGTACAGAGCCAGAGCTGTTGCACTGCGTTGTGGTGGCTTGCTGCTACTGCTTGTGTTGACAACTTCTGCTTGGCGTTGAAAGAATTAAGTCGCACTTGACAAGTTCTCCGTACAAAGATCTTATCTGATACGCTGGGTGCCTTACGGTACCTGTTCATTCAAAACAGTGTGAACTCTGCGTCATTTGACAATCAGGTCAGGGCATGCTGCGAACATGCTGTATGCCTTAGTAGAAAACTGATCACTGTAAAGCATACTTGAAAGGCTGGATCACAGCGTTTGCGAAGGCAGTGGCAGTACGCTGCTCTTCGGTGCTGAGCAATCTTTTCCAGGTACAGCTGCATAGGCTTGTAAAAGTTGCTTTGCTACCAATTTCAGTGTTTGTCTGCTGCAGTCACTGCAACTGTGCGTTTTTGTCTCTCAGGTGCTATCCTGCACAACACAAGGACGTGTGCAAGGCAGCATGGGCAAGCCACAGAAGAAGGCCCCAGCAGCAACGGCTGAAGGCAACAAAGTATCAGGTCTGTCGCTAGACCTCGGTCCTCTGGTGGGTATCAGCAAGAAGCCCCATGCCAAGCACCAAGGGGCCGCACAGCAGCTGCAGGTGAGCCTGGCCAGGCAGTTGTGGAGGTTTTCAGCAGTGCCAGGAGATGCGTATGTACGCTGCAGCATGTGATTTCCGTTGGTTTTGAACTATTCATTGACGGATCAGGCAGCAACAGCGCCTTACAGTGCTCTGCAAGACTGTGTGCGGGCGTGCAGCAAGTCCGAGGTTGTGTGACACACCGGCTGCTGCCACACTACTGCGCGTCGGGCTGAGCGGCTCAGCAGCTGCATGGCATTACAAATCAGTTGTGTACTTTTGCGGCTGACCTTATCATTATACTTGATGTGTTGCTGTTTACCGTTCTTCACCAGCATTGTACATCTGTATGTTTCCCAGCACACATAATGCTGCTGCTCCATGCATGCGTTGCCAGCACACTGTCTCCCCCCATGATATGCTCCCAGTCACTGTGCATGATGCTGTGATGGGCGTGTCATTGCTCCCATCAATGACCCGCCGTGGCTGTCGCATTGTAACTGCTGCTCTCTTACCCTGCTGCTGCTGCTGCTGCTGCTGCTGCCGCTGCTGCTGCTGTCCTGCAGGCCAAAACGCTGGTCGATAACAGTGGCGCACCAACCATTGAGGGCCTCAAAATGCAGGTGAGTCAACTCCTTCACTTGGTGGATTCTGCTGGTCAACTCAATCACTGCAGCGCCACCCTACCATTTGTTGATGCGCAGCAGTACTGTGCAGGATGCCTGCCATTCACGTGTTGTCGTGCCACACGTAGTCAGCCATGCAAGCATGCAAGCATGCGAGTTGGTCAGTTCTTGCCCAACAATGCTGCCCAGGTCGTTAACACTTCTGCCTTCTGGTGTGCATGTCCAGCATGATCCTCAGCATAGTTATAACTGCAAGCGGCCTCTGCTGCTGCGGCTGCGCTGCTTCTGCTGCTGCTGACTGTTTGTGATATTTGTTGCAACTACGCATGCAGATTGAGGGTGCTCTGCAGGAGCTCGCTGCCAAAATTGAGCGCAGTGCAGCAGCAGTGACCGCCAAGGTTGGCGAGAGTGAGGCAGCAGTGCATAAGCAGGCCAAGGCAGACCATGCCAAGACATGCCAGGTACGCTGACTCAGCGCAGGGCTGATCTGCATGTCGACGCAATCCGTGCAAGGTTCTGCTCATGTGATGCCAGCCAATTCGACAGGCAGGGCAGTTTATACCAGCAGCAGGTCACAAGCACATGCTCGGGGTAGCTGCTCTGGCGGGGTGAAGATGCCGTCCCTTCTCTGTGCGGACACCAGTCACGAGTTGCTTGCCGCCCCTGGTGCCTGTCCTTCCCTTGCAGGTGCTGCAGGACTCTCAGGCAGCCATGGGCCTGGCAGCGCAGCAGCACGCAGCAGCCACGAAGCAGGTCACACAGGTGGGCCGCACAGCAGCATTAGCTGTGCAGGGGTGGCTGCCACTGCTGCTGAGGGCCTGAAGGCGACTGCGGCCAAGTTTGAGAAGGACCTGGCAGCACTGCGGGCCAAGGTCGGCATCAAGGCATGAAGGGAAGTTCACAGAGATATTGTGTGAAGTGTGGCCTTGGCATCTGCATGCAGTCATCACCTTCCGCAGTATCATGCCTTGGTCACACAAACGCCGACAGCAAGTACTTCTAGCTCTCGAGCTTGCTCATGCACGTGTGTGCTGATGATCGTCACCATCGTGGATGGTGTTTAATTTGCCATGCATGATGACGGCCGCAGGCGAAGCAGGGTATGCATGGCATGTGGAACTGCTGGCATTGGTCGTTGTGCTTGTGTTTTGCAGAGTCTTTTGGTCTTGCTAGCTAGCTTACTAGCCTAGTGACCAATGATATCCCAGATAACAAGCCGTGCTTGGCTTTGTGGCCAATGCTGGTACGCTGGCCCTGCATTGCAAATGCTCAGCCAAGCTGGTTATGCACGCATCACAGCACCTTTGCGATGTCAAGATGATACACGCAGCGGGATTGTTGATTTGTGCTCAGCAGCTGCACAGAGAGCGGCAGCATCTGTTGGCCCATACAAGCTCATGCATATGCATGAGCACATTGCTGCAACTTGGCTCTGACCAGCTGGACCTGCAGGTATCAGTTGTGACACACAGCAGGGCGTGTGTGCAGCTGGTTGCTGCCTATGCAGGCCTGGTCTGTGTGTCGGGTTTCCTTTTGCACAGCAGGCACCAGCAGCTGCCAGCTGCAGTACGCTATAGCGCTTATGAGCTTCAGGCGCATACACCTTGAAGCTTCAATGGGCCAGTGGGCCGCCCGATGGTTGGTAATCAGCAAGTATGCTTTGCCTGGTGTGCTTGTCCATTACTATGTAAAAGAACGGATTCAACGGCTCCTGGGCTCCAGGTAACTGCAAAACGACATTCGTTCAAAGCAATGCTCGACCAGGAGCGGCCCGCTCAAGCTCTCCTGGTGCTCCGAGTGTGCTGCCATGCAGGCAAGCTGG
Source organism: Scenedesmus sp. NREL 46B-D3 (assembly GCA_014080715.1). Taxonomy (NCBI): domain Eukaryota; kingdom Viridiplantae; phylum Chlorophyta; class Chlorophyceae; order Sphaeropleales; family Scenedesmaceae; genus Scenedesmus; species Scenedesmus sp. NREL 46B-D3. The sequence goes on along the minus strand of JACERP010000161.1, from coordinate 175,696 downwards.
CCAGCATCAAAGCATCATCTTCATACGCACCTGTACCGCAAACTATGTATACACCCCTGATGCTTCCTGGACGCAGAAGGGTTGGTGCCCCTGAAGCTCCTGAATCTGGACAGCTGCTTTATACATGTCATCAGTCAATGGCACCAGCAACATTTACAGTGGGTGGTCCGCGTTGCATGCATGAGCAGCAGCAGTCATTCGCTTTCATGCGGGGGGTTGGGTGGGCTGCCAGTGTACTGCATGCTAGTGCCGTGTCCTCTCACACCCCTTGTGTTGAGCGTTGCAGCCTGCGTTTGTAATGTAAGATATAGCAGCACTGCAACCTAGCCGTAAAAGCAAAGCAAGGCAAAGCAAAACACCTGGCCCCCCGGCAGGTAACGTAAGAACGATGTAGTGGCAATGCCACTGTGGCACACCATGTGTTGAGGATGCATCTGGAGAGAAAGGTTACAACTTGACATTGCCTGGTGTTGCATCACCAAATGCTGTGTCGAGTAATAATGGGCCTTCAGCACTAGAAAAGTTTGCATCCAGTGCACTGGCACTGAGTGTCCACTGGGCACGCATGCCATGCGTGCAGCACACAATGGCCTGGCGCACAATGGTGAAACACAAAGACTCAGCCTTGAAGATTGCATGCACCTTCATGATGTTCTGGAGTTGATAGGCAATCAGGGCTGCGGTGGATTAACGTCGGTGTTGGCAGCCGGTTGAATAACAACAAGGGCTCCTCCAGGGCTCAGGTCATGGGGTGGCACGCGTGTCTGACAGCAAGTCGACCAGAAGCCGTCTTAATGACCTGGGGCGCCTTTCACGCCGTAATGTATCAGCTGCGTTGCATTATAGTTTTCTCAGCAAGCGTTGGCAAGCTAGAGTGCACAAGCAGAGGACGCTTGCCCACTGGGCGGTGCCGAGCCACGGCACGAAGCCCGCTGTCACTTCAAGGCATATCTGCCCATATAGTATTACCTTAATAATTGATCGTTTGTAACTCATAGAAGTTGTTCATAGATCTACCAGCAGTTGAAGGCGTCAGCAGTACAACCAGCAGCAGCAATTTCACCACCAGCAGCAGCATTGGCATGGCAGCAACTAAGCCCATTGTGGCAGGCAAGCAGGTCGGCTGGGCGGAGCTTTGCAGCCAAGTGTTGGGGCCTGTAGGCAGCGTAAGGGTGCAGCGCGCAGGTAGCCTGTGGGGTGGCTATGGCAGCGTGACTGAGGTATGCGTTGACAGCAGCGATGGCAGCGGCAAGCAGCACAGGCTCATTGCCAAACAGGTGAGACTTGATGCATGGCTTGTAAGCATGTTTGGTGTGTCTATGTTGCTTTCTAGTGCTGGCTGGCTGAGCACGCCAGCATGCTGGTGGGCACGGCCTTCACCAGCAGCAAGACATCGCGTGCTTGCACTCATCAAGAAGCTCAGTTCAAATTGCCCACGTGTGCCATAGGCATGCTGCCCTCAGCTAACAGTAACACCTTCAATGTTCCGCTCGCACGTGCATGCTGTACCTGCCAGGTCGACCCCCCCAAGGGTGCAGGCGTGTCGCACGACCGCAAGCTCAAGTCATACCTCGCAGAGGCCGCCTTCTACAGCCACCATGCAGCTACAGCAGCAGCAGCGTGCCCAGTAGCGCAGCCGCTGCTGGTCGATGTGTCGCCGTCGCGTCACTTTTTCTTCCTGATGAATGACCTCAGTGAGAAGTTCCCTGAGCAGCCACACTCATACACACTACAGGTGATACACACCCCAGCGCAGGGACAGGATCACACACATGGGAAGGGGGGGGGGGCTCGTACGTGGCGGCAAGGGTATCAGCATAGTATGATGGCGCGCACGCGTGAAGCAGGGTTAGCAGAACCCCTCAGCCCCCACAGCCCTCACACCACAGCAGAGCCCACAAGCAGTTCAGCACAACTTGCATCAGGCCGTTGCCTTCATGACCTCACATGCGCCACACTTCAACTGAGTGGCAGCAGGCTTGCCAGGCCTGAAAGGCATAAGACTCTTTTCAGCTCCTGCATTGTTTGCTGTTGCTGACGCTTGTCATCCCATTCACAACGTTGTGTATGCGCTGCATTGGCGCTGTGCTGCTGCAGGAGGCGCAGGCAGTGCTCGACTGGCTGGCGGCCTTCCATGCTGTGTGGTGGGAGCAGGTGCCAGGACAGCAGCACCCCATCAGCCACACCGCACCCTTGCCTGTCACAGCAGCAGCAGCTGCAGCAGATGGTGATGCAGCAGCAGCAGCAGCAGTGCCTGATAGCTTATGGGACCAGGGCTGCTACTGGCACCTAGACACACGTCAGGACGAGCTGCACAGCATGCCGGCTACATGGAAGGATCTCAAAGCAGCGGCAGCTGATGTAGACCAGGTGCGCAGACAGACCTGAAACCAATGATGTCCCGTGCTGTGGTGGGTTTCATTTCATGGAGGCTTTGCCAGCTGACGAGGCGCAGCTGCAGCTGCGGTAGGCTGTTTTGCCTGAACCTGCCACCAGGTGCCTGACCGCTCTTGTCAGCCGTTCAGGCCGTGCACACTAGACCTGGCTTTTGCTTACAGCTCAGCATGAGTGCGCTGCCTCTTGCGTCTTCTCACACCTGCCGTTCAAGTGCTGCAGGTGCTCAAGGGCATCAGGCTAGATGGCACCAAGGCGCCGTGCCACCGCACGCTGCTGCATGGAGACGCCAAGAGCGCCAACTTCATGTTCACAGCGGACTGCAGCGCCTGCGCTGCCTACGACTTCCAGTACTGCGGCGAAGGCTTCGGCGTGCGAGACGTAGCATATCTGATGGCGTCAAGTGTGGATGAGGACGTGGTGGAGCAGCAGGAGCAGCAGCTGCTGCAGCACTACCACACCAAGCTGCAGGAGTGCCTGCAAGCGCAGGGGAAGGCAGATGCAGCAGCTCGCTACACGTTTGAGGTGATGATGGCGCACTTTGAGCTGTGTCTGGTGGACTACGTGAGGTTTATGGCGGGGTGGGGGTTTTGGGGCAATGCACGGTGGGCACAGCGGCGGGCGCGGCAGGTGCTGGGGCAGTTGAAGCAGGTGGTGCGGGCGGCATGCACCGGCTGGTAGTGTCATACGCTTTGAGCGACTAATCAAAGCAATGACTTTGCAAGTGTACACTTGATTTGTTGTTTTGAGCCGGCATTAGGAGGTTTAGTAGCATACACGTCTCGGGGCGGTGACAGCAGGTGTTAAGAGCGATATGTAGTGCGGCAATAAGGCCGTGCAGGCACGAAAGTGGGTTGTCATGAGCTGTGCTCCTGCTTGTTGGCTTGCAACTTGCAGATTGAAGACATCTTGAACTTCAACAACATTTTGAAAATCACTGCAGCTGTAATGCATGCTATGGCTTGAATGGGTAATATGATGATGATGATGATCACTGCAGCTGTAATGCATGAGCAGCGTAGCAGCAGCAGCTGCCAGCTTGTAACAAGCAGCAGCACTCCAACCCAATCAATCACACGTTTTTCTAGCAAGAGTGAAAACCCAAAAAGGGGAGCCGCTCCCAAACCACCTTCAGTGGTTCCTAACCGGTGGGCGCAGGCCCACAAGCTAAGGCCAGATACGGCCAAAACCTTGAACGCAAGAGCGCTCGCTTGACAGATCTCTCATGCAATGATCACACCCAAACCCTAATCACTGATGGCCCTGAGCTGGACCACAGCGTCAGTACACTCCCGCGTGAGATGAATCCTCCCACAAGGGCACTGCCAGCCCACACCAGCAATCATAAACAGCTTACTAGAAACCGGATGCATCTGCTGTAGCTACATAGGCTATAGGCGCTGCTGTCTCATGAGTGACTGCTGCTGCCTGTAGTGGGAGGAGGAATGGGAGAACCGCAGGGGAGCCCCCACGGCCTCAGGGTGTGTAATCCTGTAGACCATAGACCGCCATGCGCCCCTCATAAGACAGTAACCACGCAGGTCATCCATCTGATGAGGGAGTCCCAGCCGCTGCAAGTCGCTGTGTACACAATCCTGCCAGCGAACTGGAGGCCGGCCCCTAGGCCGCTTCGTAACTCCAAGCAATGGAGAAACAAAGCAACTTGGGGGATCCTCCCTCATCCATGCGCACAACATGCCCCAGCCACCTCAGGCGAGCCGCCAAACGGTGTTCTGCAAGGCTAACTGTGCCACACTGCTTCCTGATAGTCACCAGACGGTGTCTATCAGAGAGCCGCACGTGTAACAGCTGCCGCAAGCAGCTAGAATGTACACACTCCAGGCGCTCCGTCTGTTGCTTAGTCAAAGCCCATGTCTCACTGGCAAACATGATAACAGGCAAAACATACATATTGTAGCATCGCATCTTCACACTCACAGACATGTTCTTCTGCCTTCCTTGTCAAGTCTTCTGCTTTTCTTGTCAAGTCTTGGGATGTGCGCAATGCATGCAAACATTCATGAGCAGTGCTCCCTCCTCTCTCCGGCCCGGTGGGGCCCGGGGCCGATGGCGCTGATGCTATGGTTCGAATGGGTAATATGATAATGATGAGACATGTTCTTCATCCCCCAGACTCTCTGCATCTGAGCAAACCTGCCTTTAGCCTTGCTTATGCGGGCACATACTTCTGCATCACAAGTGGCAGTTGTATCAACAATGCCACCGAGTCACTTGAAGCTAAACACGTAGTTTGCCACCCCTCCTGACAGCTGCGCACCTTGCGGCGGAGGACCATTAAAAGAGGGTGCCAGAGCTAACAACTCTGTTATGCTGGCATTGATATGCATGCCCATTTTGTTGCGAATGTCATCCACATTCCTGAGCATGCATTCAAGCTCCTCCTGAATGCAACTCATGAGCACCATATCATCTGCATGCAACAAAGTGGAAAGGGTAAACAAGCAGGAACCAGCACTGGTTGACCGTTGGAACAGCTCACCATTTGCATGGTAAGACAGCTGCACACCACAGCCCTCTGGCATTGCTGCCTGCGCCTGCCTAACTACACAATCAAAGAACACGTTGAACAGCAAAGGAGCAATCACGCACCCCTGCCGCACCCCAGTGCTGATATCAAACCACTCTCCTACTGTACCTGCCAGTTTGATTGCTGCTTAAAACGCAATTGCAACTAAAGCAGAGTCACCCGGCCCCCCTCATGCAAAGCTGCATTGACATCAGCAAGCAATGCTGGCTCTACGCACTGTGATGCTCCGCTGGATGCACTGTTGAGCACTCTGAGAGCACCACATTCATTGAAGTTGCTTCAGCAGCACCAACCCTTCCACGTACAGCAAGCAGAGCACGGTGGCTGCCCTACCTTATATCTCCCTGTGTGGTTACCCGAAGCAAGCGAAGAAAGTGCGGCGGCAAGGGGATTGTCAGCGGGCTGGTGCCCAGACGAATCCAGGTCCTGCCGCCCGTCTTGTACGCCACCTATACACCACCGCAATGTCACCAGCAGTTAAAACCCCCAGATGCCAACAACCTTGCACTGTCCAGGTTGGATGACACTGCTCAGCAAAAGCGTTTGCAAAACAGCGCAGAGCAGCACACACTACCAGCAAGCGCTGGCGTCCGGGAGCAACAGAGGCATGCAACACACAACAGGGCATCAGCTAATACTGCAGGCAGCTGTCACAATGCAAAGGTGTAAGCAAGCAGTACTCCCCACCATAGGAACCTCCCTCATCATCATCATCATCATCATCATCATCATCATCATCATCATCATCATCATCATCATCATCATCATCATCATCATCATCATCATCATCATCATCATCATCATCATCATCATCATCATCATCATCATCATCATCATCATCATCATCATCATCATCATCATCATCATCATCATCATCATCATCATCATCATCATCATCATCATCATCATCATCATCATCATCATCATCATCATCATCATCATCATCATCATCATCATCATCATCATCATCATCATCATCATCATCATCATCATCATCATCATCATCATCATCATCATCATCATCATCATCATCATCATCATCATCATCATCATCATCATCATCATCATCATCATCATCATCATCATCATCATCATCATCATTAAATTACCCATTCAAGCCATAGCATCATCAAGAACCTCCCTGTGTTTGTGCAACAGAGCACCGGTGCCGACAGTGATGGTACAGACACATGGCATGGCAGGACAGACAGTACAATCAAAGTAGTTGCGCTGCAATCTTTGAATAATGATCATTGAATGCAGTGTGTTTGATCATAGTGCACTGCCATGTGGCAGTCACTGCCGTCAGTGGCAGTGGCACGTCAATGTGTCCATAAGTCCTGCACCCATCGAGACGCGCAGTTGCATATGTGGCGGTCCCATCATCAATATAACAACGTAGAACTGCTGCCGGCACGGTGACGTACAAGGGTACAGTGTTGTGTACCCTAGGGTGTGCTGTTACAGCACAACAGTGTGTGATGGGTAGGGTGTAACCTTCAACCGATGGCCATGAAAGTGTACACTCATATCATTCTGTATGTTGTTTTACCCGTAGGAAGATTCTCAATCTTCCGAAGGGAGGTGGGCTAGCTCGTCAGGGTTCGCGTCTCTATTTTCGGGTTTCAACAGGCGTGTTAGGCTGTCTTGCTGCCTACGCCCCATTACAGGGCGCTAGATATTATACAATTGCAAATGTGATTTTTGTGGGGTGGAGCAGGCCGTCGCGGTGGCCCAGGCGACGAGTTTTCCGGTGCTGCCTAGATTCTCACGCCTGCGAGGCTGAAGGCGCCGGCGCGAAAGCTTCAATTCAATCTTAAACAGCTGTTTTAAAGGGTTTAGGGTTTACACATCTTGAACAGCTGTTCTGAACTACAGGGAGCAGCATGCATGCATGGGGCGTGGTGCACGCTGCCTCGAAGCTGACGTGCTGCGGGTCTGGGTTTCAGCACTGCGTCGCTCAGCAAGTATGCGACGTTGCAGACTTGTTGCTGAAAACGTTCACGTTTAATTCACCTGTGCAATGTGAATCACAGAGACTCGTTCTGCAGTGAGTGAGCACAAAGCAGCAGGTGGTCAAAGGCCTAGGTGGCCACGTGGTACTGAAGAACAGCCCCCAAAGAGGCTTTGCTGCAGCTGCAGGGGCTCACTCTTGAGTGCTGATCAACAATGAGCTGTAAACACATGAGATACAGTGCGGGGCCGCAGTCGAGGGCCCGAGTTGGAAGGTTTAAACAGCATGCCATAACTGGCGCGCTGCCCTTACTAGGCTATAGCGCGCCCGGGCCAGTCCCGTAGGAAGCTTGGTTGGTTTCGATGTTCCCAGCAGGTCATGTGTGGTGCACCACGTGGGGGCTGCCACTAGCGCTAGTGGCAGCCCCACGTGGTGCACCACACATGACCTGCTGGGAACATCGAAACCAACCAAGCTTCCTACGGGACTGGCCCGGGCGCGGGCCACCTGCTATGCAGCGTGTTTAGGCTGTCGGTGTTTACCCGTAGGAAGATTCTCAACCTTCCGGAGGGAGGTGGGTAGCTGGGCCGCAGGGTTCGCATGTCTAATTTTTTGGGTTCATGAGAAGCTTTAGGCCGTCTTGCTGCCTACACCCCATTAAAGTGCGCTAGATATGATGAAGTTGCGAATGTGAATTTCGTTTGGTGGAGCAGGCCGTTGACATGGCTCAGGCGACAAGTGTGCCGGTGCTGCAGCACCGGCAGCTGCCTAGAATCTCACGCTTGCGACGCTGAAGGCGCGAAAGCTACACATCTTGAACAGCTGTTCTGAACTACAGGGAGCAGCATGCATGCATGGGGCGTGGTGCACGCTGCCTCGAAGCTGACGTGCTGCGGGTCTGGGTTTCAGCACTGCGTCGCGTAGCAAGTATGCAACATTGCAGACTTGACAAACGTTCACTTTTTGATTGACCTGTGCAACGTGATTCCCAGTGACTCGTTCTGCAGTGGGTGAGCACAAAGCAGCAGGTGGTCAAAGGTGGCCGCGTGGTACTGACAAACAGCCCCTGAAGAGGCTTTGCTGCAGCTGCAGCTGCAGGGGCTCAATCTTGAGTGCTGGTCAACAATGAGGAGCACACACATACAGTGCGGGCCCGCAACTGCGGGCCCGAATTTGAAGGCTTAAACAGCATGCCATAACGTTATAACTAACGTGCTGCCATAACGTTAATTAACTAACGTGCTGCCCCTGATGCCTGCCCTGATGGCAGCCCCACGTGGTGCACCACACATGACCTGCTGGGAACATCGAAACCAACCAAGCTTCCTACGGGACTGGCCCGGGCGCGGGCCACCTGCTATCCCTACCGTACGACTGAACTGTATCAGTGGTGACGAGGTACAGCACTGCCAGCAGGACAGAACCGACACAGTGTGACATTCCAATCGGTGTAGGAGCTGAGTTGTTGAGAATATTGTGTCTAGGTAAATATGATCAGCAATCAGCTGCATTGGTGTACCCTGCTGGAGTGTTTGGTCCCTTCGGTGCGGGTTCATGGTGCGAACATGCAGGGTGTTGGGCGATGCTCGCAGCACCACCAGTTTTACAGATCACAGTGGGAAAAAAGGTGTGCAATGGCTTGCCCGCTTGCATAACACCGGGTTCGCGAACCTCACTGATCTTTTGGCCGATACCCACGACCTCCCCGCGCTCCATGGCCAGCCTTAACGTCTTTGCACTCGTTTTGTTGGCCTGTGCTGTTGGTTATACCGCTGGTGAGCAGTACGGATAGGCTACTGCTGTCCCACTCACCGCAACTCAACAGGGGCCTGTGTGTGCCTGCAGCATGTTTCTGCCTCCTGCCTGCAAATTATACAGCTACAAAGGCATATTCCATGTATAAACCATGATTCCAGTGATCCGACATCATGCTGTTGCAGGCCAGGGTTTGGGCCTGGCAAAGGCATCCACAGTAGGAGCCAGCAGCACGCTGAGCCAGCTGCAGCAACTGTACAGTGGCAGCCAGGCATGGAAGCGCGCTTACAAGCAGAACCCAAAGTCAGCATGCAGCATAGGTATCAGAGGCAGCCTTTGTGCTGCCGCCTCTACTGAGGAAGCGAACACGTACGCCCAACTCATGATGGCAACATCGCCGCCAGCATACAGGAGCTCCAGCACTGGCAGCGCAGTGCAGCTTGTGGCAGCCTCCCAAGACCAGCAGCAGTGTCACACCTGTGCGGCCTTTGCAGTAGCAGCAGCAGCAGAGACTGCAATGGCATCTATCCTGCAAGTGGACGTGCGGCAGTGCAGCATCAGCGTGCAAGCGCTGTACTCCTGTCCCCCCGGCAGGCCCACCAGGAGCTGCAGTGCAGGCTGGAACCTACCAGATGCTCTGGAGCAGCTACAGCTGCGCGGCTCATCCCTGCCAACAACAGCATGCTTGCCATACAAACCAGACTTTAGAAGGCAGCTGACAACCAGCCAACTGTGCACAGGCAACTGCAGCATGCCCAATGAGCACGCTAGCAAGGGGCAGTTCAGCTCCATGCAGATCACCAACATCTGGGAGGCCCAGCAGCACATACGGCAGTATGGCGCTGTTGTGTCGCGCTTCGATGTGAGTCCAGCTGCCCACATGGTGTGGCACAGGCGCTGCTGCGATTAAATGCATGAACTTGTCTGACACAGTTCTTGCGGCCGGCGTTTCTGATGCCATACGGCCAACTTGTGTCACCTTGTAGCAGCTGTACATGTCAAGTAGCTACATGATGTACTCGCCTTGCAATGCAGGGACGTATTTGTGACTGTGTAACATATGTGCTCTGCTGCACTGCTCGTGCAGGTCATGTCAGACTTCATCCCCTTTTTTGCAGACAAACAAAATGCCAAGGCAGTATACAGGCCAAGCGCCAGTGCTCAATTTGACTTTGGGCACGCTATAGCCTTGGTGGGCTACAACAACCAGCAGCGCTACTGGCTGGCCAAGAACAGCTACGGCACCAGCTGGGGGGATGGCGGACTCTTCAGGGTGGGCATATGTTGCTCAAACACTCCTGTAGGATGCGTACAGCAGTGCTATTTTGTAGCAGATATGGTTTCACACAACTCAACACCCTGCGTAAGGTTAATGACCGCTGCGCAGCATGCTGCATGTGCTCTACAGTAGAGCAGCTACTGCACAACCTCCGTTGATATTGTTCATGTTCGCTGAGGTGCTGCTTTTTTTTGTGTCGTTGACTACTTGCAGGTAGCATATGGTGCTTGCTCTGTGCTCACACCACGCACTGGTGAAGCATATGGCATCATTTGGACGCCTATCAGCTCTGTCACCGCTATGAAGCTGCCACTGCAGAAGGGACCCAAGCCCGACTGCTTCTTGTACAAGGTGGGTGCAAAGAAACTTGTGTGTGTTATGCAGCCCTGTGTAGTTCAGTGTCAGTCCAAATTCAGCATCCAACTCTGCTGCTTCTTGGGTACCCTTAAGTCACTTGGACTCGCGGTGGCGTTCTAGGTACATGTGTTCGGCTGGCAAGCATTCTGTTGGGTGCCCGCAGGCACGGCCAGGTGACTTCATATCAGGAGTGGCTTGGCAGGCTGGGGTGCCTTTGGAGAGGTTCATGTTGGACAATATTGCAACTGTGAAAGACCTCGACGCACCGCTGCAGGGCACACAACTGCTGTTGTGTAACCCACAGCAAGGTGAGCGCCTATCAGCGTGGTGGGGACCACTAGGCAGACTAGTAGAGGTGCATTCAATGCAACTCACGCACGTACTGGTGCACCGGGTCCTGTCATATCACTTTATGAAAAAATGCTGGTCAAGCCACGTTGCACCCTTCTAGACGGTAAATATCAGAGTTATTGATGGTTGAAACAGTGAGGTTGTGGATTGTTTTTGTTTGCAGGCACATCCTCCATTGCAGACCCGCAGCTTGAAGCATTGCTTAGCATTCAACAGGCCATAGACACAACAGGCGTTCTGCATAGGTGGAACAAGGCGTCAGGTGCTGCTGGCGGCTATTGCCGCTGGGAAGGAGTGACGTGCATGGCAAGCACCACCAATGTCATTGGAATCAGAATCTACTCTGGCGTGGGTATTCAAGGCTTGAAAGGGGTACTGCCGGCTGGCACTATTGTTGGACGACTCGACAAGTTGATAGAGTTCACCATTAGTCACCAACCAGGTGTCACCGGCACGCTTCCTGCAGACTGGTCACTGCTCACCAGTTTGGAGTATGTTCAAATGCTGAGCAACGCCTTGACCGGTGGCATACCTTCATCGTGGGGCAACTTGACAAGGCTGAAGGTGTTGGATTTATCTCGCAACACCTTGACGTCCACACTGCCGGCTTCGCTGGGTAACATGAGGAGCTTGATGATGCTAGCACTTCAGAAGAACCGTTTCACAGGCAGCATCCCTGCGTCACTTGGCAGCTTAAAGATGCTGAATGCTTTGGGTCTGGGCAACAATCAATTCAGCGGCAGCCTCCCTGACACCTTGAAGGGCCTTTCAGCGATAGAGATGCTATATGTGGAAAGGAACACGCTCAGCGGGACCCTGCCTCCCTGGTTGGGAAGCCTCAAGAGTCTCGTGGAATGCAACTTTGAGAACAACAGATTTGGTGGCACCATCCCTGCGTCGATCAGCAGCCTGAGCAGGTTGAAGCTATTGGGGCTTGGGGGTAACCGGCTAACTGGGACCCTTCCAGATGCCCTTGGGCAGCTGACAGGTTTGCAGCAGTTGAGCATCACAGGAAACAATCTGGCGGGCTCCGTCCCTGCATCATGGTCTAGCATGAAGAGCTTATCAAGTGTGTTCATGAACCACAACCCATTGTTAGGTGGCTGCTTGCCCTCTGCATGGTATCAGCAGATGGCAGGCCGACACTACATGCAGAATGTTATGAGAGGCACTAACATAACGGGGTTCTGCTGAACTGATCCTTTTAATTGCGTGCTGAATTGGCTGCGCTTGCGTATGATTCAGCACAAGCATGCAATGCCAGTGGCATGCATTGACTGCTACTCCCACTGGAGGTCAAGTGATCTTGCTGCCGGTGTCTTGTTTGCAAACTAATGGCTGGCAATGCATGTACCTTGACTAGCCTGCTGTAGCAACTGATCAAGTTTGCCAAGTATGCGACTCAGTCAGCTTCTGTTCTGGTGGCTGTCACTACGTATGTGGCTCCATCAAAGGGCAATGGCAATGGAGTATTACTTCAGGGTTCAGCGCGTTAAGGGTTTTAGGCTGCCATACCCAGTGTTGCTGAATGGGAGCGGCCTTGTCGTGATGTGGCGATGATGCCGCACAAGTATGTGCACAAGTATGTGCAAAATTTGCTGTGCAAGTATGGTGTAAGTATTGAGACGGCGGTGGGAAGAGCATGCAAGTAAAGAGCCATGTCAACAATCGAGTCAAGGCACTACATGCTGAAAGGGCTGCATGTCATTTGTTGCAGCATTTCACCTTCGCTCTGTATGTTGCTTATGTGCATCCCACTCTTGCTGATCCTATGCGTTTCAGGAGGCCTCGGTACGCTCTGGGTCACCTGTGAGCTGCACGTGGTGTTGAGTTGCTATGCGTGTTCACATGGGTTGTTTGTCTGTGCAGAGCGTACTAGTCAGTATGGACAACACAACATGTCTATATTGTGGTGAAGACATTGGATCGTTGTCACATCTGATGTTTGACTGTCCAGCCACCTCCGAACAGCGCAACATTATGTTTGACGAGATCAGGTCCATGCCAAGCCTTCACCAAGTATGGGGCCGGTGGGGCGTGGGGCCGACGGCATTGATGCTATGGCTTGAATGGGTTTTCAAGATGATGATGATGTCCATGTCAAGTTGCGCTGAGCAACTGCACAGTGTACTGATAATGTCTACTTCATCAATCAAGGTGTTGCAATTTGTGTCTAATGATCTTTGGGGTTTTTCTAGAGCAGGTCAGTTGGTTGTAAGGGATGTTGCTGACTATCTTGTGTAGGCTTGGGATATGCATACTATGTGCAATTGCAATGGAGCTGTGATCGCTCTTCCATCCGTCCCTAAGGGGCACGCCGTGACGGGGCCCATGGCGTTGATGCTATGGCTTGTATGTGTAACATGATGATGATGATGATAATGGTTGATGTTAATGGTGCTGCATTCACCAACAGCACATGGGGGCGGGGCCCTAACATATTGGGTGCAGGAGGCGTCTTAAAAATGCAAACGAAATCGATAGAGGTGGTGTGTGCTTGCATGTGTAGGGGGGAGGGGACGGACGAGGAGGATGGCCACAACTGCAGGTGAGCACCACGTTCCTGCTGTTTTGGTTTGTTGGGTAAACGAGGCTTGTGTTGCTATGCGGTGAGTCTGCTACCTTCCAGGCTCAGGATGAATGCACCGAACTTCAATGCGGTGCTGGCCAAGTTGAGGATGAGTTTCACTTTGTGTTTGAATGTGACACATATCAGGTTGTTCGCGATCGCTTCTGGCGGCTGTGTTGATTTTGGAGGGTGGCAGAGCCCAGCTGTGAGCCCTCTTGGACGGTGTCTGGCTGACTTTATGCAGCAAAGGCAGAGTAGTGTTGCTGCTTTTATCTACTATTGTCTCCTGGTTAGAAATGATCCGGCTATGGCGCTTGCTGTGCTCCCAAGTGACACTAGTGCCTCAGAGACAGAATCCTCAGAACGTGTTGAGGCCTCGGATTAGTTGGTTGGATTGGTACTTCTTGGCTGTTGTGGGACCCCATGAGCCTTGTTTGGCTCCTTAGTGGGTGGGCCTGTGGCCCTACTTTGGTATTTGGTATCAATTAGACGAGACAGCAGCAGTAGCAGCAGCAGCTTGGGCGTGTTACATGACAGCAGCAGCAGCAGCAGCAGCCAGTGTCCGGCACATATGCAAGCATTGGACAACACAGCAACTGGCTACAGTACACCCTGCCTGCCACCGCATGTTCTCTAGCAGCAGAGCACCGGTGCTGGCGATGATGTTACCATTGCACATGTGCGCTCCCATGGGAGCGCTGGCCAGCGCTGCTAGCCCCCCTGACATGTGGACTGTACAGCTGCAGCAGGGCAACATGCCCGTCCAACATCCTTGTTAAGGAGCCAAGAAGGCATGCTCACCAAGCACAGTGCCCTTGATGCACTGGGGTTCATGTGTCGACCGTAGCGTCTACTGTAACGGCTTCCAACGGCTTCCACCAGCTCCTGGACTTGGAGTCAACAGTGTCTTGAAATGTCATGCAGGCTGGAGGGCCAAGTGGCCAAGCAACCCAGCTCAACGACTGCGCTTCCACATCAAGTGCACAACGTGACGCAAGCACACTACAATCTTGCTCAAGCCAGCACACACTTTCCACCACATCCACGTGGAGGTGCACCTGCAAACCACAATCACGTTTGCTTTGCCGCCCTGTACTGAAGCAGCTGCTGATGCCGCTCTCTTGCCAGTCGCTGCAGGTCTGCAGCATGCATCACCGCACCAGCAGTACATGCGCCGCCAAGCCCTGTCACGTGCACTGTTGGCTGCTGTGCTGGCGGCAGCTGCGTTGTTGCTCTCCTTTTCGCAACCCTGCCGCCAACTGCATTGCTGGTGCTAGCCCCTGCAATACCACCCCCTGCTGCTGCGGCAATCTCTGTCAGCAACTGCAGCAGCTTTCCCTGTATCGCTGCTGCACCACCCACACCACCACATCCCAAACCCTGCTGCTGCTGCGCCGCTTCTGCACCTCGCCTTGAACTTGCCTTATTGCTGCCACATGCAGCCACTTTGCCCCTTGCTGCTCTGCCACCAGCTGCTGCTGCTGCTGCTGCTGACTCATCCTCATAGTCTTCTGCTTCCCAGTCTTCTGCTGCTGCATCGATTGCTGCTGTCCTGTTGCTGTTTGCTGGCTTGTAGTTGCTGGCGGATGTGGTGAGCAGAGCCAGGGTGTCTGGGCAGCTGTGCAGCGACAAGCTGCGCTTGCTGGCCTGCGAGCATACAGCAGGCGGCAGGTACAGAGCATGACAGCTACATGTAGCATTTGATGGCAAAACGTTGGGGCAGGCACAGATCAGGTAGGTAGGTGGGTAACAGATTAGGCAGGCGGATTACCAGTGTTCATCCATTACCGACCAGCGCTGGGTGCTCAGGAAGGCAACAACACAGGCACAACAGTTGGTGGCAGCAACAGCTGATGTCATGCTGATTGCTCTTCAGTGCAGCACTGCTGCACACTAGCACATCAGTAGCTGCCATTTTGAGCACGGCCAGCAGCGCGCCCGCCCTCCCTGCACCCACGTGTAGCAGGCCTGCCAGCGTGTCCAAGCACCTCGTGCTGGGGCAGCACGCCGCCAGCAGCGCAGCAAGCGGCTGCACTGCGGCTCCCCAGCTGCCACCTTGAGCAGCCTGGCCCAGCGCCGCCAGCAGCGGCAGCTGCAGCTCATCCGATGCCAGGTCTTTGGGACGGAGGAACGCCAGCAGGTGATCCTGCACCAGCTGCAGTGCCCTGCTGCTGCTGCTACTGTGGTGCATCTCTGCTGCAGCGGCTGCTGGCAATGGACGGGCTGCGCTCGCTGGCGTCGGTGGCTGTTGTTGGGCGTCTGGCTGTCCTTCTGTGCAGTTGAGCAGCAGGCCTAGTGCTGCCTTGGTGCGTGACAGGTGCTGCTGTGCCAGCAGGCACTGCAGCAACTGCTGCATCGTCTGAGAGACGGCCTGCACACGTCAATTTACGCGGATACATTTGTAAGTCACACTCGCCCCTGACAAGGCAACACGTACAACCTGCACAGCACGGAACACAGGAAGCAGCACCAGCGTCATTGTTCTGCCTATGTTCTGCCAGCCTGCTCTGCATGGATGTTGCAAACCTAGCTGCGGACGCTGCCAGCCTCACCTGCAGCTGCCCAGCTGCCGCAAGGCCTGCTGCCACCACCGTCCAGCTCCTGGGGGCCAGCAGCAGCTTCTCACCCAGCAGCAGCACAGCATACACACCAGCAGCGCAGCACAGCACGTCCACATAACCTGCTGACTCAGCAACTAGTGCTGCTGCAGTGGTCTCTTCAAGCTGCGCTACTTTGGGTTGTTGACCATGTTCTGTTTGTTGCTCAGATGCATTTGCACGGGTGGCAGCTGCTGCAGGGCTGGCGTCAGCCGCTGCTGCTGCAAGGCCCCGTAGCAGCAGCTGCTCTAGCTGCAGCACCAGCCCCTGGCTCTGAGCCGGCCTGGCAGCAATGAGCTGGCCGGCGGCTGTCACTGCCTGCAGCTGCAGCCCTGCAGGGGTGCTGGGGTCAGCAAGCAGTGCCTCAATTAGTGTGCTGTGCTGCTGGCAGAGGGCTGGGGAGACCAGCAGCAGCGGCTGCAGGGCTTGCAGGGCCAGCACCTGGCAGCGGCAGGTGGCAGCAGCAGCACGGCAACAACAGTCGTTGGATGCCCATGCGTCCACTGTCTTTGGTGCTCTGTGTCTTGATGTCTCAGAGGTAGGAGTTGCACGGCTTGCAGTGGTGGCATCCAGTGGCAGCTGCATGAGGCGGAGTGACTTGAAACATGGTCTCGCGCACCTGCGTTGCTGCAATATGCACCACACGCTGCAGCAGCACCAAGCGCAACACAAATCGGCAGGCTCCTGCAAGCTAACCTGCACATGCGTCGGCACCTCTGGCCCAGCCAGCAGCTGCAGCAGCACCGGCAGGTAGCAAGCAGGCGCAGTCTCCGCCAGCAAACCAGATGTGAACTTGGCAGTCGACTCCTCCACCCATTGGCGCTCCTCTTCACCTAGCATGTAGTCGAACGCGGCAGCCCCAGGCTCAGACTTTGCTGCATCGTCCTGGTCTGCTGCTGCTGCTGCAGCTGCGTGCTGGTCACGGGCAGAACTGTTGTCGTCCAGCTGCAGCTGCTGGGAACATGACCTGCCACCTGACGCCCGCTTACGCGCAGATCGTTTGGCTGTAGTTGAACAAGCACCAGCAGCAGTAGCAGCAGCTGCCACGTCAGCGTCACAGCCAGTTTCGCCTTCAGCATGAGGTCCATCCCCGCCTGCTGCTCCTGAGGCGCGTAGTGTTGCTGTAAGTCCCTGCCTGAAGCGCTGCTGCTCAGTCTCATAAAAGCCTGACAGGTGCTGCATCAGCAGCAGGAATGCAAGCAGCTTGGCATGGCGGCTTGCACCTGCCGCTGCTGCTCCAGCTGCTGTAATTGGCGCTGTCGACGGTGGGCTGCTGGCAAGCTCTGTATGCCAGGACAGCAGCAGCTCATGCAGCAGAAACTGCCTGCCAGTGTTGGCAACACACAGCACCTGCAGCAGCACAGCACAGTCGTGAAGTGTTACGTCAGCGCAGGGTTCACCGCCGCAATGTGCTAATCCGTTCACAGCCAGTGGCGGCCTTCAGCTTAGAGGAAGCAGCATGCATGCACAAACCACAAGGATGCAAAGTGAACACCAAGGTGCCACGCATGGTGTCACGCAGGGCGACGCCCCTGTGTGCATACCAATGGCGATAAGGCAACAAATGCATCGCTAAATGCATCATCACTCATGTTTGCGCTGCTGTGTTGCTGCTGTGTGTTGTTGCTTGAGTAAAACAGTAACACAACACACGGTGTGGCTGCTCACCTGTACGTAGTGCCCAAGCACCTCCACATGCAGCTGAGCTGGCAGTGCTGCTGCTGACTCAGCACTACATGCCGCCAGTGACACAACCAGCTCCAGGTGGTGCAGCAGCGTAGACCCCAGGCCAGCTAGTAGCAGCTGGCTGACCCCGCTGCTTGCCGCTGGAAGTGAATTCTGCACTGCACCAGCATCCTGTGATGCTGCTGGTTGCTTGCTGTCGTCTGCTGCTGCCGTGTTTGCTGCTTTGTGCAATATCCTGAGCAGGCTAGTCAGGAGGTCCTGCAGGGTGCTGGTGCTGACTGCAAAGCACTGCTGTTGCTGCTCAGGGTGCTGCTGCTGCCCCTGGTTGGGCTGCTGCCCCGACTGCACATCATGCTCCATGCCCACTGCAGCTTCTGCAGCTGCTTTGCCCTCATGGGCCAACCCCGACATGTGCTGCGCACCAGCTGTGACTGCACCCAGCCCTTGTGCGTGCCCTTCGCTTGCCGCCACTGCCCCTACTGCTGCTGTTGCTGCTGCGTTGGCTGGTGCTGCGCCGCCTTTTGCAACTCTGCTAGCAGCAGCAACACTCGCCATGCAGAAGCAGCACCAGTCCAGTGCATCTGCCAGGATGGCTACCTCACCCTTGAAGTCCCTGGGCTGCTGCATAGGGCTGCTGCACCCACCAGCCAGCTCCAACAACTGCACTGACAGCAGCAGCTCAGCTGCAGCCTCTTGCATGCTGGCCTGGTGCTGCTGCTGCTGCTGCTGCTGCTGGCCTTTGACCTCTTGCTGCTGCGATATTGACGGTTGAACTGGCCCTTGGGGGTCTGGGCAGCTGTCGGCTGCAGCATTGAGTGCTTTGCAGACTGCTAGGAAGGCGTGCCGGCGTAGCGGCTCACTGCAGCAGCTGCCAGCCGCCAGAAGACACTGCAGGCATCGCAAAGAGTCGCCCTGCTTCTGCCCACCTCCCGCGCATGCTTTGCCGTTTACAGCCGTACCACCAGCAGCAGCTGTGAGCTGCTGTCTCAACACTGCATACACTTCTGCTTCACTGCAATGAGACAGGCTAGCAAGCAGCTGCCCCGCTGCAGCAGCCCCGCTGCTGCCGCTGCATGCAGCTGAGCTGTCCAGCGCAAGCTGCAGTGCCTGCTGCGGCTGCAGCAGCTGTGCCATGCAGGGCACCAGCTCCTCTGCTGATTCTCTGCTTGCAGGGCAATGCAGGGGTGAGTCCTGCGAGCAGCCAGCAAGGCTGCTAGGCAGGGATATGTGTCTGCTACCAGCTGCTGCTGCCATTGCTTTACATACTGCCTGCAGGATGATTTTGAGCTCACAACGTGTGTGGACTCCTGCTTCTGCTGCTGCTGCTGCTGCTGGGTCACCTCATGTGTGTTGTTGCGCCTCTGCTGAGTGTGCTGCGCTGCAGCTGCAAGCACTTCTGAAGGGTCTGACAGCAGCTGCTGCAGCAGCTGCAGTGCCTTGGCCCTGCAGGCCTTGCTGCTGCCCAGCAGCTGGGCTTGCAGGGCAGCAGTCACAGCAGGACAGCTGCCCACAGAGCTGCTGCTGGGCCTGCTGGCTTCGGTGGCAGGCGGCGCGGGGTCGTCACCAGGCAGGCCCTTGATGGTGTGGGTCTGCCTGCATGCTGCCACATGCCTCCACATGTTGGGCGCTGCGTCGGTCAGCAGCGTGAGCGCCTTGCTTCTGATGTTGGCGTCCCTGTCCCATGCCGCAGCCGACGCAAGGGCGGCCACACCCGCACACTGAGCTGCTGATGCCGCTGCTGCCCCTGCTGCTGCTGCTGGCGCTGCACCAGCTGCGGTGCTGGCGATTCCCAGCCACAGCCTCCTGACAGCAGCATTACCCATCATTGCAGCTGGCAGCAGGACGGGCAACATTGCTGCTGCCAGCAGTGCTGCCACCTGGCAGCAGGCCATGCGCCCAACCCCTGGCACTGCCGCTCCGGGGGTTGATCTCAGCACCAGAGCAAGCAGCTCCAGCTGCAGCAGCACTGTGTCGGTGCGTGACGCAGCAGCCGCTGCTGCATTGCTCGCCTGTTGCTGCTGCAGCTTGTGGGCTGGCTTCTTGCCGCACTGGCCCTGCGGCGGCAGCTGCTGCTCAGGAAACACGTTGCCTGACAGCATGCACAGCAGCTGTGCTCCCTGATGTGCAGTGCTAGCACCCTGCAGCAGGCCCACAACTGCTGCTACAAGCAACGCCTTCACTTGCGGCCGCTGCTGCTGGTTGTCCTGCAGCAACCTGCACAGCTCTGGCTGAGGCTGCTGCCACTTATCTGCTGGGCCAGCAGCTGCCTGTGCCTGTGCAGCAGGTGGCAGCCAAAGATGCCGGCCGCTAGCTGCAGGCAGGGGCTAGGCAGGGTAGCTGTACAGGCACTGCTGCTGCTGCTGCTGCCTGCAGTGCTTTTGCTGGGGCGCTTAGTGGCGCTGGTGCACTGGCTGCTGCTGGTGGAGGTAGCCAGGGAGAGGCATGTAGACAGCAGCAGCTGCAGGATCAACATGACACAGCAGCAAAAGCCACCAGACCTCGGTTGTGAGTAAAGAAGCTGTAACCTACATTGACAGGTGGTACAGCAAACAGTACATGCAGCCTTTTGACAGAAAAATAGAAATGGCATTATCGTTGCAACCAGCACTGACACTGTAGCAAATTACGGATGTCTGAACGAGGACATCTGCCTTTGAGATAAAAAAAAAAACCATCACGCACATAGGCGTAGCTCCTCAATGTCTGCTCCTGCATTACGCCATTAGTCTGAGCACAAGTGCCACTCCTGCAAGCAGGCTCCTGCAAACTGGTTCCTGCAAGCCCACCTTGTCAGCAGCTGCCTGGTCTTGACGCTAAGCAGGATGCAGCCCCTGCCCGATGCTGGGCCTGCTGCGGCTGCACTGTCAGAGCTTGTCACAAGCAGCCTTGAGCAGGCCAGCAGGGCTTGCAGGAGTGCAGGCAGCACATGCTGCAGCCACTGATGCAGGTGCTGGTGTTGCTTTGGTGTTGCTGCCTTCTGGCGCCCAGCGGGGGCAGGTGTTGGTGTTGCAGCGGCTGTCACGTTGTAGAACTGCATGGTTGCGGTACGATTGCAGGTGAAGGTTAGGTGCATGCATGTCACAAATGCATTGCAGCTCTGCCTGCAGCGCACACGGCCCATGGGCTGCTAGGCCAGCAGCAAAGCAGATGCTGCAGCACAACACAGCCGCTGTGCAACACTGGCATTTGCGCCTCTTTATTTTGACACAGCTTGGCATTTGGGTGCAGCCACCAGGGACACAAGCACATATGAAGTTTACCTTGTGCCCTGCCACAGTGAAATGGCATGCCCAGAACAGCAGCTGCTTCAGCCCCTCTGCATCCACTGCAGCAGCTGCTGCTGCTGCTACTGCTGCTGCTGTGCCAGTGTCATCATTCTCACACATGTCGAGCGGTGATGGTGGGCGTGCTGGGCCAGGGCTGTGTGCATGCTGGCTTGCAGGACAAGTGCCTCTTAGTAGTGGCCCTGCAGCTGCTGTTGCTGGCTGGTGCAGCGCAGCAGGTTTGACAGCAACAGCTGCTGATGTTGCTGACTCTGCTGATACTGCCCACAGCGTCTGTGTTGTGTGTGCAAGTTGCTTGAGAGCGCTGCACATTGGCACACAATGACGTGCAAGTGCTGCTGCTGCTGTGCTGCGCTCTGTGCTGCCACCAGCAGCCTCAGTTGCTGCTTGCTGCAGAGCTTCAGCAAGCCGCAGCAGCTGCTTGTGTGGCGGTAGCGGCAGCGGCGGTACGGTTGGCTGTCGCTGCTCTGCTGCTGCCAGCTGCTGGCTGCGGGCACTGGCATCCTGCAGCTGCTGGGTCCAAACCTGAAAGGAGGCGAGAGCAGTACCTATGGCTTTTTCACTGTCATAGTCGATGTCGGTGGAGGGTGGCTGGGAAAGTGGCTGGTCCTCGGCGGCATGCTGATCATCGTCAGCATCAGATTGGTGCCTGATTGGCGTGGTGCTGCTGTTCAGGCTGTGCTGCTGCAGCCAGCGGCTGCTTGCTAGTTCGTGCAGACTGCTGAACAGTAGAAACTTCATAATGATTGATGGCAAGTAAGCAGCAGAACATTGTCTTGGTGTAGGTTTTGTGCAGATTGTGGTGCGTGTGCCCAGTCTCACTGGCAAACGCTAGGAAATTATTGGGCGTGACAGCGCAAACCCACTACACTGTACTACACTGTACCTAGCATAAGCAACAACCACACACAACGCAAAACTGCGATCTTCGCAGCCTGCAGTTCAATTGTTGTTACTTGCGTTTTGGAGTCTTAGACCCAGCACATGGGCCTTGTCCCGGGGGAAGTGCTTTGCCTGACTTCCGTGACGCTTATTCAAAGCTGCAAGATCAGCCAGAGAGAGCTGCCTTTTGCGTGCGCTTTCGCTGTCTTGCCCAAGTAACCCATCGTCGATTCCTGCTACGTACGATCAGTTCTGAGCTGATCCATTGGAAACTTAAGAACAATTCCGCACCTCCTCTGCCCCTCAACCGGCAGCTGCGTAGGCTTTGCCACTGTGCTTTGCTCAAAGCAGGCTTTCGGTCATCCCCTGCAGCCTTCGGCAGCTCGGACGTTTTAGTAGCAAACATAGGTTGGGGTGACAACATATACACGGACTGACAGCAGGTGCGTCAGGCGTTCCACTGCCCAGTTTTCCGGACGCCTCATTGTCGAAGCAGCCTTCTCTTTACCCGATCTGGAAGATAATTTGCATTGAACTGGTGTAGGTATCGGTTGCATGCTGCCACTGGTCGTCACGAGAGCGCTGGTTGCAAGCCCTTTGTTACTGGCTCGGTGCACTGCTGCCCGGTTCTCTTTCCAGGCTCTAGCGCGCCCGCACCCAGCATTGCGGCCATCAATGTGTTTATCTATTTTCATACGATCGCGGTGTCTACTTGCTTGGCGGTGATCATATCGTCTTCTGCCTTGCAGGCATGAATTTTGCAACAGGCATCACGGAGGACGTGGACTTGGACAATGTGCTGGACAATTACCTCACGCAGCTGCACGGGGATGTTCCTGGCAGCGCAGGCGTGCAGGTGCAAGCGCCTGGCATGATGATGCCGGACGGCCTAGTTGGCCTAGGTGGCCAGATGGGAGGCATGGGCGGTCTGCTGGGCATGCAGGGCATGGGACAGGCAGGGCTGTTCGCGGGCATGCAGGGAATGCCTGGCCTTGCAGGCATGCAGGGCATGGGCGGCATGCCTGGTATTCAGCAGATTGACATGGCTGCTGCTGCAGCGGCAGCGGCCGGTGCTGGCGGCAGCGGGGGTGGCCGCACCAGCGGTGGGAAGGGCAAGGCCGGCGGTGCTCGTGGACGCCGTCCAGGCGACAAGGTCGCCAGCAAGGCGGCTGATGACAGTGATGCGCAGAGCAGTGATGGCAGCGCAAGTAGCGGCGAACAGAAGAGCCGCAAGAAGCGCGAGCTTGGCAATGACGACATGTCAGCCGCCGAGAAGCGGCACCTGGCCCTGCAGGAGAAGAACAGGCGTGCACAGCGACGCTTCCGTGAGAGGCAGAAGGTGCGCATGCCGGCAGCGGGCAGTGTATATGGTCAGCGCATACTGGGCTGCTCTCACCTGTTCCATTTTTGTGTCCTTGCCACCTTGAACTGCCAGCACCTCCATCCCCTTGCTTTCATATGTTATTGGCACACATGCTTGCAATTAATTTACATGCCACAAATTCTGCCCCGCCCTGAGTGTGATTACCACTCTGCTGCATGCCAAGGCACAGGGCCTGCATCTGTGCAGCGCTGCACAGTCTCCGCTGCACACTCGCCACGCCTGCCGCGCCTGCCCACGTTGCTGCGTGGCCTGCAGGCCAAGATCCAGGACCTGCATCAGCAGATTGAGGAGCTGACTCACAAGGTCGGCAGCCTGCAGACTGAGAATGCCGCGCTGCACAGCCGCACCAGCATCCTGGAGAAGGTGCTCGACATGCGCAACGAGCAGATCCAGGTCATGCAGGAGTCCAAGGAGGTGAGCGGGCCTGATCAGCAGTCGTGAACTTACCAGCTGCGGCAGCTCGTGGCACGCTGCTGATTGCTTGACTGAAGCCCTGCAGTAGCAGATCAGCAGCACTGGACGCGGGAGCCCGTTTTTGTTCTTGTGTGCAGTTAGCTGTTAGGACCGGCCGGCATACACGCATGCTCCCTGTGCCTGCTTCTCACTTGCTGCTGCTCCTGCAACTGCCGATATTCATATGTTTTGCGCCCTACAGATCACACAGCAGGTGGATGAGCAGACCGAGGGCCCTCCCCTCACGCTGACTGCTGTGAGCGGCCAGTCCATCAGCCTGACCACTGACATGCTGAAGGTGGGCAGCAGCAGGCAGCAGCAGCAGCACATGAAGCAGAGAGCGTGTCAGCAGCAGCAGCAACGCATGAAGCAGAGACCGTGTCAACAGCAGCAGCAGCAGCAGCTGTGGCATATTCAGTTGATTGGCCTGACCATGACGTTCTTCAGGCGGTGTACAGGCCAGGTGCAGCAGCGGTAGGACATGAACGGTGCTGACAGCAGCCACAGCTGCAGAGTTGAGATGCCTGAACACCAAGGGACAGCAGCAGGAGCAGCAAGCACAGCGTATTGCGCAATGCATGTGCAGCAGTAGCGGTGGCTGACGCCAAGGTCCTGCGCCTGCTCACAAAGCAAAGCTGTACTCGGCTGAACCGTTGTCCAGGCTCTGAGCCCGGAGCAGATCTACAAGATTTACCAGACCTACATCAAGGAGCTGTCCAGCAGGCTGGTGGAGCTCAACCAGGAGGCCTGCGCCAGTGAGGACATCACCGCACAGGTGGAGAAGCTGACCAAGGAAGTGGTGAGTGCGGCGGCTGCGGGTGCAGCTTGATGACCAGCTGCTGTCAGTGGCCAGCTTGGAGTGCTTCTCGTCCATTCCACACTTGCGTGTGGCCCAGCCCCGTCGGCCACATCAAACACTGGTGCAGCTGAGCGGCTCGTGCTCTTACGTGCAGCTGGGTTGTCCTGCCGCTGCTCATCCTTGCTGTGCCTTTGCCGCCGTTTTTGCTGCCGCAGAGCTTCCTGCTGATGAGGCTGAGCGTGGTGCGGCCCATTGAGACGCGCAAGTTCATCGCCGTGTCGCGCCAGGTGGGCTGCTGATTGTTGCAGCAGAGCTTGCCTTGGCAGCAGCACATAAGCAGCAGCACACCACCGCATTTGCTGCATTGTGATTCTGCGCCACGTGGGTTGCTGCAGCAGAACTTTTCTGGCAGTAGCACATAAGCAGCAGCGCACCACCGCATCTGCTGCGTTGTGCTTTTGCGCCAGGTGGGTTGCTGCAGCAGAGCTCGTCTTGGCAGCAGCACATAAGCAGCAGCGCACCACCGCATCTGCTGCATCGTGCTTTTGCGCCAGGTGGGTTGCTGCAGCAGAGCTTGTCTTGGCAGCAGCACATAAGCAGCAGCGCACCAGCCGCATCTGCTGCATTCTCTCTTTTATTGGCAAAATTGGCAAAAGTGTGTTGCTTCGTCAACACTCTGGCTTGACATTTGGCAGCTATGCAATTAAGTCACCAGACAGCAACGGCAACAATCAATCAGTCAAAGCAGTTGTCGCCTGTTTTTAAAAGAGATGATTGAAGTTATGTGGGCTATGACATCTGTTTTGTAGTACCTGCACAACGAGGAGGAGGCCATCGACATGTGGAAGAGCGTGGTGAACAGCATCAACCTGAACGACAAGCAGAAGCTGGACATTGTGCGTTGGAAGCAGCTGTTCATGCAGAAGGTGGAGCCGATCGTGGACGAGCGCAAGAAGCTCAACGTGCAGATCCAGGCACACCTGCCGCAGGTGCGTGTCTGCTGGTGGTTTGTTGATGTGTGAGGGGGTGGAAGGGGTGGCCAGGTGTGATGCAGGGCAGGTGCCGCTCGCCAGCAAGGCGCGGTTGGTGTTGGTGCGTGTGGCTGGCCAGCTGGTGTTGGAGGGCCGAGGCAACACAGAGCAAGCTGGGACTGCTGGGTCTCATGAGCGCCGTCGGGTGATGGTTGTTTGGGCAAAATTGGGAGCTGCCAGTCAGCACCGCGGTTGCTGAAGCAGCAGCAGCGGCAGGTGCTGTGCGGAGCAGGAGGAGGCGTTGAGCTTCACTGCTGTGGTCAGGCCTGGGACAGGCCGCCGGTGGGGCCACCCCGCGCCTGCCCACCACCCATCTGTGGTACATGCCCTCAAATACCCCTTCCACCTGCGCTGACAGCGCTGTCAGCGCTGACAGCGCAGGTGGAAGGGGGTGTTTCAGGGCATGTGCCGCATATGAGTGATCGGCAGGCCCAGGTTGGCCCCACTGGCGGCCTGTTCAGGTCAATGCAGTTGGCAGGCCCTTGCCGGTCTTGTGCAGGCAGAAACTGCTTGCAGCAGCACCCGAGCGCTGCACACTCAGTGTGGCATGTGCGCATGCGCCCTGCAAGCTTGCTTAGCACACCTGCACACACATGCTCTGCTGGTCACTGCGGGTGCCAACTTGTGCTTGCGCTGTTGCGTCATTGCTGCACGATGCCATCTTGTTTTGCCGCTTGCAGGAGTCGTTCCACACCCGCAATGCCATCACCTACATCAAGACGCACGAGGCAGTCGCCAAGCTGCGCGAGAACCTGCGCTCCGAGCACAACGTGACCATCGAGTTCTGCGCGGCGGTGTTCAAGGGCGTGCTCAACTCCTTCCAGATGGCCAGCCTGCTGGTGCAGGCCTACCCGGCAGTGCCGGACGCCCTGGCTGTCGCGTCCGCCGTCATCGCAGACATGAACGACAAGGGCCAGGCGCTGCCCAGCGCCCTGGCCGACATGCAGAGCAACCAGGGCATGCCAGGCCTGTCCATGGCTGCGCCGCTGCTGTGTCCTGCAAGCGACCACAACCCCAACGCGCCCAGCACGGCGGCGGCGGCAGCGGCAGCTGCGGCGGCGGCTGGCGTGTCGCAAGGCGCCAGCATTGGCCTGGGTGTTGTGGGGCAGAACCAGCAGGTGCCGCTGCTGCAGACGCTGCATGGTATGGGCAACACGGATGCGTTGGCATCTCCGGGCGGAGCTCCCGGTGCTCCTGCAGCCGATATGGCTGTTGCTGCTGTAGACAGTCTGCTGGCCGGCCAGCTGCAGCAGTGAGGTGCAGCGCTGAGCGGCAGGGTATGTCGTGTCAGTTGCAGCTGCGCAAGTGCGGCAGCGTAGGTCGTGGCAGTTGCAGCCGCGCACTTGCGCAGCTGGGGTTCTGGCGTTTCTGAAGTAAGGCTGCGAGGTGGTGCGAGGTGGGGCAGCTGCTGCGTAAGAAGTTTGCAGCTTTGACGGTGATGGTGGCAACTGCAGCTTGCTTGTGGTGGTGCTGCTGCTGCAGCGGCAGCAGCAGCAAGCGGATGGTAAGGTGCTGGTGTGCTGCGAGCTGGTAGGTACAACGGCAGTGCAAGGGCAACAGCTTTGCATGGCAATTGGCCGGCTGGCTGCATATGCTGGATGGTTGGCGTTGTGGGTTTTTTCTGGAGTTGTTGGCACTGTGGCGGGTACAGCTTCTTGCTTATTGTGCTTTATTGCATGGTGGGCGTAACAGCTGCAGTGGTGGGGGTGAGGGCTTGTGCCGCGTTTTGTCGTGCTGGCGCAGCTCTTGGGGTCCCTGGTGTTGAGGTAATGGCTTGGTAGTAGACCATGGCAGGACAGCATGGCTGCTCCACTTTGATGGTGTTGTTCCCTGTTGCTGGCCAAAGGGTTGCAGCAGCACCACTGTTGTGTTGGTGTGCCTGGCATGCCTCTGCTCTATCTGCTGCTTGGCTGCTGCCCGTTATGTTGTCAATGCAAATGCTGCTTCAACTGTAACACAACCATGTGGCGTGCGTGCACCGGCTGCTCTGTGCAGTGTGCACAGCAGCAACAGTCTCGAGGTGTCTCTGCACTGGTGGCTGCTGGGGCAAATGCCGTCTGCAGGTGTGCGCCACTGCAACACTGTTGGTCCATCAGGTCTCAGGCTGGGGCTTCATTGTCATGATTGTCATTATCTATCGTGTTGGCTGGCCGTGCTGAGTGTTTGTCGTAAGAGTGGCATGCTTGCTGCTGTGCTGCTTGAGCAGCACCTTGGTGGGGCATGTGTGGCTCGCACTCGTGCCTCTGGGAGGTGTGCAAAACACCTGGGCGCCAGGCTGTTTGAGAGGTACATTGGGACGCCCCCTGCTATGTTTGTGTGTGGGCAGCGCAAGCATTTGTTGGGCTGCGCTGAAAGAGGATGGTCCGTCCAACATCAACCCTGTCATGGTCAGGTGCAGTTGGGTGGGGTGGGGGCGGCCTGTGCGCAAGGTGAACGTCCCGGGAGGCGGTTTTGGGCCTGCTGTTGATCTTCATGCATCTTGTACAACACATGTTGTTGTTATGTTGGCCTAGCACCAACTGCTGGTGGGCGTCTTGGTTCAGTCCTGCTTGTCGTTGCTGACTGCGGACTGCCACAGGTTGGGCACAGGCTGCGCTGCTGTTGTGTGTGCAGCAGTGCGTGTGTGACAGCTGCTCTCCACAATTGTTTGGGCATGCTGAATGCAAAGTACCTCAAAAGACTACATATGCATGGGAACTCAATATGGTGAGCTTACAGGATGGTCTGGAAAGTTATGTGCCAGGAAGGGTGCCATTGGCAGGCAGGTGGCAGCCTTGCAGTGGACATGTTAATGTGGCTGGGATTGCCTGTCCAGCTCTTTTTGTGGCTTGTGTCTACTATACTTGTGCTACAAATATGCATGTTCTTTGGGCTTCAGTGGGGCTGAGGCTTCACCAGTGGTTCACAGCAGGGCTAGAGCGAGTACTCAAAACCTGTGTGCAGTGTTTGCTTTTGGTCGGCTGGGGATGTCGAGTGCACATCAGGCACAGCAGCTGCACAAGCCTTGCGGCCAAACGCCATGAC
The DNA here is from genome assembly GCA_014080715.1 of Scenedesmus sp. NREL 46B-D3. Lineage (NCBI taxonomy): Eukaryota > Viridiplantae > Chlorophyta > Chlorophyceae > Sphaeropleales > Scenedesmaceae > Scenedesmus > Scenedesmus sp. NREL 46B-D3. The sequence continues at coordinate 147,349 of JACERP010000161.1, read as the reverse complement.
AGAACCACTGGTGCCGTCATGGCCAAGCTGACCTGAGCACTTTGTACAGCTTGCTTCTTGCTGTTGCGTCAGAGTGCTGCTGCTGCTTCACAACTTGCCGCCCTTGTTGGGCAACCCCCAGGCTTTGCCAGGGTGCACATTCAGACGCATCACACATCTTGTTGTTTGAAACTCAGTATTGGCCTGCTTGCATTGCAAAACCAACACCTGTGCACGGCCCTTCTGAGGTGCTCTTGCTGCCCTGTACAGCGACTGGAGGGTGCAGGGGATGATGTGCAAGCTGCGCCACCAGCAAGTTGCAGGACCATTGAGATGTGACAGGAACTTGCTCGATAGACAACCCCTGCTGCGCATGCAGGGATGTTGTACAAGTAATCTTGGATGGTTTTTGGATGATCATCATGATGAATATGATATTCAGGTGCATGTGAAAGGACACAGCGCTGCATGTGACTTATGCATGTGGGTGTGGGCCATGCATGATGAAAGATCTGGGTTTGACCTATGCCTGAGCAATTGAGTCATAGCCAGCAGTATCAGTGGTGTGTTTGGTACTCTGCATCAGTGGATGTTTGAAATATGTAGTTTTCAACGGCTCATGGGCTCCAGGTAATTGCACAGCTGCGTACCTCAAGCAGCATAAACAGCAAAAGGCCAGCAGTGTAACTTTGAACAGCAGCAGCAGCAGCAGCAGACAAGAGTAATGATCGGCAATGCCTCAAGCAATGCCATCGGTATGATGATGATGATTACCCATTCAAGCCATAGCATCAGCGCCGTTGGCCCCGCGCCCCACCGGGGCGGAAAGAGGAGGGAGCACTGCTCCAGAATGTTTGCATGCATTGCGCATATCCCAAGACTTGACAAGAAAAGCAGCAATACACAGTGACACCATCCGACATCTTCCAGAACTGCCCCAAATATCATCAGATACAAAACGCATCACTTTCATCATCATCATATTACCCATTCAAGCCATAGCATCAGCGCCATCGGCCCCGCGCCCCACCGGGGCGGAAAGAGGAGGGAGCACTGCTCCAGAATGTTTGCATGCATTGCGCACATCCCAAGACTTGACAAGAAAAGCAGCAATACACAGTGACACCATCCGACATCTTCCAGAACTGCCCCAAATATCATCAGATACAAAACGCATCACTTTCATCATCATCATATTACCCATTCAAGCCATAGCATCAGCGCCATCGGCCCCGCGCCCCACCGGGGCGGAAAGAGGAGGGAGCACTGCTCCAGAATGTTTGCATGCATTGCGCACATCCCAAGACTTGACAAGAAAAGCAGCAATACACGGTGACACCATCAGACATCTTCCAGAACTGCCCCAAATATCATCAGATACAAAACGCAACACCTTGATTGACGAATCAGCCATGGACAAAACGCTGCGCAACTTTTCAGCGCAACCAGGCCGGGATCTGATCTCAGCAAACATATCATCCCTCTGAGCAGAAGTAGCAGGGCAATCAAACATGAAGTGTGACAAAGACTCAACTTCTGCACCACAACAAGGACATCCTGAAGTGGAGTTAGCTCTGCGACCGCCAAACTGACTAGTACGCTCATGTACACACAGACAACCCATACGAACACGCAACAGCAATTCAATACCACGTGGAATTGCCACTGAGCGCAAGTACGGCCTAGGCCTCCTGAAACCCATAGCATCAACATGAGAGGGATGCACATGAGCCACATACCGACTCAGAGTGGAGTGTTCCAACGTTTCACATGCAATCCTTTCAGCATGTAGTGTCTTGACCTGCTTGTTGACATGGCTCTTGCACGCACTGGCTCTGCCTTCCGCGGTCACAACATTCACACCATACTTGCACAGCAGGCTCTGCACATACTTGTGCCACGGTGTCACCGCCACAGCACCACTAGGACGCCTCCATTCAGCTGTAAACACTTGATTGGCAGCCGAACGCCCTGCATACGCTGAATCCTGTAGTAGTACTCCAAAGCCCTCTGATGAAGCCACATATGCAACGGTTTCACACCCCATTCTGCCAAGAGAGCTGAAGAGCATGGGCGCTCCTTGCCACAGCGCATTGCGCATTTGATGATGTCTGTCTGCACTTTGTCAATCAGCTGCAGTTGCCTAGCTGTGGACGGAAACCAAACCTCACTGCCATATTCGACAATGGGACGGACACACGTCAGCAACAGTATGCGTTTAACCTCCACACTGATGCTGCGGCTCTTCCAAATTGGCATGAGCGCACCCTTCACACGTTGCACCTTAGCCAGCATCTTCTCAAAATGTGTGGTCCATGTACAGGTATTGTTGAACCACAGGCCAAGATAGCAGTACTCCGATACAACAGGCACAGGGACATTGTTCCAAACAATGCCGGAGTCGACCAGCTGGCTGGTCTGTCTTGCTGGCAGCACATGCATGACGGCAGACTTCAAGCTGTGGAGCTTGAAGCGCCACTGGCAACTGTAATTGTAAACAGTTGCAGCCACAGCCTGAACTTCAGACAGAGACCCGCAGACAGCAACAAAGTCATCAGCCTGCATGGCTGCCACAACTTGGCCTGCAGGTTCGTCACGAGGGCCCATGAGGGTAACGCCAGGGTGCTTTGCATGCACGTCACGCAGCAAGTCGTCGATAAACAACAGGTACAGTGGTATTGCCACTGAACGTGGTATTGCCACTGAACGCAAGTACGGCCTAGGCCTCCTGAAATCCATAGCATCAACATGCGTGAGATGCACATAAGCCACATACCGACTCAAAGTGGAGTGTTCCAACGTTTCACATGCAATCCTGTCGGCATGTAGTGTCCTGACCTGCTTGTTGACATGGCTCTTGCACGCACTGGCTCTGCCTTCCGCGGTCACAACATTCACACCATACTTGCACAGCAGGCTCTGCACATACTTGTGCCACGGTGTCATTGCCATAGCACCATTAGGACGCCTCCATTCAGCTGTTCAAGTCTTGGGATGTGCGCAATGCATGCAAACATTCTGGAGCAGTGCTCCCTCCTCTTTCCGCCACGGTGGGGCGCGGGGCCGATGGCGCAGATGCTATGGCTTGAATGGGTAATATGCTGATGATGATGAACCAACCTGCTGAGTGCAAACTCGGTGCCGGGTGCTGCATATGAAACAGCAGAAGCAGCACCAGTAGCCTGGCAACCTGCCTAAGGTGGCAACTGCAGCAGTTACGCCACATGCTTTTGATGCTCAAGTCAATCATTGGCATCATCATCATCATCATCATCATCATCATCTTCAACATCATCATCATCCATCATCATCATCATCATCATCATCATCATTCATCATCATCATCATCATCATCATCATCATCATCATCATCATCATCATCATCATCATCATCATCATCATCATCATCATCATCATCATCATCATCATCATCATCATCATCATCATCATCATCATCATCATCATCATCATCATCATCATCATCATCATCATCATCATCATCATCATCATCATCATCATCATCATCATCATCATCATCATCATCATCATCATCATCATCATCATCATCATCATCATCATCATCATCATCATCATCATTCATCATCATCATCATCATCATCATCATCATCATCATCATCATCATCATCATCATCATCATCATCATCATCATCATCATCATCATCATCATCATCGTCATCGTCATCATCATCATCGTCATCGTCATCGTCATCGTCATCATCATCATCATCATCATCATCATCATCATCATCATCATCATCATCATCATCATCATCATCATCATTCATCATCATCATCATCATCATCATCATCATCATCATCATCATCATCATCATCATCATCATCATCATCATCATCATCATCATCATCATCATCATCGTCATCGTCATCGTCATCATCGTCATCGTCATCATCATCATCATCATCATCATCATCATCATCATCATCATCATCATCATCATCATCATCATCATCATCATCATCATCATCATCATCATCATCATCATCATCATCATCATCATCATCATCATCATCATCATCGTCATCATCATCATATTACCCATTCAAGCCATAGCATCAGCGCCATCGGCCCCGCGCCCCACCGGAGCGGAAAGAGGAGGGAGCACTGCTCCAGAATGTTCGCATGCATTGCGCACATCACAAGACTTGACAAGAAAAGCAGCTTCTGGTGTGTCGGAAGGGGTAGCTTGACTCGTGTGCATGCCGTACTCAGGTGTGGTTCATACACTCATCTTTGACTGCACGAACTTGCATGCGGTGCTGTGCCTTATCACAAACTTGGAATGCATGACAGAATGGGTTGCTGCGTTACAAAAGTGATGATGTGTATGTTACTATGGCCCAACATTGTGGTGACAGGGCCTGACGTAACCGATTAGCTCTTCGCCCGATTAGCTCTGTTGTGTGAGCTGAGCACTGTGTGCTCAGTGAGTCATCAGTGCATTGAATCGGAATGAGTCATGCCATGGGTTGGTCGTTGGTACATCAGGGCAAGAAGTACCCTTCCATGTGTTATTACATAGTATTGTGGTTATTGTCTTGGACCGTGAGTTGGTCATTGTTGGCAATGGGAAGAGGGCCGAACCTGTTATACCGGGATATTATTCCGGGGTTGTGACAACAGATGGCGGCTTACTTAGGCGATGGCGTGCCTTGGGTGAGGCACGCCGAGAATTGTGTGGAGTAGACTACTACCTTTGTAACCGAGTACTTTGACCACGACTGCAGGACAGCACAGTGCAATCCAAGCAGCGGGCATCGACGGCGGAGGGGTGTCTACAGCATAATCTTGGGCGCAACTAGGTAGTGTAAGTGGTCAGTAGCAAGCAGAACTGTCAGGCATGCAGCGTGTTGGGCCAGCCTAGCTGTCCGCGAACACACCCATTGCTGCAGGGCAGCACTATCAGCATTCTCGGCGTACGGAACGGCGGTCAAGCAGTACTTCTACATGGACAGCAATGCAACCAGTCGCGCTATAGCTGCACATTGCCTGCAGCAGCTGACAGCACAGTACCCGCTGCTGCTGCCTGAAACCGCCCTGCAGCATGCATTTGCGCTGCCTCAAGATGTCAGACAGGTTGAGACAAAGGACTTGATTGCGGCAGGGGCCAGCACACCCAAACACCCCTGGCTGGTGGTTGCGGGCTGGCCATGCCAGGACTTGTCACAAGCAGGCCAGGGAAGCGGACTCAAAGGTGAGCGGTCAGGACTGTTCAGAGAATTGGTGCGTATCGTGGGCACCCTGCAACAGCTGCAACCTGAGTTGCCACCTGCTTGCGTGATTGAAAACGTGGCCATGCAGTTCCACACAGACCCAGCCATTGCACAGGGCGATTTCAAACGAATTTGTGCCAGAATCGGCCAGCCCACCGTGTTGGATGCAGCACAGTTTGGGAGCCTGGCGCACCGGGTTCGCAACTTCTGGAGCAATCTTTGCCTGCCTGAGCAGCTGTGTGCTGCCGCTGCGCAGGTGCAGAGGTCCCCCAAGCGCACAGTGAGCCAAATCTTGGGTCTTGGCAGGCAGCCCCAAGCTGTCAAGACAGCAGACAAACCACCGAGGTTCTGCTGCAATGTGCCGGGGGAACCCATGAAAGCCTGGCCGACCCTCATGGCACACAACAACTCCTATGCATTTAGGCCAGGGCAACCCGGCAGCGTTACAACGCCTGCAGGTGGGTATGATCAGCCCACGGCCGACGAGCGCGAATTGGCCATGGGCTATGCCGTTGGTAGCACTGCTGCTCCAGGAGTGACGCAAGCCCAGCGCCGCTCAGCACTCGGAGAATGCATGGACAGCTATTGCATGCAGGGCATATACGCCATCACACATGCATGGTGGAGGGCTACTGGTGCTAACGACTGGTCGCCAGCAGCGAGTTTGCAGCCTGCACCAGCTGAACCGACAGCACCTGTCAGTGCATCCTACCCATCAGCATGCGCGTTATACGTAGCTGCAGCAGCACAAGAGGCTATGCACGCAGCTGACGCAAACTGCACAGATACATGGAATGACACTACCACCTTGCACATGCTGCAGAATGGCGCAGTACCAGAAGGCACATCAGCCATTGAGAAGAGCAGGGTCAACAAGCGCTTGCAGTACTACACCTGGCAACATGGCAAGGTCTGGAGGCGCATGCCTAACGGCACACAGCGGGAGGTGCCGCCACCTGCTGGCCGCTTACAGCTCATCAAGGACTGCCACAAACGCACAGGGCACTTCGGCACCAGGCGTACGACAGCTCTGCTGCTGCACACCTGGTGGTGGCATGGCCTTCAAGCCGATGTGGCTGCAGTGGTGAGTGCATGTAAGGAGTGCAGCAGGGTGGACGCAACCTTCAATGCCAGGCCAGCAGAGCTGCAACCCCTGCCTATCAAAGGCCTTATGTACCGCTGGGGGGTGGACCTGGCAGGGCCCCTTCCCGAGACCGCAAGAGGTCACAAATACCTGTTCATTGCAGTCGAGCACTTTTCTAAGCACATCGTTGCCGTGCCAATTGCAGACAAAACCCCAGAGTGCACAAGCTACGCCTTCCTGCACAACGTGCTAAGCAAGTACGTGGCGATGGCTGAGTGTGTCCACGACAGAGGCGGTGAGTGGTGTGGCGCTTTTGAGCAACTGCTGCTTGAGACAAAGATTGACAGCAGGGCTACATCAGCCAACCATCCTGCAGCAAATGGTGCTGCTGAGAAGTCGGTGCACATTGTGAAGCGTGCTCTTGAGAAGACATGCCTGCAGAAGCAAAATCTGCGTGACTGGGACACAGAGGTGCCGTGGCTCTTGCTGGGCTACAACTGCAGCCCACAGCGCAGCACCGGTTTCAGCCCTTACGAGATTCTTTATGCACACGCACCTGTCATACCACCAGCAGTGGCAGAACGCATGCAAGAGCCGATCGATCTTGACTCACCCTCGGCTGCCGTCACCTCTTTGCTGCAGCGGCAAGAGCTGGTCAAGCGCATATGTCCCGAGGCCATGAGCAACTTGCAGATTGCACAGCAAAGAGACACTCTGCGCTATGCCCAGATCCGATCAGGCACCTACGAACCCAAGCATACCAAGTTTGCGGTGGGTGACTTTGTGTACACAGCCTATGCTAACGTGCATAATGCGCTGCAGCCGCGTGCTAAACCTGCTGTCCTCAGGGCAGCCGAGGTCAGGCCAACAGGGCGCCTCATTCTGCAAGGCAGATGTGGCAGATTCATGGATCGGCACATGACACAGTGCGCGCCTTGCCACCTACCTGGCATCGATCCTGCATTGGCCAACAAGCCAGCGGAAGTGCTCTGCGAGACCTGCACCTCAGGAAACTCCACTCAGCAGAACCCAATCCTGCTGTGTGACTACTGCGATGCAGGCTGGCACATGCAGTGCCTCGAACCACCAATGGCTGCACTGCCCACCGGCAACTGGCTTTGCCCCAGGTGTGTGGCAGATGGGGTGACAGCAGCTCAGCTGCAGTCTGCAATCACGCAGCGCCTCACTGAGCAAGCACTAGATGCTCCACCAAACCTGTACGCAGACAAGGCCATGCGGCAGAGGGATGAAGCAGCCAAGCCCCTGCATGGCAGGCTCGTCAAGCAAAGTTTTGTCGACCCCACTACTGGCAGGTTGAGGCCATTCTGGGGTAGGGTGCACTTCATGGGCGAATTACGCCGTCCAGCCTATTTTGATGTGCACTTTGAGGATGGTAACGTGTACGTCTACACCACAGCTGAGGTTAAGAAGCATGTGCAACCCGCGGGTGCTGTGCCACCTGCAGGCACCACTCTGCCCAACGTGGTCACGCCCGCAAGACCAACGTCAACGCACTAAGCGGCAACAGCAGCAAGCTGCGTCACCCGAGTGACCAGCAGGCAGCCACAGCAAGCAGCTACAGCAAGTAGCAGCAGCCACTTTGTGGTGCTATTGCCAGCCATCTGCAGGACTCCTAATCAGCAAGGCACACGCTCACCCGTGTCGTGTCCTTGTTTCTGCAGGTGGGTCATGTCATACAGTGAGGAGAATTTGCTGTCGGCCAGCGAAGATGCTGGTGACGCTGAGGCGGAAGCTCAGCAGCCAGCAAGCGAGCCGCCCCGGCGACACAACATTGTCAACAACTTTCAGCAGAACTTCGGGGAAGGATTGCTGCGACAGCTGGCTGCTCCAGAGCAGCCAGATGCAGCAGCCAGTGAACAGCAGCACCCTGCTGCTGGCAAGCCGACGCAGCTGCAACGCCAGCCAATGAGCAGCCGCCTAGGTCCCAGGGGTCAGGCTCTGGCTACAGCAGCAGCCAGCAGTGAGGCCAACGACGGTCTCTTTGATGCAGCAGCAGCAGAGCATGCTTTCCGCGAAGGAGTTCCCCGCGACCCTTACGGGGCGGTGGTGGCACTGCCGCAGGTGCGCAAGGGCGCAAAGCTACTGCTGCGTGGGCAAGATTTCAATGGCCCGGCATTCAGCAGCAGCATGACTGGATTGCAGCTGGCAGAGCTGTTGAAGAAGCAGCTGGTTGCAGCCAGCGAGCGCGCGCCTTTTCAAGGGGCTTGCTGCGGTTCTGTGTAAGCAACATTTGCGGGCACAACGTGGACATCAGATTGTCAGTCGAGCAAGCGCTTGCCGGGCGTCCCGGCGGGCCGCTGGGTGCAGCATTGGCAGCGCAGCCACGCAATGGCGACCTCGACTTTTGCTTCTTCCATGGCAACTGTCGACATGCCACGCGGAACTGCGTCTCGATGGCAGATCCCGAGAAGCTGCCGATAGGCGAGATGCTGTGCCACCCAGGCGGCATTGCGCATTTTCAGCAGGAGCAGTTGAAGCGGGTCGAGCGACAGCAGTGGTCCCAGCAGCAGCGGCAGCAACAGTCAGCAGCAGCAGGCATTGCTGCTGCTCACAAGAACCGCAGAGATGAGATGCCAGCTGGCACAACACCCAAACGCCAGGCCACCAGTACTGCGCCGCCGGGTGATGCAGCCCGCCCACGTCATGAGCAGCCGCGCAACTCTTTCCAGCAGCGATGGCCAGTGGACCAGCGGGTGCTTGATGCTGCCACGATGCCGATGCCCTACGGCGTACGGCCGCAGATGCGGCCGCAACTGCTGCAACAGCAGCAGATGCTGCAGGTGTTACAGCAGCAGCAGCAGCAGCAGCAGTTTTGGACTGCGGGGATGATGTTTCCGCCAGGTGTCGGTTTGGCCGTGCCTTCAATGGTGCCACAGGCAGGAGGCAGTGCGGCTGAAGGCAGCAGCAGCATGAGTGGCAGGGATGTCACCGCCAGACTGATGGACGACAACTTGGCGGAGAAGACGCACCTGCGAGATGAAGTGAAGCAGCTGAGGAAGGAGCTGCAGCAGCAGCGGCAGATGGCTTCAGACTACCATCGCCGGTACCAGCGCGAGCAGCAGTTGTGCCGGCAGCTCGAACAGGAGATTAATGAGCTAAGGGAGAAGTTAGCCAGCTTGCTGGGGGGTGAGATGCAGAAAGGCTCCCCTGGTTACTCGCAGGCGTCTGGGCACTGAAGGACTGATTGTGGGGCAGTTTGTTGTCTGGATTGCTGATTTTCTGGTGTGCGCTGATCATACTTGTACTTAGTGATATGTCGGTGTTTGTGTTCTGCACTTGGGTGTCAGCTTTTCAGTGCTTGCTTTGCCTTGGGCTGTTCTTGAGGTTTAGGCTGTTTCGCAGCGCGACTCTCAGCAGTACCTGCTTCTTGTGACGACACTGGTGTGTTCTGATGTTCCGCAGTAGAATTTGACAGCAGGATTTGATGTGCTTTGCATGTGTGTGTGCTGGGCGGCTGGGTTGCTGTGTTTTGTGTGTGTGTGTGTGCTTATATGGGGGGTGGCTGAGCTGTTTGCGTCAATGTGTTAATGCATTGGCCTCCTTTTGTTTTCATGTCTTGTGTTTTGGGCTGTGTTTCATGCAGCGAGAACTGTTGGTGTGAGTGTTGCCATGTTGCTGGCATGTCCAGTTGGAACAATCACACACCTGCTTGCATGCGTGATGCTTGTTGGGGGGTTGCTTGTGCCCTGCCAGCAATTGACTAGTTCCCATGGCACAGCGTGCCCTATCAGCAGGATTGTCTTAGGTGTTATCACATGAATGTTGCAATGCAGGAAGTGTCCGGCCAATATGTGTACTACGGCAGCAGTTCGTGCATGCGGCTGCAGTTCTCCTGCATGCCTTGGCGCCCATCTGGCAAGCGCTAGTATGTTACGTCAGGCCGCCCCGATTTCTGTCATCTTTGAATGGTCCCTGACTGTCCCTAGGTGCTGCTGCTGCATCTCTAAAGCTGCTGCAGGCTGCCAGGGACTTGCTTGCGGCCTGAGGGCCGCCACCGCCCTCAACGAGCTTGATAACGAATACTTATACTGGAGTGCCAAGCGGCTTTCCTGTTTCTTAGTTGCTCTTGCTAGAAACACGGTAAGCGATGATGATGATGATGATGATGATGATGATGATGATGATGATGATGATGATGATGATGATGATGATGATGATGATGATGATGATGATGATGATGATGATGATGATGATGATGATGATGATGATGATGATGATGATGATGATGATGATGATGATGATGATGATGATGATGATGATGATGATGATAATGACACCAGAAGCTGCCCACAACTCGCACTACAACACATAACATCAACTTATTCACCTATGACCTTCACAACTACAAAGCATAGAGGCAGACACCGGAGACTGGGTTGTACTGCACATATCTCAGCAAGCACCCTTGCAATTACTACGCTACTACAATGCCGTCAGCATGATACATGTTGCAGAACATACATGTTCAAACATGCATTCACCTAATGCTACATGTAACATTGTAATCTATGAACAACAACACCCACGTTGCGTACAATGCATACTTTATCAGTGCCGCCGCTCACTCAGCCGATCCTGCACTGTACGCTCTAGGGAGCGCAAATGAGGCAGTGTGCTTTGTAAACACGTCACAGATCGGCACACGCCACTCAAGTGCACATTGTGATAGAGCGTGCAGCAGCAGCACACCGTAAGTCCGCACTCGGCAGCTACACGCTGTACTCGGTGCAATGGGCAGCCCTGTGGCCATATGCAGGTGATGGGCGCGGGAACTGGCAATGCTGTGCCCGCCTGCCATGCGTTACCATGCTGCGGCCTACACATCTGGCAGGAACTTGCCAACAGCAGAAAAGAAAATTGTCGATTCCTTGACAAAGAGTACGCCAACGAGCAGGCTGAGCAGCATGAACCGCGCCTTCAACTCGATGCTGCTGCTTGTCAGCTTGCTCAGCTCAGTGCTGATGCTGTCCACCTTCTCATGCATTTGGGCAACGGTGGCCTGTATTTGGGCAACAGTGGCCTGCAGCTGCTGCAAATTGACAGTCATGGCGTTGCTGGAGTCTAGCATCAGCTTGGCCATGTTTACCGTCCCAGCGCTGGCCTGCTGCTGAAGATGCTCAGTCTCTAGGTTGAACACCTCCTGCTTGAAGATCGCCTATTTCTCAGCGCCCAGAAAAGCCTTCACCACCTGCGACCCCAACATGCGACCCCAAGAGCAAATGATTGCAACCGACCGCATAGCTGGGAAACTCGAGCGCATTGCTGCCACATTGCACAGCAGCACAGCACATGTGCAGCACAGCAGCACCTGCAGGCACACTGATTGCAGGTACAAATGCAAACAGTAACTGGTGCTACCCAAGTTTAGGGTGGGCAAAGCAGAAGACCAATGCAAACGTGATAGGCGGTGCAATGTCATGGAAGAGCCACTTCGCATGCAGGCAGCCAGGCAGCTGGGTTTGCACAATGCTTACCGAACGTGGGGTTCCAACCACCCTTTTGTGCTCGTGTGCAGCACGATGCATAGGCCTCACTCCCGGGACTGTCAAGGTACTCTGAACCTGGGAAGCCATGGCACGAGAATAGGGGCTCCCGAGGCTGGGGCCACTGAAGGCTGCCATGATCGGCGCTTGCAGCATACTGCGACAGCATACGCAGCGAAATACCACAAGTACAGGGTGAGCATCACCTCGAAGGGCGTAATTCGACCGTGGGAAATGACAACAGCAGATAACAGCTTTTATGTTTGCCCTTCGCTGACATGTCCGGTGTCGCTTGAGCTAGACGTAACGGCTGATATGTTTTAGATTCCAAAGGCACCACATGATGGGTATTCATATACCGTAATCCACGAATTTTTTTCGCCGCGCACTTTTTCCGCCTCTTCCGTTGTCGGCCAAATATCTTTTACCGGCCAACAAATGTATCGCCCCAGGCTCCAGAAATATTGACCGGCCAACTCAAGTTTTCGCCTCAACGCTCCTGCACCGGTTTCTTCTTGATCGTGCAGGCCTGTACAACTTGGCCTGATGGTTGAAACGACGAGATCTTGCGTGTATAAGCGCTACATTTGCTTAAATGAACGACTTACGGGTACGTTTGAAGCGATTTGAACAAAGTAGGGTCTAGCACTCGCGCCACTGGGGTTTTCCGTGGCCAACTAATGTTTTTGGCCTGGGCCGCCGCATAATATTTTCCTTCCAAGTAATATTTTTTGCCCCACCGCCTGGAATTAGTTATAGCTGGTTGCAATTATGTTTGCGGTACCAAACCCTGCTTGAGACCGTAAGACCGTAAGGGACAATAAGCAAAACTTTAACACGACAGAAGCCCTGCAGTGTGTCACGTAGGGCGCCAGAACCCGTCTCAAGCTGTTGTTAGTGCACCATTAACTGCTTTTGATCCTATTTTGTGCGCGGCAGGGTCCTTGCTGCAGGAGCAGACGTGCAGGCAGCTCTACCTTGGCTCTGCAGCTGCATCGCAATGGCCACATTCAGAGGTATAATGGCATCAGTCGCATATTACAATGAACTAAAAGTATTCTCGTGCAATTTTGGGGCTCGCGGGCTTGCTGTGTGGCGCAGCGCACCCACACAAAGGTACCATGTAAGGGTCTGAAGGTCCTTACGGTGTTTCTCGATTTGTGCATGAGGCCACCCGCAAACATAATTGCAACCAGCTATAATCTTGGGCGAAGATATCTCGTGGATTACTGTAGGCGGCAGGCATAGCTGGCCAATGTGCCCTACTCTTTCGAATCCACTCAATAAGAAACCAAGAACATATGTTGTTGGGTATCATGTCCAGCTTAATATGGGGCGAGCCCTGCCATTGACTCGTTGTGAGAGCTGGCGACTTTGTAGGGCTTAAAACTTTGAAGTTGCACCCTGCCGCTGCCTTCTACGTTGAACGTTTGTTTCAGGTATGTCATAACAGTAGTTGAGCAGGAAGGTTGAAGATAAGGCAGCCCTCTTTCCTTTACTTCCTGTCGCTGAAGGGTTGGTGCCCCCGAAGCAACTACTCTGGCCTTGGATGCTTGCAACGTGTTCATAAGTACAACCAGCGGCGCAGTTGAGTGGGTGGAGCCACTGGCGCCACTGGAGCCATTGGAGTTACATGGGATTTCCCATGCTGAAAAGTTGCGCAGCGTTTTGTCCATGACTGATTCGTCAATCAAGGTGTTGCGTTGTGTATCCGATGACAATTGGGGCAGTTCTGGAAGATGTCGGATGGTGTCACCATGCATTGCTGCTTTTCTTGTCAAGTCTTGGGATGTGCGCAATGCATGCAAACATTGTGGATCCCTCCTCTTTTTGCCCCGGTGGGGCGCGGGGTCGATGGCGTTGATGCTATGGCTTGAATGGGTCATATGATGATGATGATGATGATGATGATGATGATGATGATGATGATGATGATGATGATGATGATGATGATGATGATGATGATGATTGATGATGATGATGATGATGATGATGATGATGATGACGATGATGATGATGATGATGATGATGATGATGATGATGATGATGATGATGATGATGATGATGATGATGATGATGATGATGATGATGATGATGATGATGATGATGATGATGATGATGATGATGATGATGATGATGATGATGATGATGATGATGATGATGATGACGATGATGATGATGATGACGATGATGATGATGATGATGATGATGATGATGATGATGATGATGATGATGATGATGATGATGATGATGATGATGATGATGATGATGATGATGATGATGATGGGATTTCCGAAGGGCCGCTGGAGCCACTGGCAGCTGGCAGCTTTGCTTACATGCGCAGCCTCGCATGCCGGGGTAGGTTGACATTGCTTGCTTGCTTGCTTGCTTGCTGCTGCGTTAGAGTGCTTCTGCTTATTGAAAGCGTAGGGATGTTGCACAATTGCACACTGTCACAGGTGCATGCCGCTATAAACCGACCTTAAAACATTCAGGTTTATAGCCGGTTTATAGTCGGTTATACGAGTCATGAGCTATAATTTTATCGCTTCCTGGGACATTTATAGCAAGTCATGAGCTATAACTTTATCGCTTCCTGGGACTTTTATAGCAAGTCATGAGCTACAATTTTATAGCAAGTCATGAGCTATAATTTTATCGCTTCCTGGGACTTTTATAGCTGAGTGTACAGCAGTTACAAACCGACTACAAACCGACTTCAAAGCGTAGTGCGCACACTGTAAAACCAAGCAGCATTCCAGCAAATGGGCATGCAGAGACACCTGTGCAATGCAGCACCCCTTCCCCATCACGATAGCTGCACACACTGTGCAATGCAACACGCCTTCCCCAGAACAGTAGCTGCACCAAACTGTGCCGTGCCCCACACATAATCACAACAGCAGCACACTGTGCTGCTATCATCATGCATGCCCACTCTTTACCACCGCTCACATATCAAGGCAAAGTTTAGGGATCCTGGTCCTGCCTCCTGCACGCACTGGAGCGCCCGCGTCTGGCAGTTAAAACTCAGGCACTTCCCTTTGCCCACGCTTGCGCTTGGTGCCTGCTGCTGCTGCTGCTGCTGCCACTGCGGCTCAGCCACGCTTCTGCTGTGGCTTCGTCTTCGTTGGAGCTGGCGAGTTGCACTCGTCGCTGTCATCATCTTCCAGCTGCATATCGTCATCCACCTCAGTCTCCGCACCTGATGGCAGCTCCTCCTCAATCTCCTGCGGCTGCTTGCGGGCTGCCTTGCGCTGCTGCTGCTGCTTCTTGGATTTGCTGGCAGCAGCAGCTGCAGCAGTTGCCTTGCCGCCGCGTGGAGCAGCAGCTGCCCTGCTGCCTGATGCAGCAGCAGCCTTGCTGCTGGCCTTCACCTGCATGGCAGCATCTGCTGCTGCCGCTGCTGCTGCCAGCAATGCTGAACTGCCGGGGGTTGCTGATGCGCCGCTCCTGCCAGTGGCCAGCAGTTTCAGCAGGCTGGATGCAGCTGCGTCAGACTCATCTGCCTGTGGCGGCAAAATGCATGCAGCAGGGTGCACACACATTCATACAAGTGAAGCAGTTAGTAACAGCTCAGGAAGCTTTGAATTCAACATGTGCGTCTGAGGTTGGAGGTTGATATGTGGGACAACGTCACCGCTGCATACCACTGCAGAGACACACTCGTTAGAGGGCTAAACCAATGTGTCCATTCCTGCAAGCAGTTGGTTGCTGGTGAAGGACTTGCTGTCTTATGGTCTTGTCCCAACACCAAAGCTGGCTTGGTACAGAGCAAATGTGGTGTTTCTGCTGCTTAGCCTCAGCTCACCTGGTCACGGACGCTTCCTGTGTCACCACCTGCGATGCCGCGGGGCACCGGCGGTGCTTCACGGGCTGCTGCTGCTGCTTGCGCAGCAGCCTGCCCAATAACTTCGTTGCGGTCCACTTTATATGAGGGTACGCTCGTCCAGCACCTTGAGGCAGCAAAAATCAGTCAACAGGGGCGAGCGGGAAGGCGAGGTTAGCCACATTCTGAGTTAGTGTGTTAGCACACAATGCATTATCATGGCACCATCATTCAAGCAGGCGCTACACAATCACACATAATAATTACAGGTCAACTATTCTATAGCAGTAACTAAAACAACGTTCTGCATCATTGTCAATCAACATGGCCAATTGCACATGATGCTGAAGCAGCACACCCTCCCCGCTTGCATAACATGCTGTTCACATGTCCATTGCATCTGCACAAGGCAACAGCCCACACACCTGCTCCCAGTCTTTGTGTGGCTTGTTGGCCTTGCAGCAGTCGTAGATCTCTTTGCTGCGGCCCTTTTAGCTGCGCCACTCCAGAACCTTGTCCCACTCCACCTCGCCACTACTGCTTGCCACCTGGTGTCGACAGGCACAACAGGGTGCTGTGTGTTCCATTTTTTGCAGAGGCATCGCTGATTGCAGCACCACATCACTTGTGTCCAGCTGCATGGTTACGCATGCGCAAACTGCGCAGGGTGTCAATTGTCAGCACCTGCAGTCAGGTGACAAAACAATGGCTCACATAAGGCAGCAGCAGGGCACACAACGTCAAGAAAAATGACATCGCTGTCTCTGTCAGACGACAACAGCATGTTGCGCCACCTCTGCTGCGGATCTTGCTGCACTCTGCCGCTGCTGCTGTCGCTGCGCACACCAAGTTGCTGCTGTACCAGTTGCTGCCGCTGCTGCTGCCGCCGCCGCTGCTGCTGCTGCTGATGATGATGATTATTATGTTGGTGTTGTACATCTGCTCTGCTGTACCTACATAGTGAGTCGTGTTGGTGGTAGACGTCGGTCACAACAACCCTCCTTCATAACCACCTTCCTTCATCCCTCTGGGACCCTTCTATCCATCCTCGCATGATGTTGATCTGCAAATGAACAGGCACCACGTTCAGGTGTTCAAAGCATGGCTGCTGTCTTGCTGAAGATCTCTGGCTGAATCTCAGGCAGCAGCTGCTTGCAAGCGCTGCTGTCAACCAGCTCCTCCTGTCAAAGGCAGCACTGGCTGCTGCTCACCTGTTCAACACAGCTTGAATCTGCCATCGATACACTGTGCTTGTACATGATGCATGAGGGCTTGACGTGGCATAGCCCAGCACAGCAGCTGCTCCAGATCGCCCATACCAGCTGCTGCTGCTGCTCTACCCCAGGTCAAGTTGCGATCATCCAGCCATCGCCATCATCCAGCAAGAGACGGTAAGCGTTCAAAGATCTAAAAACAACCTTTACACGAAGGCATCATCGTAAGCGCAGCGTGTGCGAGGCTGAGCGTTCCACCCACTACCAACGGCTTCATCACACAGCTGTATTCCCGCCAGCTCCCCGATATCACTGTTGATCTGGTACAAATGAAGCGTTTCAAGCGGCACAAACAAGCAGCTGTTTGGTAGAGTTTGAGTTGAGGTGACAATGTCTTAAGCCCTGGCACCACGGTAGCTGCCGCCATCCTTCACCAAAGGCTTCTGGATACACAATTTAAACTAACAAAAGTTTTCAAGCAGGTAGATGTTCATCGAGACGGAGGCATGACCCGGTGTCACTGGCCAGGTCAGCTGCAGACGCTCAGCTCGGTTCTTATCACAAGAACACAACACTTCATCTTGGTGGTAACCATTATTAAAACCAGCAGCTTTGACACGGTGGTACGTGCATATGTGCCCAGTACCAGGCAGCCACAGTGCTGAGCTACAACTTTATAGTTTGGTGAGTTTATAGTCGCTTTTCACGACTATAAAAGCTGTTGTAGCCAGGTTATAGGCAGTATGTAGCTGTGCTGCACCCCCACTTGCGCAAGTACCCAGCTGCAATCTCTGAAGCGCTTTAAGGGGGTGCAGCAGCTGCCTGGGTATGGCCCTGGGTAGTACTGTGTGTGCATCAGGTGTTATTTTTTGATGGTTTTCTGGTGCAATAAAAAGAGACAGCACTCCATGTGAGTTTATGCATAAACAAATGTGGCATGTGGGTGTGGGTCACAAATGATCTGGGTTTGATTTATGATTGAGAAATCAATCTTTAGCCAGTATCAATAGTGTGTTTAGTCTTTTTTGTGTGCCTTTGGTCATCGAGAAGTGTACAGCTGTACAACAAGCTTGCTTTGCATCCCGCTTGTCTCATTATTATGATAAGCGCTAGCGCGGGTTTCCCGGTGGAAAAAGTGTAGCTGCTCCCTTTTGTGCTCAGTATGTACATGAACTTTGCATAACATTGTATTAATGTCTGTTTTGTTCAGTCCAGCAGCGAGGGAGTGGTTGTTGGTGAGAAAGGCTCCAATCGTCAGTTTTCTGTGTTATTCCGGCCCGAACTACAAGCAGCCGAAATATAGTTGTCAGCCTGGTGAGAAACGTATTACAAAGACTGATAACGCAACACCAACAACTCACTTGTGCAACAAAGAGCGTACAGCACTGTGCTGCATGCGTTAGAGCCTGCTTTGCAAGCTTCCGCAGTTCGCATTGCTGTGGATCTTTCTTGCAAAGCACTAATAATGCATACTGTTTGCTCAAGAAGCATTGCTAGCAGGGCTGCTGGCATCTCAGCAATCCCGCAGCGCCTGCAGGTGCAGCAGAGGCAGCACAGCAGGAGCGTGGTCGTGAACAATTCTAAGGTAACTGAAACAAAAATTATTGCAGTTTGGACTGCTACATTGTGCGCCAACAGCAGCAGGCAGGGACTCACTCTGCTGCCGGGTGACGCCTCTGTGCAAGTCAGCTTAGCATCTTCGTCCTCTGCTGGTCTCTTCTCAATTGCTCCTTTTGAACTGATCAGGATGGCAAGACCAAGTCCGTGGACGATGTGCTGCGTGAGGCAAATGCTCTGCTGGAGAATTTGTCAGCAGGCATGCCCACTGGCACTCCTGCCTTGCAAGCCAGCATAGACGAGCTGGAGCAGATGGGGTACGTTTGTGACGAGAGTGGCTGTGTGCTGGTGCTACCAGGAGACAGGGAGAGGGCTGCAGGTGTGTGAGCAGCATTCACTAAGCGGCGCTTCTGTCCCTGCGACAACTAGTTGACTAGACCAGTACTGGTCTAGTCATCCGCTGGGGATGACACGCATTGACTGCCACGCTGCTGGTGTGCGGCTGCTTCAGCAACAGCATATGGCATGTTCCACGCTCAATGTCAGTTGAGGACAGCTGGCAGTAGCAGCATCTTGGCACCCTGGTTTGCACCTGTGGCAGCTGTGCTTGCCTGAACACCGTAGATCCAGTGCGATTGCACTTCACCAAGTTCTCAACATACCTACACACTGTTTCAACTGCCGGGATGCTGCTGCTGCAGGCCCTCCTGCCGTTGATGGGCTGCTGTCTGGGGAGAACTGGAGCCTGGGCATGCTGCCAGAGTAAGTGGGCACGCTCGTTGGACGATGGTGCTAGCACATACCCGACAGCACTGCTAAATGGACCTACTCAACAGCAAATTTGCAGCAAGCTTGGTACCTGAGGGGAACGCAGCACTGAGGCCACATCTGTCTTCACCCCTGCTGGTCTGTGCTGTGCATGTGTTCACCCAACCAACCAGCAGCACTTAGCTTATCAAGTGTGTGCTGTGGTGTTCTTTCTGAAGGTTGACGACCATGGATTCACGGAAAGCAGCCCCTACACTTTACTCACCCCACATTCAGCGACTGTGTACCTGCTTGCTACCCTTGCTGCTGTTTGTATGGTGTACTTGCATGTCTGATAGTGGCAGAGGGGAGGGATGCCGCCCCTCAACGTAAAGTTGTAAGTGGATGTACAAAAACGTAAAGTGGCTGTGTCCACCTAGTATGCGCATCGCTCCAGACCGTGCAATTGTTATCTGCACAGTTGAAAGTGTCAGGGTGAGAAGAGCAGCCCTTGCACCTTTACTTCGGCTACTTACCTCCGTTCCCTGTGTGTGTCACTCCATTCTGTCGTGTTGTCCTATTTGCAGGTCTGACAGCGACGAGGGTGAGGAGGGCAGCCCCTACACCGCCCTCGTGTCGGGCCCCTGCTGGTCTGTGCCACTGAAGCCCAGCGAGCTGAGCGACTTTGTGGGCATGCTGAGTCAGCTGCGGCTGATGGTGGCCAACCTGGCAGCACAGGGCCAGTGGCACAGCGGCAGCGCAGACAGGCCCTCGTCACGCGTGAAGGTGAGCACCTAAGACTGAAGACGGTTCATGTGCTGTGATATGTTTAAGCTTGTGTTGTGGATTGCTTTGGGGGCCAACCTGGCAGCACAGGTGCCGTGGCCTGGCAGCAGTGCAGACGGGCAGGCCCGTTGCGTGAAGGTGCGTGCTGGTGGCAGGTGTGCAGGTGCGCGAGCAGCGCACAACAGAAGTGCTGAGTACAGTTGTTTGCAGCTTTTACATTTGGGCTGCGGCGGCTGTCTAGCAGGTGCGACGAGATGATGCATCGCTACAGCGCCAATGTGCGGTGCCCGTGGTGCAAGGAGACCGCATCTGCACATCTGCATTTAATGTCCTGCCATCATCCATGTGGTTGCCTGCCTGCTTGCCTGCCTGCGGTTTTGCAACCTGCGCCCGTCTACAACACTGATCTGCAGTGGGAGACCAACCACATCGTGATGAAGGCTGCGCACGCGCCCACAGAGCCAGGCTTTAGCATCGAGATCACCTTCAGGACAGACAGGTGGGCTGGGTAGCAGCAGTGCATCGCTCTGGTGCCTTCAAAGATGCATAGCTTGAACTGTGTGCTGACTTTGCTGTAACGGCTGCAGCAGCGAGGCCGCCTTCAAGGCAGGCAGGCAAGAGACTAGACCATTGAGCAGCAGCGGCAGCGAAGGCTGTTCCAATTGCATAATCGGCTGGGCAGTCAGGGTACCCCGCATGCTCGCTCAGGTGTGGTGCCCTTGCACTTGCTGGCGCTGCTGCTGCGCCCTCACGCGTTCATTTGCCTGCTTGCCCCCATTTGTGCATGTTCCCTGTTGCCACAGGCGTTCCGTGTCTGCTGAGTGGCCGGCTGAGGTCGCTGCTGCCGTCATCGCGGCAGTGGATGCAGCAACAGGCAGCAGCGCTGGCAGCAGAGCAGCCCAGGCAGTGCCCAGCACACCAGCTGCTGTGTCTGCTTAGGCTTGCCGCATGGCGATGCCCAGGGCTTGCATCCAGCAGCTGCTGCAGCAGGCTGGGTGCCAGCAACAGCTGGCCACGGATGCTGCTGCGGTAGTAGATGATGCGAGCTGGTGCGAGGGCCGATTGGCACACGCCGCCTCTGCTCAAAGCATTGACATCACTGCATGCCTGCATGCGCGTACAATCAGGTGCATGTGTGTGTAGCGAGTGCATGCGACATGAATGCCTGTTGTCCACGTGGAGGCCGCCACTGCCCGCCAAGGCTGCAGGCTAGGGCACTCTCCGGCGCTGCATGTATTGCAGGGTAGACCCCTACGCTGCGCATGGCACACTGCCTGGTGGGGATTTGAGCAGCACATGAGTCGCTGTTGGTGGGGCTCTACTGCTTCTTGCAGCTGCACACTGATGCAAGGGGCTTGAGGTGTGGGTGGGTTGTACTTTGGCGGCATACGGTGGTTTATTATTTTGTATACTGCATCAGCTGCAGCATGTGCAGCAGCCGCAGCAAGCTGTGCAGGAGTTGCTGAATGTTGCTGAATGTCGACTGGCTCTGCTTCAAGAAGAAACTGTCTAGCAGCAATATTCAACCCCGACACAGGGTTTGCAAGCGCCAGGTTGGTGGTTAGGTTTGCTTTGGCCATGGGTTGCTCATGCGCTGCTTGCTCTTGCAGTGGCTGGTTTGCGCATGGGAGGGGGGTACCTTTCTGCGTGGTCAGCCCTGGGCGTCCACTCTAAATTCAAGGTGTGCAGCAGCAGCAACAGCAGCGCACTGATTGGTGGCCTGCGCTTCGGGGGTGTGCCAGCTGCTGTGCAGCTTCTGCGGGTATGGCGGCGGCAAAGAAAGGCCATTTTTTGTTCAGTTTTGGCAACAAGAGGGTCAGCATGGCAGCGCAGTAGACACGGAACTGCAGAGTGACTTGGGCGGGCCAATCGTGACAAGACAGGCGGCACGTTGCATCCTGCAGCTGCCGGGCGGGAGGGTATCTGCCAGGTTCTGCAGCCAGGGTTGCCTTGGTCCCGGTTTTGAAGGCGTCACAGGCTTGCAGCTGTGTTGTGTACACGCACAGATGACTGCTGTGCTGTCTGGCAGTTGTATGTACCCACCGCGCATCTGCAGCAGCCATCGTCCTGCATCAACATTGGTTGGCAACCTGCCGCTATTATTAAAAGTGCAGCCACATGCTATCGGCATGCGTGTTGACTGGCATGTCCACAGTTGGTCAGCACGTATGGGGCGGCTGAGGCTTGCCCTGCGTGCATTTGCACATAGAAGGCAGCAACTGAAAGGTGGGGTTTTGTTTATATGCCTTAGATTGCAGTGCATTGCTTTAGGCTTACCAGCTGGCTTGTTCCGGCTCTGTTTTGATTCCAGATGGCAGGCGCAGATGCGCATTACACACACTCGGGTTTTTTTACAGGAGGGTCTGAAACCTTTGGCTTTGTTAGCAGGTTGTATTGTCTGCCTTGCAGTGTTCACAACCTCTGCAGTGTGCAGAATGCAGCACACCCTGAAAACGGCACGCTGGCGCATCACTGGCTGGAGGTTGTGGCAGAGATTTTGCAGCGGGCCTGCTTTGCACAGCACATACAGCTTAATACGGGTTGAGTTTTGCTGGCCAACTAGGCCATGCAGCAAGCGTCGTCAATTGCAGGCCAACTAGGCCATGCAGCAGTTTGTGCGATGAGTAACTGCTGCTGCTGTGGCTGTGCATGTGTACATAAGAGCTGCAGCAGATTGGCTCCCCAATGTCACCATCTCAGCACTTCAAAACCTGTATTGTGCTTTGCAGCATGTGCCTATTTGCAACCCTTCACAGAGTAGGCGGCGCGTGAACATGAGCAGGGCTCTGCAAGTGTCACATTGGTATCAGTACTGCACCAACCAGATTCACGTGTTGAAGGTGCATGCAAGGTCTGATATGTTTAGGGTCCTGTCGTTCATGTGTCACCTGGCCACATTAAGAGTGGGTGCATGCAGCAGAGGTTGCATGCGGGAGGGTGGTAGGCTGTGGGGCACTCCTTTGCATGCATGCAGTGCTGTGTATTGTTACACTGAGGAGAAGTTGTGCTGTGCTGAGGAGTTGCTGTGCTGCAAGTATACGTACAGCACATGCGGCTGTCTGCAAAGCTGCAGGCACACATGCATAGTGCTTGGTATCCAAGGGTGATGATCAAGGTGGTGAGGTACATCCTGTGACACATATTCAATCCCGGAACCCTGAGCTGGTGGGCTGTAGCATGGCAGCAGCTGCACCCTCTCTCCATAGCGGGAATTGCTGCTGCTGCTGCTGCTGCTGCTGCTGCTGCATGTTGGTGTGATGCTGTTTTTCGGCCATGTATGCAGGAAGCAGCAGCACTCTAACCCAGAAGGAAAGCGAAGCAGAGTCACACGACCACCCTCACGCAAAGCCATGTATGTATCACTGTTACATGCTTTGCAGCGTCGTTTGCAGCAAAGTGTGTATTCTTGCAACCCTTTACATTGCATGCACTGGTCATCACTGCTGGTGTGGCCGGGCACTGCAGGATGGCAGCAGGCCTAGGCCTGCATGTTGCTGCTGCTGGGCGTGCGTTGCCGCCTGTAACTGTGGCACACCCCAGCAGCGACGGCATACAGGTTGGGTTTGAGGCGGAACGCAATGACGGGCATAATGCACTTGGTCGGCTTTCTGTGCGAGATGCTGTGGAACCCATGCACCGACCAGAAGCAGCATGGCATCCGCACATGATGGCACATCATCACTGTATAGAGATGTAACAACATCTTCTGTGGAGCGCAGCTCGTTCTGCGTCGGCAGAACGTGCTGGCCGTTTCCGCCACAACAGAGACCGCAGGCTACACAAGCGTGCATGGCGGCATGCATTGTCCGTTGATGTTTGTTATTAATCACTGATGTTCTTCATGCGCGACTATTGGCAGGAGCAGCAACCTCCCAGGCTGCGCCGCAGGTGTGCCGTGCAGGTGGTTACAGGTTTGACTTCGCAGCCAGCCAGCCTGGGTGCTTAAAAACGCTTGCAAGGAGTTGCTGATTAATAAAAATAGTTTGTTAGTTGCATCACGCAGCCAAGGCGTCTTTCTGTGCATGGGTGTCGTGCTGAAGCGCTCGCCAGCAGCACAACAACGTTAACGTGCCGCAGCTGTCACCACGAGACAGCAGCATACATCATACCCTTTATCAACACTTCATAGTAAATTATGTGGACTGTGGCATTTCCAGCGATGCAGAGTCGCTCCTTCAAACCAGCGACAGTAGCGTGCTGCTGCTGCTGCTGCTGCTGCTGCTGCAGCGGCGGCGGCGGCTGCAGGCAGCAGTGATGTGCAGGTTTTGTCCCCGGCCTGTTGTCGAGCCCGCAGTGCGTGAACAGCAGTAGCACGCCCAGATGATGCTTTGGGGCTGGGTAGCTGGGGCAAAGAAGCCTAGCATCGTGTTTAATCAGCAAAGGTGTTGCCGCCAGCACTGCTGGCACTGAGTGTCAACTTGAGTGACACCGTGTGGCTGCTGCCGATGAGCAGCTCTTCTGCCAGGCTGGTCGTGCAAACTATGCTCTACATACCGCGGTACACCTATTTTAGACTCTACATGATGTAGCCGACTGGCGCAGGAACCTGGTGTAAGTGCATAAGCCGAGGGTTCGCTACCAGGGTTGGTGTGGACACATCTACACAAAGCTGATGTACAGAGCGGAACCCTCAGGACCTTTGTATGCAGGCTCTAGTATGCAGGCTCAAAGGTGCTCATGAGAATCAGGCCGTGCTGCTGCTGCTGCTGCTGCTGCTCTGACTTTACAAAAGGCTTCAGCCAGGACACAAAGGACATGTACAATGAAGCAGCCTGCACCTGTTCCTAACGATAAATTTCAACGTTCAACTCCCACATGGGACGGCTCCCATGCATGCCATCAGTCAAGGACGGCTTGCAAGCTTAAAGCAACATTGCTGAGAAACCCTAGGCTCTCTCAGCATGAAGCATGTACTGCCGGTGCAGCAGCGCCCAAGGTTGATGCTGCTGTGTCGCCATGTCCAGCAGCAGCTGCGCCCTACGCCTGCTCCCTTCCCAGCAGCAGTAGGCCGCCTTCATCAGGCAGCTGCACCACAGTTGTGCCCCATTCAGCACTCAGCTCTGCCAGTTTGCCAGCCACCCATCCATACTGGGCCCCATGCGCAAGGTCAACCTGCACAGCACAACAGCACAGCACAAACACATGTGTTGTGCAGCAGACAGCACAAACACATGTGTCGTGCAGCAGACAGCACAACATGTAGCTGTGGTGGCGGCGTGAGCCGGCTGCCTCCTGTGCTTCCGCTGATACTGCCATTGTACGAAGCCTGATGCGATCACTGACAGCAGCAACCTGCAGCAAGACATGCGCAAAGCAGATCCATGCACCTCAGCCCCTGCACTGCTGTGCAAGATCTGCACGGCGCACCTCAGTCATGACCACGTTGTGATTCAAACTCCACTGCTGAGCCTAAGACCAAGGGTTGCCAGGTACACGCGCGCGCGCTGTGTGCCGCCCTCACCTGTGACAAGTATGGCGGGCTGCCCTGGCCAGGCTCGGTGTGTGCCGCGCCTTGCCGCCAGTCGTGGTAGATGCGCGTGGGCACAGCCCGCAGGGAGTGCAGCCGCAGCGTGCGGCCTGGCTGATGCTTGGTGCCGCCAGCACTGCTGCTGCCGCTGCCGCCAAAGACAGCATGCTGGTCCCTGCTGGCACCGCTGGCGATGTCAAGTGCCGCGTCTGTGTGCGAGGCTGCTGCTGCTGCTGCGGCGGCGGCGGCGCCAAACTCTGCCACCCACATGCAGCCCAACTCATTCCTGTTTGGAGGCAGGGAAGTGAGCAGGCGACTTGACAATTACAAGCAGGAACTAGCCACACACATGGTGCATCAAGGGGGTTGCAGATGCAGCAATGCCATGCCATGCGGCACTGGATTGCACGTCTGCTATGTTCTGCAATGCCTGAGCTTGACGTTGCTGGGCCTTGCGCTGCCTGGTCACAAACAGTCAATTTGATCACTGACCTGTCACCTACCTGTACTCCTCCTCTGTTTCGTAGTCGTCTATGAAGCCACCCGCCCCATAGATTATGGCCTGGCTGTCCAACACCTGCACACCCTGGCACCACAGCAGCAGCAGCAGCAGCAGCAGCAGCAGCAGCAGCAGCAGCAGCAGCAGCAGCAGCAGCAGCAGCAGCACTTACAGCAACAGCAGCAGTGGCGCAGCCGGCTGGCTCAGCTGCCAGAGAATGCACGGTGCAAATGTTCTTGGATCTGATGGCTGAGCAGTTGGCCGTGTTTCCGTGTCAGGCCTGGCAGCAGCTCTTGTTGAACACCAAAACAGGCGTACCACATCATCAGAGGGACAATGGCACACACCTGTATGTGGTGGGCACTGTGCCCGAACACCAGGTCTGCTCCTGCAGCCAGCAGCGCCCTGCCCAGCCGCTGCACACTGCTGTCAGGACGCCAGCGCCAGTTGGGACCCCTGAGGGGGGCAGGGCAGCACACACACTCGACACTATCGTATTACGATGCTGGTATTGCCTTTGCTGCTTCAAAAATGCACATCGCAACGTGACGCACCATAAGTGAGGTGCTTCTGGTCGCAGCAGCTGGTGCTGCAAGCAGCGTTCAGCTGCATATGGCCTGCAGACCAGCTGGTGTGCAGGCCAATACATTGACATGTGCTAACCTCACCAGTGGATGAAGACCAGCACTAGGTCTGCTCCCTGAGCACGTGCAGCAGCCACCTGCTGCTGCAACACCTCAGGCTTGAAGCTGCACAGCCGGTGGGCAGACACAGGTGCAACTGTAGTACATGTCAGCCGCTCGCTCTTTGCGGTTGGGTCAGAGGATGGCAGTGGGGGTTATCCAACAGCAACCACACAACGGAGACAAACACTCTACCAGAACAAATGTCGCCTGCTGCTGCCACTGCTCGCATGCCACTGCTCGCATGGTGACCAGAGGTTGCTCGGCCAGCCAGGTGTGCTGTGCCTTGCAGTTGCCTGACCTCCTACCTTGCGGGGTCGATGAAGTTGATGCCTGGCCTGTCATGGCCTGCCGCCCAATCCTCATAGTGATCCGCATAAGACAGGAATGCCACCTGCATGCAACACACCACATGCTGCTGATGCGTTGACAGGAGACCAAACGGCAGGGCTGCGTGGTTCAGCGCATGTGTGCAAGCGGCACATGAGTCATGGAGGTATCTGCAGCGGCACAGTTTTGCAGCACAACAACAGCTGTGCACAGTAGCCAGCACAGCGCGCCGCCCTGCTGACGTGCAGGGTGCTGCTGACGTGGAATCTGTGGAGGTGCGTGCTGCTGCCGCAGGTTGGTGCTTAGCGGCCCAAACGCTGCTGCTCACCTTGCAGCCAGCCTTTGTGACAAAAGCAGGTGCTGCTGCTGCTTGCCGCGTGCCGGAGCCCGAATGCGCTATCCCCAGTGCATCCAGCACCTGCATTAGCAAGGTACGGGGACACACACTGTGGACACAGGAGCCACACCAATGCTGAACCTGGTGGTGGTGGTTTTCTGAGGGTTGCCACAGCAGTGCCTGCATGGGCTGGCTTGTGGCGTTGACGCCAGCGCACAGCCCCTCAACTGGCTGCAACCAATGCTGCTGCCAAGAGCACTCCAGCAGTGCAGAGACCTGGCGGATGCCGCGACTGTGGTGAAACAAGCAATTTTCTGATCTCCAGCTATCTATGTCTCCTTGCGCACGCCATGTCAGTGACAAGTTGGAACACTGGGCACCAAGCCTTGTAGCCCTGCTTGCTCAGGATCCATGATTCAGTGGGCTGTGCAGGGCAATTTGTTTGTTGCCACCATGTGCACCGTCATGCCATGCATTGTGCAGGCGCATTGTGTGCATTGTGAATTCAGCAGCAAGCACACACCTCGTGTGTCTCCTCCAGCCCTGCTCGTCCGTAGTCCAGCACGTGGTTGTTGGCGAGTGACACGTACGACAGCCCCAGCTCCGTCAGCACGCCAACATGGTTGGGGTGTAGCTTGAAGTTGAAGGCCTTGGGCGTGGGCACTGGGTGGCTCGTCACTGCAGGACAGGCACGGCGGGCTTGGGGGAAGCATAGACAGTAGCGTAGTGTGTGGTGTCTTGACCTGTGACAACCTGCCACATCAGCATTGGGCTGCATAGGCTTTTGTGGGTAGGCACTGACAGGTGTCACCATGGGTGTGGAGTTCAAGAGGCACATCCTATGGGTGGGAAGGGAGATTAGGCCTTCTGCAGTAGTGAATGCAGGTGCTGCGGCACCACGCGCAGTGCCTCGAGCCAGCTGAAGGTTCAGTAGCAGCAGTCGGCTGACTCACTGATGAGCCACCGGTACTGCAGAGATGCCAAAGGAGACGTTGGCAATGCTATACAAGCAACAAAAGTTTCCAGATTCTGCTTTCTTATGGATTGAATCTTGGCTGTACAAAGGCATACTTTGTTGCCGCTGTGCTGGTTGTGCTGTTCAAACTATCGCACCCGCACACTCCAAGTTGCCTGCCACAATGGTATGTCCAGGGTTGTGCTGCCGGATAAGGGGCAGCACGTCGCCGAAGGCAGCACTGCAGGCGGTGGCAGTTCAGAAGAAGTGAACATCTGCAGTACCAGCAGCGGCGACATGTGCAGCGTCATGGTGTTGTGCACGCGCTGTCTGTAGCTTCCGGCTTCAACGCCGCAAGCCTTAACGCTTGATGGGCTTGGTGCAGACATCAGCTTTACGACTAAGCTAATACTATTCCGACAGGCACACACGATGACAGCAGCAGCAGCAGCAGCAGCAGCAGCAGCAGCAGCAGCAGCAGTGACAGGACTGCCTTACATCTTCCTCTGTGGCAGCTCAAACTCATCGTCGACGTAGCGTCCCAGCATGATATCTCCTAGAAGCACCAATTTCAGCTGGTCTCCCTCCATTGCAGCGCAGGGTGCGGGCAAACAGGGCTTTCGGAAAATGGTGAAGGCGTATCCAGTGCGGGCAAGAACTGCGCTTGTAAGCAGGCTCGACAGTAATACACGCCGATTACATGTAAATGTGCGCATTGTAGGGGGTGATTCACTGAGGTGAAGCGCAGGGGAGAAGTTCACATGCTGCAGGGTGGTTCAAGCGTACGGTCAGCGGCAACACCAATCATGATACCTGCATTTCTGTTTGTGATGTTCGCTCCAGTTATCCCAGCTCAACTGCTTCAATGCACAGATCATTAACCGCCATTTGAGGTTGGATGCAACTTTTGCACTGGGTACTGACAATAGAAACCTGGTTTGACTGCCATACAGGGCCTGTATGGCATGCATGTCATCCAGCTCTTTCTTGAGTGGGTGTGACTGGCGTACTCGTCAAGCAAAATTATGGTTGCTGTTAGTCAATGCAGCACTAAGAGCACATCAAGTCAGCACATGCCTTTTCTACACTTGTACTGCCAGATGGCCATCAAACTGAACTTCACTGCCTCTTTCACAGACAGCAAGCAGTGATTATGTGTGGCCACCGGCTTGCTGCTGTCCGCTCCAAATGTTGCAGGTAATATACCATTAATCGTGGGCCTGCCCTTGTCCCCAGCTGATCATGAATTTCCAGAAGTGCCCCTGTGGTCTAGGCCACACAAGCATGGCAGCCAGTACATGAACCGAATACACAAGTACTGACCAGTTACTGACGACATTGTAGTTTTAGTTCTGCACACTATTTGTGCTCAACAGCTTCTACGACCGTGGCTGCGTCTTTGTCTCGTGCTGTCGTGGCTCCGCCAGTGCTTGCCAGCTATATAAGCACGAAGCAGCTAGTTTTTTGTCCTGAGCATATTTGTACGTATTTGGCGGAATTAATGGAGCTGTGTTAGTTGCAGTAGCAGTACTATCGCAAGAACAGCAAGAATGCTGCTGCAACAACATAGGAGAGCTGTGGTGACGACTCAGAGTGGCACCGCTCAATTTGCTGACTGCAGCATTGTCAACAGGCGAAATTTTACAGGCTACCAGGTAAACTATGTTATCTCCCAGCGGCAGCAGCAGCAGCAGCAGCAGCAGCAGCAGCAGCAGCAGCAGCAGCAGCAGCACCACCACCACCACCACCACCACCACCGCCACAATCAGCGGCCGCAACAGCCGCTGACAACATCATAGCACAGTCCGGTCACAGTGCCTTGCAATCTACTGTTTTTTCAGGGATTTGGCATACAACGGAGGGCCCAGCTGGTTGCGGTGTGCGGCACAAACGGCGATGCTGGTGGAGGGCAGGTGGGTCTGCTGGACTGCGCGGAACAGCAGTGAAACCTTTGGTAACAAAGATGCAGCATCCTGAACCTAGTATACCATGTGCAGCTCAGTAAAAGGTTTACAGGTGCCAAGACAGCAGCCGCTCTCCTGTGGTGTGCCTGATGTTGCCCGCACCTGAAAACCCAGCAGGCACACTGCTGCACTCACAGCAGTGAACAAAATGCACGCCGTGTTTACAGGCCCCAGACAGCAGAATGCAGCAGCAGCAGCAGCAGCCCATGCCACAGCAGCAACCAAGGCCACAGCAGCAGCAGCAGCAGCAGCAGCAGCCCATGCCACAGCAGCAACCAAGGCCACAGCAGCAGCAGCAGCAGCAGCAGCACCCGGGAGCCTCGCCACCAGCAGGGCCCCCTCCCCGGCCACCACTTGGCCTGCTGCCGCCAGCACTAGCAGCACAGGCAATGATAGCAGCAGCCGCAGCAGGCCGCCGCGCAGCAGACCTCACCCTGCAGGATGTAACAGTCATAACAAGCGCCTGGCTGCCGCTGCTGCCGCGCACGCTGGGTGAATGCAACAAGCTGCTGAGTCAGCGCATGAGGAGCATGCTTGCAGGAGACCCTGTGGCATATGACCTCATCAAGCAGGACGGCAAAGACTTCATGTGAGCATCACTGGCAATTTGTGTTGCGGTGCTTGTTGTTGTGCGTGGCATGTGGCATTTGGTTGCAAGCAGCAAAGCATGCAAGATGCGGTGAAGCACATGAGATGGAATGGGGTTTGGCAACCATCAAAGCTGATAGGATGCCTAGGTGTCAGCGGTCCAGAGCAACAGCTGCCCCGAGACGCGCCTGGCAAAGGCAACGTGGCATGGCATGGCATGAGGCAGCATGTTGCGGTCAGCCATGTTCGGCGCAGCGTGTTGCAGCCTGGCGCCTGAAGCAGAACAGCAAGGAGCTCACGTAAGCTCAGCGGTTGCGGCTGCCATGTGTTGCATGGGCACACCTGGCACGCCTGGACCAAGCCAGCACAGCTGCAAGCACAGCACAGACGCTGCTGCGGCTGCTGGTGGTGAGGAGCAGCCACTGCAGTGATGCAGGCCAAGGGCTGGGGTGGGGTGGCCTGCTGCTGCCGCACGAGCACTTGGCTTATGCATCCTTGCTCCTGTGATGTTGGGAAACCTTCTGCTAGTTTTGATTATCACGAGCTGGCCGTTTGTGATTGATGTGTGATTGAGCCTGTCCCACGGGCCATGTGTGTGTGCAGGACTGGGGCCATGCCTGCTGCTGAGTTTGCTGAGCGCTTCTTTGGCATCTTTGCAGCAGCTCCGCAGCAGGCCTCTAGCGAGGTGTTCCTGCAGCTGGTGCTCATCCTGCCAACGCCAGACAGGCGCCTGCAGCTGCTGCGGCACGCACAAAACGTGAGGACCATTGGCTGGCGCTGTACGCCCTCCTAGTTGAGCTGTTGCTGCTGACAGGGGGACTAGCGCATCTGACCATCGTGGCTGAACGGATATGAACATTCAGCAGGCTCTCCATGTAGTGGTTTGCACATGTTGCAACATGCATGCAGGATGTGGCAGTTGTAACTTGCTGGTGTGCATGCCTGTGCTACTGGTATACATCACTTACATGCAAGCTGATGCGCGAGTGACTGCTTGCTGCTTCCGCTGCAGCCGTGGGTGCTACCAGCAGGGCCACTTTTCAGCCCAGCAGCAGCAGCAGCAGCAGCAGCAGCTCCTGTACCAGCAGCAGCAGCAGCAAGGCAGGGTCTTGCACCAAGGGGGCAGGCAACAGCAGCAGGTGCAGGCGAGGTGGATGAGGGCGAAGAGGAGGAGGAGGTGAGAGCAGCAGCAGCAGCAGCAGCAGCAGCAGCAGGGCTGCACAGCACAGCAAGACACAGCATGCATGCTGGGCGGTCCTGCCATGTGCCTGCAGTGATTGCCTTGACCCTCGTCTGCTGTGCTCAGCTCCTGCTGCGGTTTGGTCAATGCGAGATGCATGCTGACAGATGCGCTGATGCCTTGACTGTCACATGAATGCACATTGTGCTGCCATGCAAAGGACGTGACAGCTCCTGTGTCCGCCTCCACTGCCGGTGCTGCCGCTGCTGCTGCTGCTGCTGCTGCTGTTGCAGGACTTTGAGGAGAACGAAGCAGACGAAGATGAACCTGATGATGAAGAGGGCGAGATAGACGACTACGAAGAGTTTGAACTAGAAGAAGAGCATGAAGAAG
>JACERP010000161.1:0-112500 GCA_014080715.1 Scenedesmus sp. NREL 46B-D3 | reverse complement strand
AGCTTGTGTGGTGTTCGTGCCTGTCACATGCAGTGAGCGCCGCGCTCCTGTGCATGCAAGCAACCCCGTGCATTGTGTTGGTTTGGTTTACCCACGTCTGTCACCAATCTCACATTACTCTATGTGAGTGTTACTCATCTGCTGTGTTCCTACATCAGCTGTCGACCCGGTGCGTACTGTCATTCTGCTTGCGGCTTACTGCCATGAGTGTCATAGCGGCTTCATCCTGAGCACGCTGCACTGCTGTACTGCTGCCCTTTGCGGCTGAGGTGAAAACCTGAACCCTTCCTTGCTGCTGCGCCTGTTGCACTGCAGCTGGCGGCCTGGCGGTGCGTCGCTGCTGTGGGCTGCCGCTGCGCTGCAGTCGCTGTCGTCAGACCTGAAGTCGCGCTACGGCGCAGGTGCAGCCATCGTGTTCAAGCGGGGCCCGTACGCTGCAGCGCTGCAGGAGGTGCGCAGCTGACTGATTGGGACGCTGCTGTAAAGCCAGCAGCAGCAGCAGCAGCAGCAGCAGCAGCAGCCAGTGTGCCAGCTCTTCCTGGGCATGCATGGTGTTGCGCTTTGCTGAGTGGCTGTGGTTGAACATTAGCTGGCTGTGGTTGAGGTAATGCCACATGCATAGCGCTTGGTTGCATTTGAGCCATACATCCAGTGTCAGATGGGGGATCGGAATATGAATAGCGCATGTTGAGCCGCAGGCACCACCTGAGGCGGTGCCAAACATCAATTGGCCATGGCAACCCGTCAGCTCCTTTGTGCCACCTTAGCACCGGAGTGAACCGTACCAACTAAGTGGACTTGCCCCTGTTTGGTTACGACGTTTGCCGCTGGTTCCCTGTGCAGGTGGCTGCTGCCGTTGGGGCGTCTGCGGTGTTTTGCAACCGCCGCTACGAACCAGCCATGACTGCCACGGATGCGGCTGTTGCTAAGTCGCTGGCAGCTGCTGGGCTGCAGCTGCAGAGCTACAGCGGGCTGCTGCTGCAGGAACCGTGGGAGGTGCAGGTGAGCTGTCCGCGATCTTTAATCATGTTGTCAGGGGCTTTCGCTTGGGGATCAAGTCTGCAGCCAAGATCTACAAAGCTAGAGTCGGCTGCTCCTGCAGGAACAATGGCAGGTGCAGGCGGGCGGACTGTTCAGCCCAGAGGTAGCAAGACGCAGGCATTGCTGCCTATGGCGTGTGCAGCGTGGTGAGGTTTTTGACAGTGCCGCTCGGTTTGCCTGCGCCTTCATCGCTTGCGCCACGTATTCCACCTTTGTCGAGCAGATGCAGCTTGTTCGCCACCACTGCTGGCTACTGGCTGCCACACTGTACACTGTAAAGCCACCTCCTCCTCCTCCTGCTGCTGCTGCTGCTGCTGCTGCTGCTGCTGCTGCTGTTTTGACGAACAGCTGGATCTGTCCAAGTGGTACGGTCACTTTGGCACGCTGACGCCCTTCCACAGGGCCTGGAGCACCGCCAAGCCACCCCCCAGCCCCCTGCCTGAGCCCAAGAGCGTGCCGGTGCTGCAGAAGGACCCATCAAAGCTGTGAGCGGCTACCATGCAGCCTAGCGCGTGCACTTGCAGCTGAATGTCCGCGTCGCAGGGCATGCCCTGCAACGGCTCATGTCATCAGCTGGTTACTTAAACGGACCAGAAGTTAGGATATGAGTTGCAGTCTGGGAGTGTGGGCACGCTGCTGCAGACCACTGTAAGCGCATACGTGTGTGCCTGAGTGTGTGCACTGTCATCTGCTTGGTGCCTTGACAGTGCTGGGGGCTGGAGGCATGCCGCTGCAGACCGCTGTAAGCACATACATATGTGCCTGAGTGTGTGTATGTTCATCTGCCTGGTGTCTTTGCAGTGCTGGGGGCATCCCCTTGCAGCAGCTGGGCCTGTACTCTCCACCAAGGCGACGAAAAATGGCAGCAGGACAGCAGCAGCAGCCTGGCATGCGCATCGTCATCAGCAAACCTGTCAGCAGCAGCAGCAGCAGCAGCAACACGAACGAACCCAGCAGCAGCAGCATGAGCAGCAGCAGTGCAGCCACCGAGGTGGTGGACTGGGGCGCAAGCATATGCGGTGCCTGGGACATCAGCGAGAGGGGCGGGCTCAGCCTGCTGACCACCTTCCTCAGCAGCTCCACTGGCCTGGCTGCGTATGAAGCTGCGCGCAGCTACGCAGACGGCAGGTGGGTGCGCCACGAGTGACAGGCGGCAGCCGCAGCACGTGCTCGCCTGTCTGGAACCTTGGACAAGCCACTGCACAGCATGCCCTCTGCTTCTCTGACCTCGGCAGTTATGCCTGCTTCTCGGCAAACTTACACTGCTGCTTGTGCTGGGTGCATCAGGCGGGTTGGTTGTATCAGTGACGCTGTTGCTGCTGCCGCTGCAGGTCTGTGTCCCGCCTGTCCCCGTACTTGCACTGGGGGCAGGTCAGTGTGAGGCTGATGTGGCAGCGAATGAAGATCGCAAAGTGAGTGCAGCATCACCGCGGCCTGCTCAGCCACTGGCAGCCCACTGTGGTGTCGGCTGCTTGAGTGTTGGCTGCTGGCATGCATCTGACAACACAGTTTCCTGCAAGCAAGGTCCAGCAGCTGCTGCTCTGTTTTAACCAGCAGTACACAGCCGACGTGTGCTGCATATGATGGTCTACGGCAGCTGCATGTGTGCCAGCGCACGGCTCATTCGTGATCACAAATGCCGGTTGATGCTTGATATCGCCTCAGGTGGTGACCGCGGCTCAACGTGCGCTGATTTTATTCCTCACTATGCGGTCACAGCCAAGCACATTGCACGCAGGGTAGGCTGCTGTACATCTTGATGTGGCTGCTGATGCGCAAGCACGCCTGTGTGTGCGATCGCAGGGCTCAGTCGCTGTCCAAAACCTTCCACCGGCGGCTGGTGTGGAGGGACCTGGCGTACTGGCAGCTGCACCACTGGCCAGCCATGGCTGCGCAACCCATCCGCACGCTCTACAGGTGAGCCGGCCCCAATTCCAGCAAGCAGGGCGGCGCAGCACCTCATCAAGTCCGCTTGCTGCGGGCAAGAAGATGCGGCAATCGGCCTGCTCTGCAAGTCTGCACGGTGATACCTGTGTGGTGCGGCCGTGGCTTGGTTTCAGCGCTTCTGCTGCAGCAAGCGGCCTCGCTGCTCGCTCACGCGTGTGTGCCCTGCTGTTGCTGTTGCAGGGATGTGGAGTGGGTCAGTGGCTCAGAGGCAGCGGCACGCCTGGCGGCTTGGAAGCAGGGCCGCACAGGCTTCCCGCTGGTGGACGCAGGTGTGCGTGCGAGGGGAGGGGGCAGAGGGCGGCGCCTCTTGCACTTTTGTTTAGTCTTGCTGTGCACGCCATGTGCATGGTGGCGCAGAACTGCCACTGCTGCATGGGCGCTCTGCAGGAAATGCGGGTGACGCGGTTGCTGTGTTCTTGCTGCTGCCTGCTGTTGCAAGCTGAAGCTGCTGCCTGCTGTCAGCTGTGTGCCTGCTGGTGTCTGTCTGGTCTTCAAGGCGTCCAGGTGCATGCTCTCTGTAGCGGTTGCCTTCCAGCACTGCAGCTGCTAGCTGTGTCACAAAACCGCGCAACGTCGTGCTATTGTTTTTCCTGCAGGCATGCGCGAGCTGTGGGCCACTGGCTGGATGCAGCAGTCGGTGCGCATGGTGGCGGCTGCCTTCCTGACCGAGTATCTGCACCTGCCCTGGGCTGAGGGGGCTGCCTGGTTCCACGACTGCCTGGTGGATGCTGACCTGGCGATAAACAGCATGATGTGGCAGAGCGCCGGCAAGAGCGGCCTGTGAGTGGGCTTGCGCCATTCTGCCCCAGCAGGATGGCAGCGGTTGGTCGCTGGGTCTATGAGTTGCTGCGCTGCTGCTGCAAAACAGGCAGGACACATCACCCCTGGCACTGGCTGTTACTCACCAAGCGCGAAACACCATGCAGGCCATGGCATGCTCAGCACTCAGCCCATCATCCGCCTCCTCCCTTTCCCTGTCCGCTCGCCGCCAACCGGCGGATTGAATGATCCATGCGTGGTGTGTTGAACTCTTCGCAAGTGAAGGTGGTGGGTGATTATAGGGGAGGAGCTCCTACACTATGAGATCCTACACATTGCGGCTGTTGTATGCATGGCCTGCTGCACAACTTGGTGGGTCCTTACCATGCCATCAATTAGCTGTCATATCACTTGAACGTGCAGGGCTTCAGGCATGGCACAGCACTCACTCCATGCCTGCCGCTGTCGATCCTGCTGCACTTCTGTCGCGACAGGGACCAGTGGAACTTCACGATGCTGCCGACCAGCAAGTCTCAGGACCCCACAGGCGCATACATCAAGCGCTGGGTGCCGGAGCTGTTGCAGCTGCCGGCGGCATACATCCACGCCCCGTGGGAGGCACCAGCGGCAGCACTGGCCGCGGCAGACGTGGTGCTGGGCGACACATACCCGCACAGGTGGGTGATAAACATACCAGTCTTCAGGCTGCTATCAAGATGCGGTTGCAGTGTCTGCCAACTTGTGGCAGACTGCATCAGTTGCACGCAAGGCTGAGCGTGTGTGGCAGTTGAATACCGGTGACGTAGAGTGCGCGCTGTTTGATGCCGCGTGTTGCTGCTCCTGCAAGTCTGTGCATCCCTGCAAGGCACTGCTTTGAGCGCTGCCTATCATGGCATCCGCAAGCATCGTCTCGTCAGAACTTGTTCGCCTGCTTGTGGCATTCTACCCATGTCTGTGCCTGCAGGGTTGTCAGCAGCAAGCTCTCGGAGTTGCGCGCAGTCAATGTTCGTGCCATCAGGGCAGCGCGTGCGTCAGCAGCAGCATCGGGCCAGGCCGATGGCAGGGGGTATGACATGCTGATGGTGCCGCAGGTGAGACTGTAGCGTTGCATGTGCTGCGTTACGCTGCTCAATAACTGAATTTGGTTGATGGAATTGGCTTCGGCCGTGTGCTGGCTGTGTGCTGAATGCGGTGAGACTTCAGTGGCATTGGCACCTGAGTTGAGAATTGTTGCAACACAGTTGCAAAGTGTTCCTGCAAGCTGAGCTTATCCCTGGTTCTGCCATGAATGCCTGCACGCAGCAAGTTGGGTTGCAGCCGCATCTGCTCATGTAAGATGTATCTATTTTTCTGTCCTGCAGGGCTGCACTCTTAAGCATGACGGCACAAAGACAGTAGTGTTCACTAAGCAGGAGTACAGGCAGCTTGACGGGCCTATTACTGCAACAGGCAGACCATCAGGGTTGGCAGCGGCTAGCATGGTTGATGAGGGAGAGGAGGCAGAGGATGTTGAAGGTATGCTAACAGACTGGCAGAAAAAGAAGAAGCAGAAGAAGGGCAAGGTTGCAAGCAGCAGCAGCAGCAGCAGCAGCAGCGGGCCTGGAGGCGGTACAGGAAAGCGCGGCGGCAGTGGCGGCAACCAGCAGCAGCGCAGCAGGGCCACGTTCCGAGAGTTGCAGAAGCGCACGGTGAACGATTTCATGGCGAAGTCGAGCTGAAAAGCTATTCTGCTGCACGAGCATTCTGTGCATGCATGCACATGTGTCACGTGTACCTTGGAGTTTTCTGTTCAAGTGAGAAGTTCAATAAATCCACCCATCCGAGGTGACGCGTGTGCCCTGTTGCATGAGGTTTCGGAAGCCGTTTCAAAGCAAAACCTTGGTTGTAACGTCAATGTGCGTGTGTTTTTCCTCGCAACTTCGGACCCGCGCAAGCGAGCAGTTTCAATTCGCAGCCAATCACTGCTGCCACTGCATCGTGTTTTGTTTTGCGGAAGTGTCTTGGAATCTCTTCGGGACAACTTTCGCTGGTTGTTGGTTAGCTGCTCAACAGCATGGCGCATCAGCACCAACCGCCACAGGAGGCTGTCCAGGTCCATGTGTGCCTGGGAGCAGGAACTACAGGCGATCACAAACAGCGGTCACCACGACCTACGGCAGACTTGCTGTTGGGCAGCTCAGCAGCAGGTCGTGGGTACCCATACGTACCAGCCTGCAGGCCCACACCTGCCAGCAGCAGCACCAGCAGCAGCGGTCCTGCCTGGATACTGTGGCAACTGTTCGGGCTGGGGTTCCTTTGCACACCATGCTGGTGGGCAGGCAGTATCCTGGGCTTTCACCGCAGGAGGAAAAAGTACCCGTCAGCAGGGATGAGCAGCAGCGCTACCGCAGCATGGCACGGCTGCATAGCCATGAGTATCATCAGCACTGTGGCTGTGCTGGCAGTTGCCATCTATTATGGGACAAAACCTTCAGGTGAGACTACTGAGCACCTAGTCGTGCAGCAAATTCACCAGCACTGCATTGCATCTTGCATGGCACCTGTTACCAACAATGCAAGTACTAATCATAAGTAGCAGCGGCAGCTGCCTGCAGGCAAGCCTGTGCTGTTCCATGCGTTGAGTAGAGATGGAGGGAGGGCAAGTTGAGGCCTCAGGGTTCTAGTTGATAATCTCCACCCTGTTATACTGCTGCTGCCTCATGCATGGCACCACTGACCCTTGGCTGTACAGCTATCAGCACCACTGACCCTTGGCTGTACCGACGTTTCCAGCATACAGTACCAGCATATAGTCCAGCATACAGTGTATGCGCAGCTGCATGTGATGCTACACAAAGGCTTCACTGGCAGTGATAGCTTGCAGGACAGCAGATGCATATCACTGATGTGTCCACCACACTGCCATGCCGCCCTGCAGCTCCCAGCGCGTACTTCTTCACACTGAAGCACGCCAGCATGGGCACCAACAGCGCCAGCAGCGCACTGCTGCTGCCAGCCACCGCTTTGAACACAACCTTTGCCGAGGCCCTGCATGCAGCGCTGCGGCTGCCAGCAGCCTACCCCACCTCCAGCATCCACGCGTGGCTGGAGGATGCACTGCAGCCAGCTCAGCGACGCCGCTTGCTGGAATCACTACCCTTGCAGGACGACCAGCACCAGCAGCAGCAGCAGCAGCAGCAGCAGGCAACAACTGTGCTGGCCGTGTGGGGCTTCCAGCTCTGGCCTAGTGGCGGCTTGCCACGCGCACGCAACACGCTGCATGGCGCCCTCACTGGGGAGGATGCAGGCATGTCTGTGGTGCTGCAGCTGGTGGCAGCTGGGGCTGTTGATGCAGGCGCCTTGCCGCAGCTGCAAGGCAGCATCAGCACCAGCAGAGAGGATGCCTTGGACGCCACGGCCGGCAGTGCAGCGGGTGCGCTGGCGTGGCAGCCAAGGACCGCGGGGCCATCGCGTCCGCCCCTTGCAGAGTTATGTACACTGATCGCTTTCCACACCAGCACACCATGCTACCCTCGGCTTGTGCACAGCCTGTGCTTTAGCTTGAGGCTGAAGCCCTAGGCTAAAGCTTGTCAGTTGGTCTCCGTGTGCCGGCACCCTGCAGCTTGTCACGTGTCACAGGCATCAGGACCCCTGCATCTAACTGCCACCGCTGCTGTGCTGTGCTGTGCTGTGCATGCTTGCAGGACAGGGCCTCCTGGGTGCTGGTCTGTTGGCGCCCGAGATGCTGCAGTACCCTCCGAGGCCGCTGCCGCCAGGCGCATGCACCTGCCGGCTAGGCTGGGACAACGAGCGCCCGAACATGGATTGCGCCAGCCCATGGTCATCCGCAGCAGGCACCAGCAAGGTGAGCAGCCAGCTGCAGGCAGTGCACGCGCAGCCATGACAGCCACCGTGGCATGTGTGTCACTGCCGTAGAATGCGAAGATTCTTCAAGCTGTGTGCGGCTGAGGCAGTGTATCTGATTTGCAGTCACCCAGGCGGCTCATGGGTGCAAGTCGTTGCTGCATTGCGTTGAGCTGTGTGTGCTTCAAGGCTGTATAGCACAGCCATGCAGTCCGATGCTTTGGGGTATGTAGTTGCTTAGAAGTGCATTGTGCCTGCCTCTGGGGATGACAACACGTCTGTGCTTGACGTGATGCAAGCAGGTTGCAGCTTCGCCCAGTTGGTCATGCTAGCCATGCAGTGCTGCAACAGCGCCCGCGCTCATACACAATGCCTACATGCGCAGCGTCGCATGCAGGAGTAGGGTGGCAATGCTTGCTTGCTTGCCTTCTGCTGCTGCGTTAGAGTGCTGCTTCTTCTTGACACGCACCTATGCCTGCAACCACACCTGCTGACGCGTCGCTGCCCAGGTTCCACCCGCTCTGGCAACCGTCAATGGGCGGCTGGTGCAGCGCGCCTTCAGCACGCCAGCTCAGCTTCACGGCGTGAACTTCTTCGGCTGGAACACAGACACGCCAAACTCCGACGGGCTGTGGGCCTACGATGACGGCGAGATCCCCGGCTACGACTCGGTTGGCGGCGCCGGTGCCCTGCAGCGGCTGAACATCAGCTGGTGGGGCCAGCGGCGCATATCAAACGACTTTGCTGCTGTGGTGCACAGGATGGGGCTGCTGGGTTTCAATGCGGTTCGTGTGCGGTTCACGTTTCAGAACCTGAACAAGGAGCTGCCACCTGGGCCGGACCCTGAGTTTCATCCCTGCCTGGTGGGTGCTGCTGCAGTCGGCCCGAGGGCAGCTGCCTGCACCAGCCGGCATTGAAGCGCCTGCACACCTGCAGTTTGCAAGCTGTGCAGTCATCTGGTAACAGATGTAGCCGAGCCGAACATGTGTGCAGCAGGTTGTCGGCAAGCAGCAAGGTGAAAGGGGCTGGGTTGCTGGCTGCCTGACGCCTGCAGCTTCCAGGCGTCTGTGTGCGCTGCTGTGGATAGGGGAATGCCGGCACTTGCCTGCTTGACCGACCGCCGTGTCTGCAGCATGACTTTGATGCCTACATCGGACTCGACAAGACCACGGACCCACAGCTGCTGCAGTGGCTGACAGCCGACCGCCTGCAGCCAGATGCGCTGCAGCCCCTGCTGCGTCCCTACACCGGCATGCAGCACCCACCGCCCAACGACACAGGCAACCCCCGGTGTGACAGCATGCCTTGGTCAGCACCTTTTGCACCCAACTACACCGACCCCAGCAGCAGCAGCAGCAGCAGCAGCAGGGGCAGCAGCACTGGCAGCAACAGAAGCCTGCAGCTCACCATGTGCAACTGGTACCTGCCGCAAGGTCCTGGTGTGACTGCAGTACACGGGTGGGGGCTGCTGGGGCTGTTGATTGGGCAGGAACCAGCATGTTGCCCTGTCCTTCCCCCGCTCTTACACTGCCGTGATACACAGCAGCACAAGATGCATGCATGTGGTGGTGTAGTGGTAGCTGATTGTAATTGTTTTCTATAGGAATGTCGCTTGCGTGTGCTGCCCCGCCTGCGCCTGTGCAGGCTGCTGTGGCAAGTGCAGTACCTTGTGAGCCAGGGCTTCTACGTGATGCTGGACTTTGCCAGCCACCGTTTGGAAGAACCCAACGTGCAGCACCCGCAGCTGCTGGCAGCCAACTGGGCAGCACTGTGGCGCATGCTGACTGGGCTCCCTGGCTACAGGGAGCACTTGGCAGGCAGGGTGTTCCCCGACTTGGTGAATGAGCCCAGGTGCGCTGCTCTGCTGGGGTGGTGACTGGCACGGCTGATGTCAGCATGATGCAAGATGACCCCATGAGCCTTTTTTGGCTCCTATGTCAAGAAAGAGCAGCACTCTGACGCAGCAGCAAAAGGGAAGCAAGCAGTGTCACCCTACGCCTGCATGCGAGGCTGCGCATGTAAGCAAAGCTGGCTCCACCCACTGTACTGCGCCGTTGGCTCCTATGTGGGTGGGCCAGTGGCTCTACTTTGGTAGTTCGGTACTTGGCAAGCAGCGCAGCTGGCTCAGGCCATGGCTGCCCTAGGGTGAGGGGTTGTGCTGCAGCAGCACAGCAGGATGACAGCGGCATCCGCGCCTCGGCCTGCCAAATTGAAGCCAAGCTTGCATACAATATGGAAGAATAGCCAGCTTGTCACTGTGACATAGGAAGTATCTCTGCTTTGCTCACCGTCCTGTGCTGCTGCTGCTACTGCTGCCGCTGCACTGCTACATGTCGCAGCCGCTGGAACTGCCAGTGGGACGAGTCCTGCCACGCACCCAATGCCAGCAGCCGCAGGTGCGCGCCCGCTACACAGCTCTTTGGCATGTCTGCTGCAGCCATCTGGCAGCAGGATGCAGGGGTGCCGATCTTCATCAACGGCTTGGGACAGACCCGCGACCACTCCAAGGACCAGTGTGGTGGGGGCTACCCTAGCATGTAAGTTGGCAGACTTGTTATTTTAATGTAACAGGTTACTGCAGTCAACTGCTGCATACTGCAAGCAACATGTCAGCCGGTGCAGAGCTATGACAATGTGTTGTTGCAGCTGCTCTTACTGCCTCCTTTGTGAACGTTCTGCTGATGCAACCAGCGTCACCGTACCCAATGGCGATTGTAACTGTAATAACAACAAAAAACATTCAAAATTTTATTGATGCACATGTGCTGTGGTGCAGGCCCTGGGGTGACGGCTTCATCACTGACCCTCGCACGCTGCAGCAGCATGGCCTGGGGGACCCAAGCAGCTTGCTGGCAACAGCAGCCAAGGTGAGTGGCAACAAGGAACTACTGCTCGCTGGGGCTGCGGTTCCCCTGTGCAAAGGCCTGCAATGCACGGAGCAGCAGAGCTGTGCTGCTAGAACATCCCGGTGGCACTACAGCTGACTGTGGCATGGCAGATGCGTGGTGCTGTTACAGCAGGTAGGCTGAGTGGAGGGGGCTGCGCTGTCCTGGTGCTGTTGTATGGCAGATGCAGGGCCCGCACGCAGGGCTCGTGCTGGCTCCTCACCTGTACCCCCCAAGCATCACCTGGAACGCTGCAGAGTCGCCTGCAGCAGCTGCGGAGCGCTGGGACCTCAGCTGGGGGCTGAAGGGGCTTGGGGGTGACGTCACACCCGAGGTATGGTGTCCAGACACACTAGTCACCTACGAGTTACTAGGTACACACTAGTTACCTCCAGCAACTTGAAATTGAATACCTTTGATCACCGCATCCTCCTGCTGGACCATCATGTGCCACATTCAGTGATTGAGTGACATCATGTGATCAAGTTCAGCACACGGACAGGTCGAGGCCCTGGCCCTGCGGCGCCACCAAGTTGTGGCAAGCGATGGTGTGCATGCGAAATTCGTGGTTGTTCAACGCTTGCGCAGGCCCAGGCCCTGCAGCGTCTGAGCTGGTGTTGCAGCTACTGCTACAAGCGTATGTGGTGCCAGCCGCTCAGCAGCCAAAC
The DNA here is from genome assembly GCA_014080715.1 of Scenedesmus sp. NREL 46B-D3. Lineage (NCBI taxonomy): Eukaryota > Viridiplantae > Chlorophyta > Chlorophyceae > Sphaeropleales > Scenedesmaceae > Scenedesmus > Scenedesmus sp. NREL 46B-D3. The sequence goes on along the minus strand of JACERP010000161.1, from coordinate 101,357 downwards.
ACACCACAATTTGGATGTTTCACGACGGGAACATTGCCTGTTTTTGAGCCAATGACAGGCTCATTGGGCAACCACCTAACCCATCAATCTTCAATTTCTTAGCAGGGAAGCACCAACGCAACGCTGTCAAGTCAGCAGCAGCAGCAGCAGCAGCAGCAGCAGCGTCCTGTGCAACGACCACACATTTGCGTTGTGCTGCTGCCTGCAGGGCACGGCACTGCCGCCCATGCCTGTGCTGCTCGGGGAGTTTGGCAGCAGGGACCTTGGGGACAACAGCGTCACCAACGCCGACACCACCATCTACTCTGATGTGGACAAGCAGTGGCTGCACGACACTGCTGCGTATGTGCGCGGCCTGTCTGACAACAATGGCAGACCTGCCTCATGGTTCTTCTGGGCCTGGAACGCCAACTCAGGTACGGCCCAGCTGCTGCTGCTGCTGTTGCTGCTGCTGCGTGGCTCTTTGTGCTTGACAGTGCGCTAGAGGGACGGCTGTTACGTGTGCAAATGCGTGGCCAAGCAGCAGGCCTGCCCTGGTGTGGTGTGACTCGTCCCTGCGTGAGACGGTGACCAGAAGGCTAGCGCTGTTGCTGCTGTAATAGATATATTCCTCTAGACCAAATAGAGCTGTGCTAGCAGTGCTGCAGTAAAGGTCTGGCGCGGCCATGATCAGCTGTGCCTGCTATGCAGCGAACTTGCCTCTTGACCCGTGCACTTGATGCAGTTGCAGCTTGTCCATTGTTGCTGCTGTTGCTGCTGCTGCTAGGTGACACGCAGGGCATTGTATGCCCAGGCAGCACCTGGCGGGAGGTGCAGTGGACCAAAGTAAGGATGCTGACACGTGACTACGGCCTGCACCCCTGGTACTGTGCGCACTTCCCTGCCGAATGTGACAGCCTTGAATGGTGATATGTCACAGCACCTATGTGAGAGGACATGGCATATGTAGGTGCACATCCACACAGCGACGTGTGCAGTGACAGACTCCCCTCAACCCACTGCTATGTAAAATGTACGTGTTTGAAGCTTGAAAGATGCTGCAACAATGCATCAACACCGTCATCCTCATGATGAAAGCCTACAGGCAGCTTGTCATCTACACATGCAACATATGCATGGCTGTGCTCAGTGCTGGATGGCTGTATGCGATAGATCCAGCAACGCACACGCTGGGCTGGCGTGCCAATGCGTGCAGCCGTGCATGGGTTCTGCCTTGGTGCTGGAGCCGACGCCATTGCACATGCAATCATAGTGTGTGCATGGCTTAGGCTGATGTGTATTGTGTTGCCGACGGCTGCGTTCAGGGTTCCTGCTACTGACAGGGGTATGCCTGGCCATGGAAGCAGTGTGCTTGTAACTTGTGCTGCAGTTCGGTCGAGGTGTGCTTGCTGTAGCTCAGCATACACAGTCGCTTGGATGCTTGCTACGTGTTCATCAACAACCAGCGGCGCAGTACAGTGGGTGGAGCCAGCTTTGCTTACATGCGCAGCGTCGTATGCAGGGGTAGGGTAACACTGCTTGCTTGCTTGCCTTTTGCTGCTGCGCTAGAGTGCTGCTGCTTCTTGACAGTCATTTGGGGTTGCACGAGAACAAAGCTCAACAATTTCTGGTCTGGTTGTGATCAGCACCATCTGCTGACCATGTTCATGCAAGGTGGGACCACGCACTGACGCTAGTGCAACCTCCCCATGAACAACATTTGCTGTCAGTATGACAGGCATGCAGCGGGATAGTCATACAGTTACGACTGACACCCATAGTTACAGCTATGTGCAGCTAGGGAAGCACAGCACACCATCAGCCGGCACCACTGATCACCGCCTAGAACCCCTGGTCAACTAGCGGTTACATGGTTGTGAGAGGACATGGCAGTAGCATGTGAGAGGACACGGCAGTAGCATGCAGTACACTGGCAGCCCACCCACCCACCCCCGCATTACAGCCAATGACTGCTGCTGCTCATGCATGCACGCGGACCACCCATTGTAAACGATGCTGGCGCCATTGATGACACGTAAAAAGCAGCTGTCCAGATCCAGGGGTTGTGGGTGCTGGAAGATGGGTGCCGTGCTTGCCCACACCTGCTGCTGCTCATGCATGCACGCGGACCACCCATTGTAAACGATGCTGGCGCCATTGATGACACGTAAAAAGCAGCTGTCCAGATCCAGGGGTTGTGGGTGCTGGAAGATGGGTGCCGTGCTTGCCCACACCTTTCCGCACTGCACGGACCGGGTTGGCTCTATAGTGCCTGCTACTCAACCCCTCTGTCAATGCGTGCTAAGAGACACAGGTTGATACTAGGAGTTCGATTCGGAAATGCTGCAGCTGCTTTCCTGGTGCATGATATGAACACTCACCCTGCTGCTGCCACGGCTCCCTCCAGCTCCACTTCCACATGGCAAGGTGCACTGATACCACCAGCAGAACTCGTCTGCATGCTCCTGGGACCCTGGAGATTTTGGCGGTATGCCATCACGTGTCTGGTCACAGGCTTGCACTGCAGTAATGAAGCAGCAGTCTGGAACCGAACTTGCCGCAGCAGTTGGTGATTAGCAAGATCATACGGAGGGCAGCACCTTTGCACTCGTCGCCGATACTACCGGCGAAAGACGACGAAGAGAAGTGGGTGCGGGGGCGCTGCTGGCCTGTGACTCACAAATGCTGTCGTGCTGGTCACCCCGGCCGTTCCTATTTAAAAAGATCTGTGTCATCAATCTTTGAATGTTATGTACAGTTGCCGCCAGCAGTGGTTCTTAACAGGGAGATCAGAGGGTTTGTTACTACCAGGTTGGCATGTCATGCCGCATGTGGGCCCCATGTGCTGCTATGCATGTGCGCACCCGTGCTTTGGCCATTGAGGACTGGAACAGCTCCCTGGGGATCTTCTCATTGACTGTAATTGGGGTGAACAAACCCCAGTGCACGTGACCAGCCCACCTGTGCAGCGCAGCCGGTTCAGGCCCCCGCATCTGCGAGCTAGGCGCGCAGAACACAAAGAAAGGTGAGGATCGAGGTGATGCAAGCTGCAGACAGCTGCCAGACTGGCCGGGCAGCCCCTTTTGTGGCGCAGGAAAGTCCGTGTATGGTCAGCCAAGGCTGCTGACAGAGTCCGTTCTCCAGCAGATGGGCATGTTTACTCCTTAATACTGGCCACGGCAGCATCGCGTTGCTCACAGGCGATGCCCGGCCAAATCCAGCAGCAGTCAGAGCCAGTAGCAGTCCCTGGCGACCCGGTTTTCGCTAGCTGTGTCCGCATTACTGCTGTATCCACCTGTTTGCAGCGATGCATGGCGCGCAGCAGCTCGTATTTGCTCGATCTCATATGTTCCTGCACCGGCCAAACAACCCTGCTTGCTGTCTATCATCCTGTGCTTACAGCCGCGCAAAATGGCTGAAGCTCTGGAGTCTTTCTGCACTGGGGAGGAGCTCACGGCCCTGTGAGTACTGTAGCTCAGAGGGGCCCGCGACTCGCGGCCTGCGAGTGCTCATGCATTTCGCACCACTCAGCTTGTGGTCTCCCATCAGCGCATACAGCGCATGGAGCTGTCGATCATGATCCTATGCTGTACAATCCTGTGCTGTATACTCCTGCAGGCAAGACCGCATTAGTAACCTGCTTCTCACCTGAGGCATGTGACGGACGACCACCTGACTGACGACCACCTGCGATTTACGCGCCTACTGCTTGCAGGGCCGGTCTTTTTAAGACGCAGGCAGCCGCCCAGGCGTTCTGTGACAAGCTCACGGTTGTCAACACGCCACCCCTGGCTGACCGCCTTGCAGGCATCGAGGAGGGCGTAAACACCTTCTTCCTGACCATCAATGGTGCACTGGTGTTCATTATGCACGCAGGCTTTGCGATGGTGAGTACTTTGCCCTGGCATTTCTGCACTGAAGTTGCTCCTGCGCAGTGCCTTGTCCATGTGGCTCTGCGGTACCAACGGCAGCATGTTTCTGGCGTTTGCGGAGGGGTTGATGCAAGTGCGCTGCTGCATTACCGCAGTGACACTCACCTCTGTGCTCGTTGCACACATCATTGTAGCGTTACATGCAGAGCATCACAAATTAGGACATCTGCATACAGAAACGTAGTGTGCTGCAGGGCGCCACTGGTGGTTAGCCCATCTTGAGAGCGTCTCCACCAGCTTGCAAGCCGCCCTAGCTCCAGTGTTCAGAGCAGCGCTGGCTGCAGCTGACCGCGTCTGCCAGCCAAGCTTCTGGCTTTCGTGGCAAGCATGCTGACTGTTGGCTGCGTCGTGCTGTGTGGTGTTTCCTGCAGCTGTGCGCTGGTGCCATCCGCTCCAAGAACACCATGAACATCCTGCTGCAGACAATCCTGGATGCAGCCGTGTCTGCCATCTGCTGGTACCTCATCGGGTGAGCGCCGCTGCTGCTGCTGCGGTGTATATCAGTCAATATCTGTCTCAAAAGCTGGCCACTGGGTACTCCCCAGCCCTGGTCTGGCGTTGCATTTATTGCTGGCACCACCCTGCATCATGGCCGGCACAGGCTGCTGCTTTGCTCCACTGCCCTGCAGCTGTCGCGCTGCTGACAAACACCCTCCACAAACAGAGTTCCAGCCAGCACACCAATGCGCGGGCACTGAACGACTGCGAGTGTTCATCTGTTCCTCATGCTGATCAGACGGTGTGTTGCTGATGTGGGAATGCGCCTGCAGGTGGGGCCTGGCGTATGGCGACATTACCGTCGGCAACCCCTTTGTGGGCACGACGGGCTTCGCCATGGCCAACTGGTCAAACCTCACAACCAACTCAGGGTCAACGGGCAGGTGGAGCGACTGGTTCTTCCAGTGGGCCTTTGCTGCGACGGCCACCACCATCCCTGCAGGCTGCGTTGCTGAGCGCTTCAACTTCAACGCCTACCTTGGTGAGTTGGCGCTGCAGCGGCACAGCATGCGCCCACAAGCTCCTGGTGCAGAGCTTGCTGCAAATGGTAGTTATGTGTGTTGCAATCCACCAGTGCCGTGCTGGTTGTCGGTGAGCCAACCAGGCGGGTGCAGTGTTGCAGCCAGTTGGCAGCAGGGCTGCTGTTGCTGCTGCTGTTGGCAGCGCGGCCACAGCTGTCGGCTGTAGTGTGCAGCCCCTGTCGTGCGCCTGCTGCATACGCCTGCTGCATGGAGGACAGCACGGCGTCTGCTGTGGCACAGCAGCAGCAACAAGGCGCCAATGATGTTGCAGCAGCATGCCGCATGCAGCCTGCAGGCCGTCCCACATGTCCACGCGTGTGCACCTGCATGCCACGCACAGCCAGCATGACGTTTCAGCCGAGCAGCTGTGCTTCTGTGTCCGCCCTGCTTGGCATGGACTTGGCTACCGTCCCTTCGGCAACGTCTCAAGCCTAACCTGCTTGCTGCCGCCCTGCCCTCGTCCGCCCCTGCCTGCTACGCCTACCTCTCCTGCAGCCTACACGGTGTTCATCTCCGCCTGGGTGTACCCCATCATCGTGCACTGGGTATGGTCCCCAAGGGCTGGCTGTCCGCCTTCAACACGGAGAGCCCGCTGCTTGGCTCCGGCATGATCGACTTTGCGGGGTCTGCAGTCGTGCACATGACCGGCGGCCTTGCAGGGCTCATGGGCTGCATCATGGTGGGCCCGCGCCTGGGCAGGTTCGACTCCAACGGCAAGCCAGTGGATATGCCAGGCCATTCGGCGACCCTGGTCGTGCTCGGCACCGTGCTGCTGTGGTTTGGCTGGTACGGCTTCAACCCCGGGTCGACCCTGAACATCGTCAGCCTCGCGGGCGCGGACTCTGCGCTGCTGTTTGAGACCTCCGGCCGCGCTGCCTGCACCACCACGCTGGGCGGCGCCGGCGGCGTCATCACTGCGCTCATCACCACCTTTGTGCGCCACAAGGCCTGGGACCTGATCTCCGTGTGCAACGGCGCGCTGGTCGGCTTCGTATCCATCACGGGCTCCGCCGCTGTCGTCGAGCCCTGGGCCGCGATCATCGCGGGCATCATCGGCTCCCTCATCTTTGACGCCACCTGCTGGCTGTGGCTGCGGCTGCGCATCGACGACCCGCTGTGCGCCAGCCCCATGCATGGCATCTGCGGCATGTGGGGCGTGCTGTTTGCCGGCTTCTTCGCGACCGAGAAGTACGTGGGCCAGGCCTACCTGAACGGCAAGTTCGGCGCCTTCATGGGCGGCGGCGGTCACCTGCTGGCCTGCCAGATCATCGGCATCCTGGTGATCTCGGCCTGGATCTGCGTGCTGACCGGCATCCTGTTCTTTGTGCTCAAGATGTTTGGCAAGCTGCGCATCAGCCCCGAGGAGGAGCAGGCCGGGCTGGACGTGTCGAAGCACGGCGGCTCCGCCTACAACTACGACCACGGCCTCAACAAGCCCGACGCCATCAAGATCTGAGCGGGTGGAATGTGCCGCTTGCTGCACTGTGGATTCACACTGGGACTTTGTGTGTGAATTCAGCCTGTAGAGCTCCAGGCTGGGCTTTGTGGGTGCCTACCAAAGCCGTGTGTGGGAGCATGTTGCAGAATGTGGCAGTGGCTTGTGTGGGGCGTAATGGTTTTCTCGAGCAGCAGCAGCGGAGATGGGGAGTTGCTGCTGCTCTGTGCTAGCCTGGGCTGTGGATATGTCTGGATCATGCATTCGCTATAAACACTTGGGGCTGGGTTCGCGTGCAGCTTGTCGGCAGGTTCATGGGGAGTTGCATGTGTGTGTGCAGCGCTGTGGTGGCGTGCAGAGGTGTGCTGCAGCTGCCGCCTGTGCCTGTAGTGGTGCGGCGCGGTGCAGCAGCGCGGCTGACTGGAACTGCACGGACTTGGGAGCCTTGCTTGCAGCGCAACCCAGCGTCAGTGCCTAACCAACCATATTATGTGTATCATCGGCTATCGAAGGTGTGTGTTCTGCTTTGGCTGCTGCTTGTGGGCTGTCACAGCTGTGCGGGGGAGTATGCTGTCGCTGCTGCAGTATGTATGGCGCTGCTGCAGCTGCAGGGCGCTTGGTGGAGAGGCACAGCCATGTTGTAATCTGGCCAGGTCACATTTGCATGGCCGTCTGTATGTATGTGAGCAGTTGTGGCGCTGCCTCGAGGGCGTGTGCATCCCTTTCCTGGTGTATTTTGCACGGCTCTCACATTGCGTGGCTTGTACGAGATGCAGCGGCAGTCTGCAGGGCAGTTGAAGTGGCAGTACGGTGTGGCACAGCAGTTCTGAAGTGCCGCACTGTGCTGACGCGGATGCCATAGGACTGCGCAGAGCGGAAAGCCGCGCGTGCATGCAGTCCGCTTATCACATACCCACGTGTTTTTGAATCCTTCGCGGCTCCTGCTGTGGGGGTGGGGGCATGAGCGTTGCGATTGGCCTGAATCGTGCTACCGATGGTGGTCGTATTGGCATGTGCGTCACTTGCGAGTTTATGTTGTTACGTAACAGCATGGGTACAATGCATGTGCCAGGTTGTTTAACCCTTAAGTGTGTGTGTGCATTTGGGGGTTGGTACGGACTTGGCGCCACTGAGCAGCCAAACGGGGTGCACTGTCGTGTGTGTCACTTTGGGTACACCGCACAGTCCAGCCGCTGAGTGCACACATGGTGTGGCGCGGTTGATGTTATTTTTGCTTCAGCATGCGTCTGGCTTGGTTATGTGTTCTCGAAACTACTCGGCAGCACGGAGCAGTAATGCAGCAGTTGGCGCACAGGTATGCTGCTGGCTTCTTGGACCTGTGCTGATCAGCGCCAGGTGCGTGCTAGTCACCAGCTGCTTTGAATGCTAATATTGTCAGCCGTGCACCGTTTCGTTCAGAGTCTCACTGCCAGCCCTTGCGGCATCCTGCTTTGTTTTGTGTCAGGTCTGGCACCCTTTATGCACTGGTGAGTTGTGGCGCATGGTGACTGATGGGTGGGCTGGCAAGATAGCCACAGCTCACATGGTACTTGTTACACCTCATGTGCCAACACAATGCTCGCATGACTGCAACAAAGATGCCGATGCTGCTTTGCGGCATTTGGTGAACCCCTGATGGCAGAGGGCTCGAGCTGGCTAACGATCTGCGCTGATGCATAGTTGCTGTTGCTTGGCCACGCCCTGATTAAGGCATTGCATAAGCGGCTGTCATGGCCTATTGGAACCAGAATGAGGATTAGCGGACATCATACATGGATGTGTCAATGCTTGCTGGCAGTTGCTCGACTTTTCCTAGTCGGTGCACATGTGACAAGTGTTGTGGCTATATGACTGTGGACAGACGCTGTTACTTGCCATAGCAGAGTCGGTCCACCAATGAGTGCTTATTACTGCACACACATGCGTGTGTGGGTGGGGGTGGGTGGGTGGGTGCGTGTGCGCGTGCGCGCGCGTGTGTGTGTGTGTGTGTGTGTGTGTGTGTGTGTGCGCGTGCGCGTGCGCGTGCGCGTGTGTCCTGGAGCGTGAACTTGCGTAGCATCAACAGAGGCCCTGTTTGGTGCCTTGGTGTGCTGGTCTGGTCCTAAGGCCTTGCACAAGCGGATTTGTAATACGGTCAAATGATTGTTCCTGACTTTGTTCAACACACAAGATACCTAACATTGCAGCTCATGCACAAAAAGGGTAGGCTCGAGCAGGCTCGCCTGCTTCAACTGGATGCCCAGCACATGTAACATGCAGCAGTACTGCAGTGGAGCAGTGGCAGCAGCAGCCTCGCCTGTGCCCACAAGAGAGCATCATAGTAGCCATTGCTGCTTCCAGTGAGTGCCCAGCAATGGTCTCATCAAGGGGTGTATATTTCATAAGAGAGTCTCTCATATGATGTACCCCCTTTGGTCGCATGGTTACGTTGCCCTGCAGGGCCGGCCTCAGTGTGCATTAAGCAAGTTGCACCATGGGCTGGCCAGCCAGGAAGCTTTCAGGGACCAGGTCGTGTCAGCTGAGGTCAGCCAGCTGGGCGTGTGTCTGTGTCCTTTCACAGATCTGGTATGGCTGGCACAACAGCATGGCAGCAGCAGCAGTAGTATGGTGTCGACAGGCTGCGTCACAACCTGCGGAATCCCTGCTGCACGTCAGCATCATGCATAGCACTGCTGTCTTGGATGACACTAAAGCAAGGGATGACCTCTGGAGTGCCGATACCAAAATCATGGCACATCTCTGCCAGGCGCTTGTGCAAGCGTGTCAAGGGCGAGCTGCAGGTTATCTGCAGACCCTCTATATATAGAGCCTCTAGCCAGAGTTTGGCAGTCACTGTCATCATCATCATATTACCCATTCAAGCCATAGCATCAGCGCCATCGGCCCCGCGCCCCACTGGAGCGGAAAGAGAAGGGAGCACTGCTCCAGAATGTTTGCATGCATTGCGCACATCCCAAGACTTGACAAGAAAAGCAGCAATACATGGTGACACCATCCGACATCTTCCAGAACTGCCCCAAACATCATCAGATACAAAACGCAACACCTTGATTGACGTATCAGCCATGGACAAAACGCTGCGCAACTTTTCAGCGCAACCAGGCAGGGATCTGATCTCAGCAAACATACTATCCCTCAGCAGAAGTAGCAGGGCAATCAAACATGAAGTGTGACAAAGACTCAACTTCTGCACCACAACAAGGACATCCTGAAGTGGAGTTAGCTCTGCGACCGCCAAACTGACTAGTACGCTCATGTACACACAGACAACCCATACGAACACGCAAAAGCAATTCAATACCACGTGGTATTGCCACTGAACGCAAGTACGGCCTAGGCCTCCTGAAACCCATAGCATCAACATGAGTGGGATGCACATGAGCCACATACCGACTCAGAGTGGAGTGTTCCAACGTTTCACATGCAATGCTTTCAGCATGTAGTCTCCTGACCTGCTTGTTGACATGGCTCTTGCACGCACTGGCTCTGCCTTCCGCGGTCACAACATTCACACCATACTTGCACAGCAGGCTCTGCACATACTTGTGCCACGGTGTCACCGCCACAGCACCACTAGGACGCCTCCATTCAGCTGTTAACACTTGATTTGGCAGCCGAACGCCCTGCATGCGCTGAATCCTGTAGTAGTACTCCAAAGCCCTCTGATGAAGCCACATATGTAACGGTTTCACACCCCATTCTGCCAAGAGAGCTGAAGAGCATGGGCGCTCCTTGCCACAGCGCATTGCGCATTTGATGATGTCTGTCTGCACTTTGTCAATCAGCTGCAGTTGCCTAGCTGTGGACGGAAACCAAACCTCACTGCCATATTCAACAATGGGACGGACACACGTCAGCAACAGTATGCGTTTAACCTCCGCACTGATGCTGCGGCTCTTCCAAATTGGCATGAGCGCACCCTTCACACGTTGCACCTTAGCCAGCATCTTCTCAAAATGTGTGGTCCATGTACAGGTATTGTTGAACCACAGGCCAAGATAGCAGTACTCCGATACAACAGGCACAGGGACATTGTTCCAAACAATGCCGGAGTCGACCAGCTGGCTGGTCTGCCTTGCTGGCAGCACATGCATGACGGCAGACTTCAAGCTGTGGAGCTTGAAGCGCCACTGGCAACTGTAATTGTAAACAGTTGCAGCCACAGCCTGAACTTCAGACAGAGACCCGCAGACAGCAACAAAGTCATCAGCCTGCATGGCTGCCACAACTTGGCCTGCAGGTTCGTCACGAGGGCCCATGAGGGTAACGCCAGGGTGCTTTGCATGCACGTCACGCAGCAAGTCGTCGATAAACAACAGGTACAGTGTGGGCGAGATAACATCACCCTCATGCAGGCCAAGGTCGCAGGTGAACCTATCCGTGGTGCAACCCTCATGAGACACCACACGATGCGCGCCCTGATACAAGTTGTACAAGACACGGAACATCTTGCCACGCACACCCTTACCCCACAGCTTCTGGAACAAGCCATCAAGCCAGACCGTAGGGAATGCCTTGAAGGTGTCAACGAACAACACATATGACTCCTTTCCCTCAGCTTTCTTGCCATTAAGGACCTCGCTGAGCACGCTTTGATGGTCAGCACAACTGCGCTTGGGGCGGAATCCGTTCTGACTCTCGTGCAGCAGCGGCGCCGCTGCTGCTGTAGCAGCAGTTGCGCGTGGCTGCTGCTGTTGCTGCTGTTGTGCTGGTTGCTGGCCTTGCTGCTGCTGCTGCTGCTGTGCTTGTGTTTGCTGCTGCTGCTCCTGCTGCTCGCCCTCTGCAAACTTGATAAGGCGCTGATTGAGGACGCTGGTGTAGAACTTATAGAGCACGCTGAGCAGGGTGATGCCGCGGTAGTTGCCTGGGTCTGTCAGATCGCCCTTCTTAGGCATGCTGACGACTGTCCCCGGCACCTGATGTACCTGCTCAAGCTGCCACATGAGGCTGCAGTACTGCAGCAGCATGTCTGCAACTGTGTTGCCTCCGTACTTCAAAAGCTCGTTGACAATGCCTTCCTCCGCAGGGTTGCCAGCTTTGCCTGTGCGTAGACGCTGCAAGCATGCAGAAACCTCGGCGCCAGTGATGGGCAAATCCAGTGATGGGCAGTGATGGGCAGTCACTGTGTAGAATCTGAGTGGACCTGCGCTGCGGTGAATGTAGCGCTCGGTGGTGTTGGTGAGCTGCTGTTTCTGTGCGCGCATGTCTGTGACTGGCCGCCAAGTAAACACAGCAACAAGAATGGGAGCAGGGCTGCATATGCACACTATGGGTGTCCCATGCATGCCTTGTACCCAACATGCCCGTCAACAGCAACTCTTTCCTCAGCCCGAGCTGCGGCAGCATTTCCTGATGCCGCGGAAGAAAACAATCTTGACGTTGAAATCGTGATTAATAGTTGACACTAGCACGGAGTGGTGAAGCGCTACGACGTATGCATCTTGCAACTATAGCTATTTCCCGCTGTCCAGATGCGCATGCGCCAGAATGACACGCGAAGTCCGGCGCGCTTGGCAGGCAAGTTCATCACTTTTTGAACCTCACGGCGTTGACATGTGCTGACCGTCACAGCCCACTTACACTGCAAGTCGAGTAGCTGCATGTCGGAACTTGCTGGCGGGAAGAAGGATCGATCGATACTTCGGAGTGTGCAGCACTGCTATCTGTATGTGCTCAAACGTCCGAATGAATATTGTTTTCTCGCCTCGGCTGCCGAATTTGCCAACAGTATGTGCGCTGTCTTCACCATCTGCTGCAGTGCCAATGGTCTTCACTTCCAGCCAACGTCATTGCTGCCGCACGTCTGCACTGGTCTTGTTCATTCCATCTTCCATACTTCTCAAATCAACAGGGCTGCTGTACGCAAATCCACATATATGTGCGTACATAATGTAGTTACACGCTCGTGGCATTCATCCCTCACTCTACACACTGTAGTGGCTGTATGTATGTACATGTATGTGTATGGTGCAATGCCTTGCAACCCAGCTTGCACATGCCTTGAATCATACTTCAAACTCCTTTTTCATAAGAACTGCCGTAACAGAACATTACTCAAGAAAACGTCTTCCAGAAGGCTTGCGAGTTGTGGCGCTCAAGACAGGTTACTGTCTCAACTGCCTGCTGCCAGCACTCCTGCTGCTGCTGCTGCTGCTGCCACCGCTATGTTGCACAGCCTCCAGAGCATACACGCAGTATGGCATGCACGGCCACGCACTGCTGTCAGCATGGCGCCCTACCCTGCAAGACATTGCCTTGGTTCTGCAGCACGCGCTGCCAGGGAAGCCCGTACAGGCTGTGCCCGCGTCGTGCTGCTAGCGCTGTATCACATCACGGCACCGTCAGTAATGTACTTCTCTTGGCAGCCTGACGGCTGTCAGACCTTGTGCACGCTGGTGGGCTTGTGCACAGCCTGCAGAAGCCAACACATGAGCAAGGTCAGACAGAGTCCACCTTCCGCCAATGCTTGATGCTTGGGTTCTTGCAGTTGCGCCAGAGCAGTCACAGTGCGTCTCCCCGTCCTCTGTCAGCTGTGCAACAGCGCTGTTCTGGACTGTGGCTCACGCGGCAGGTGTGGTGTGTGACACGCACTGTGTGCCTCGCAACATGACGAAATTCCGATCGATAATAGTACCCACCATCTCGGAAGATCATCACTTGGTATGCCCACGTGCAATGGTAGCTGTTGTTGCCCTTACCCCACCCCCTTCGACTGCTGCAGAGAGGGGCACACTTTTCATTACAGGCTGGCTAATTGCAGGTGCTCAGCTGCTCCAGGCAGCAGGCCTTGGAGCACACACCATGCTGTGCCTCACCTCTTTGCCTGACTTCTGGCTCTTAACTTTGACCTTCGGGTTGTCCTCTGAGGCCTTGAAGTGATTGCTGCCCACTGTGGTGTCCTCGGTCACCACTTCCTGCACCACACACAGCACAGCCAACATCATCAGCCAACATGTGCGGCGCAACTTGCGCAGTGTTGTACTGTGTGCACTTCTGGACATCATATGTGTGGCATAGAAGCAGCAATCTGTGTGTTAAAGCAGCACGGGCACCGCACACATCACTGTCGCAGTCCACACCGCATGACACACATGACAACAAACACCGCTGTTATCTGCTGCTCTGTTACACAGTGACAGGGATTGAGCAAGTAGCAGGGGCTGCTCTTACAGCACCAAGAGCAGCAGCATCAGAAGCAGCAGCACTTTCTGGTGCTTTTTACGCTAGCTTGCCGCCAGGTGGTGGTGTGCTTTCATGTCTGCTACAGGCGCCTGCATGGCCGTTCTAGGGCAAAATATGCGAAGGCTGAGTCATGCTGGGTTGCTGCTGAAGTAACATCAATTTGATCAACAAGAGCAGCAGCGAGCGTGAGGTGTCAGGCACCAGCCCACCTCCCACTGTGTGTGTTCGCTGAACTTCTCTCGGACATCAGTGGGGGTGTCTAAGTGCATGCGTGTGCAGCCATCTGGCTGTGCTTCCCAAAACATCAAGGGCTGGTGGGTCCGACACAACTCTGCCGGTTGATGTCCTTCTCCATGTGCTTCCCAGAATGCTCAATGTTGACTGCAGCTCCCATGCAATGCACTGTATCACCGCAGCTGTGCTTGCACACGGGATCGCGCCTCTTACTAGTAGTAAAGGGAGGGGTGGTGCTGTGCTTGCCATGCGTTTACACTGCAGCTTGTGACGCCACACTCTTCGGGCATCACGCAACAAGAGTGAAGAGTGACAAACTCTCGAGCACTGCATGCAGTGCCGAAGTGCAACTCACCACAACTTCTCCACGTGTCTTGCCCCCTCGCACTGGCGCACCCCACTCAACATGGTCACCTAAAAGCAATCAGCGTTGTGATGGTGCAGCCCTAAGCAAAGGTCTTGATGACATGGCATGACACTGCATCTGCTGCAACCAACACTGAGCCAGGGTTCATAGGCAAACGTATAATAGGCTGATGACAGACACTACACAACAGGACTTCAATAATAGAGCAACTATTACCTGGACTGAGCTCCTCAACTGCTGCTTGCTGATTGGATGCATCAGACATGTTGAACTTCTGTCTTGAGCTGGAAGCCGATGTAGGGAAACGCGACGTGGATTTGTCAGCTGTACTACTCAAAACGGAAGGCAATGCAAGCACCATGCATTGCCTTCATGGAGGTTGTTCTATGAATGAACTCTTGCCGCTCCTGTCCACACACTGCTAGTGCATCACGAGTACGTCACGAGGCGGGCGATTTCGCTCGGATCTGCCAGAAAAGCAACTGGCTTCGCTGGTACATGTTTGATGCTTGAGATGCGAAATTGCGATTATCGACAGCCATGACAAGTGTGGCAAGGCGACGTCGTACTATGCGCATGCTCAGCAGCACATGTGCTCCACATGCCAGTGGCTGCAATGCACGCCACAGGAAGCCCTTGGCAAACAGTCTAAGACAGTCTGAGAAACAGTGTGCCTATAGGTGATTGTACTTAGTCAGGCACAGCCAATTTTGACCAAGCATGAAGGTTTGTTGTTAACCAAGCATGATGCAGCAACTGCAGCACTCACATGCCATGCCGGGCGCCAGCCCAGGGAGTACCAGACCGTTCCATTCAACGACGACAGATTGCGTCCTGGACGTGTCCGGGATGTAGTAACATTCCCAATATGTAGCTGCAGTACGCTGCCATTGCTGCTGCACTGCGCAAAGGCTCGCTAAACCGCTGGTCTTGACGAAAAATAGCACTGGCACGAAACTACGGTAGTGTTCAAAGAGCGCCAAAGTGCTGAGACACTCATTGCTAAGTCGTGCGGCGCTTCAGCCAGTCAGCAGCCGTAGCTAGTTGCAGCTCTGAAGTCCGCTGCCGGAGTTCGCGTGAGTGATGTACGCTATGCTCGCAGCCGCGTGCTGTTGCTGCCTCAATCTTGATAAAGACAACACCACAGCAGTTCAGCTGCAAAGCTGCTGGCAGCGCACCCACTGAGTCAGTCGCGCTGTGCACGGTGAGCCGCTCAGCGGCTGTTATTCAGAAAAAGGACGCTTGACCCACGTGGCTGTGCACTGTTTTGTGAAGCAACAATGCAACAGCACTGCGGCTGGACTGCTTTGCCAGAGCACATCATGTCAACCAAGCTTGGTGCCTTAAGGCAGCAGCGGATCCCATGATAGAGATCTGGCGACCCAGTTTTCCCCAGGCTGGGGTGACTTTTGAAGACACATGTCAATGTGTACTTGCGTACGTTTCTATCTCACTGTCAGGTGGAGCCTCCGCCCATAGCAGAGTGAGATCGCCAGTCAACAGCCAACGTAACAACCACGGCAACCATATTGATGCATCTCAGACTCGGCCCAATTGGCGAAGGTCACCACATCCGTGACCGCTACGACCGTTCAGCAGCTGCCGCCATGCGCTGCGGCAGCAGCTACGATGATGGCGCCCTGCCGCGCTGCATCACCCGACGCAGCGGCCGAGCAGCCGCCATCAGCTGCTGGTACTGCTCCGACGTGGCCCAATCTGCCAGCTGCTGCACACGCACCAGCAGCACTTGCTCATCAGCCAACTCCAAACAGCCACCCGCACTTCTGCTGCCATTGCCACTGCTGCTGCTGCTGCTGCTGCTGCTGCTGTCATGTCTGCTGTCGTGCCCCAGCTTCAGGCTACGTTCACTGGTGCCGGCAGCAGCTGCTGCTCCCTCCAGTGGGGCAGCTGCTGGGTTGCCTGCTGCTGAGCTCAGGCAGGTGTGGTCAGGCAGCAGCTGCCCAAGCCCAGGCGCCCCCTCTTCAAGCACCCGCTGCAGCCACTGCTGCGGCAACGCACCCCTCTCACCAGCACTGCTACTGCTGCCGACTCCAGCTGCACAAGCTCCTGACCCTGCAAGCTCTGCTGCTGCACAACCTTTGCTGGTCCTGAGCAAAGCCCCGACAGCAGTGGGCAAGTCCTGAGCCACCAGCAGGCTCCCTCTGTCACCAGCCACTGCCACCAGCCGCTGCGCCGCCAGCAGTGCTGCTGCAAGGCTGCCGCCCATCGCATGCATCTCAGGCGGGAGGTGGGACAACATCAAGGCAGGCTGCAGCGCCAGCAGCGCAGACAGCGTCGCCAAGTCAGCCAAGCAAGGGTCATTAGGCCTTTCAGGGCTCCAGCTGGAGCCAGCTGCTGCTGCAGGAGCTCCTGCAGTGCTGCTGCTACCACAGCTGCTGTCCACACCGTTATCGTGCGAACCTGCAGACAGCAAAGCACCACGGCTGTTGTTCAGCACGCGTTCAGCTGCAGCTGGTCACTGTCTTCCGGATGGCTTATGAACCTTGCTGAGTGGAAGGGCATGGACAAGTGATGCACAATTCAAGGCACTTGCCTCTTGGCATGTGTGGCGAAGCCGGGGCACGCTCACCTCCTTCAGCCAGCACTGCAGGCGTGAGCGCTCCAGCCATGGCAGCCTGCAGCTCGCCCGGCTGCAGCAGCTGCAGCGCAGCACTGCTCACCACCAGCAGCACCTGCCGCTGCCTGCCGTACACCTCACCCTGCTGCTGCTGCTGCCGTTGAGCCGCGCTGCTGCTGCCTGCTGCTGGCAGCCTAGCGGCAGGCACGCGCAGCATGTGCACGAAGGGCGAAGCAGCTGTCAGGACGTGCACCTGGGGCAGCGGGTGCAGGCCGAGGATGTCTGCGGCCTCCAGCAGCAGGAAGTGCACGTGCGGCGCCTGCGGTGCAGCGGAAGCACAGCAGCAATGGCTGAATCATGTGCAGTGATCGTGACCGCAAGATGCTGGCTTGCATGCCATCCCAAGGCGCAAACCACTCTAAGGTGGCCTAGGAGACGCCGGTGGACCTGAATGATGACGCATTGATACGGTCAGAGCTCGCACGCACACTTCGGACGCTTGAAAAGACCGCTCATGTGCAGCGCACAGCTGCCCAGGCCGCACCTGTACGTCCATGAGCATGCTGCCCAGCGAGCCGTCCCTCAGCCCCACCATAAAGTGCCCGCCCGCCACCCAGCGCAGCAGCGGCAGGATGCCGGGCCAGCACAGCACACGGCCCAGCAGCCGCGCAGCAGCAGCCGGCAGCAGCAGCGGCTGGGGGTCAGGCGGCAGGGCCGGCAGCATCCTGCCGCTGTCCAGGCGCACCTCTCCCCAGCTGCCCTTGATCACGGCAGCACCGCTGCTGCTGCTGCTGCCGCTGCCGCTGCCCTCAGTGCTGCTGGGTCTGCTGCCACTGCCAGGTGAGGAGGTCTGGTGCCTGGGCAGGTCTGCGGCCGCTGCTCCCTGCTGCTGCTGAGCAGCAAGCGTATGGTGATGCTGTGCTCGGCTGGCGAGCAGCGCCGCTGCAAACTGCGCTACCTCCCTGCTGCTGCTGGCATGCTGCTGCATGCTGCCCAGCAGCTGCGCCAATGCAACCGCTGCGCCGTCACTTACATCCCTTGCGTCACCAGCTGCTGCGCATGCTGCAGCCTTTGCAAGCTTGCCTGCTGTCTTGCTACTAAGTCCCACTCCCCTGCCGTTACACTGCTGCCGCTGCTGCTGCTGCTGCTGCTGCAGGTGCTTCAACACAAACTCCCACAAGCCCGATGCAGGCCTGCGACTTCTAAGTGCTGCAGCATCGGCAGCGGCCTTTGCCGAGTACAAATCCGCAGCCAGCTGCAGCAGCGCAGGAGCAGAAAGCAACGACACGGCACCAGCAGCAAGCAGCTGTTCTGCTGCAGCTTGCAAGCTTGCTGACATCAATGCGTATGCATTGGATGTGCCCAAACTTGCCAACTCAGCAGCAGCAAAGCCCGCTGACCGGGGCCCCTGAGTACTGACGCCAGCACCACCTGGGGTTGTATTCGGTTCCTCCTGACCTCTGCTGCCACTGCTGCCCCCCTGCTGCGCAAATGCTGGCTGCTTGCGTTCTACCACCACTGCTGCTGCTGCTGCTGCTGCTGTTGGGCCGCCAAGCAGCGCAGCAGCAGCACTTGTGCTTGCTGACATGCCGGCACCTGGATCACTCAGCGGCAGCGGCTCCAACAGGTTGCGCCTGCTGCCGCCGCTGCCGCTCAAAGGCCTGCTGACCGTTGCTGCTGCGCCCTCTGTCATTCTCTGGCTAGCTTGCTGCTGCTTCACCAAGCTGCCAGCTGTGGGGCTCAGTGCTATCTGCTGCTGCTGCTGCTGCTGCTGCTGCTGCTGCTGCTGCTGCTGCTGCTGCTGCTGCTGCTGCTGCGCTGCCCAGACCTCTGCGTACTGTGTTTGGATGCCCCTGTCAATGCGGCCCAGGGGGACCATGGTTTCGTAGCCCCAGGTGACAGCCCTCTTGCGTGCGATGCCCAGCTTCAACTCAGCCTCCTGCAGCCTTGAAAACAGGTCCGCAACATACCTGCAAGGACAGGCTCCATGAAGCAGCAGCAGCAGCAGCGGCATCAAATGTCTACGTTGCAGCTTGTTACCAGTGACCTTCAGAAGGCGGTTTGTTGTCATTTTTATGACAGCTGACCAACTTGTTCGAGCCTTCGTTTGCAAGCATGACATCCTCCATCTGCTGTTATGCATGTGCAGTCCCCTCACGCGACTCCCAGCACAGTGCGTTTGTGCAGCGCCTGTGCAAACGCTGTACTGTGACACCAAAGAATCACAACAGAAGCATACCACACCACGCTCTGCATTCTGTTACCTTATACAACTGCATTTTGGGCCATGCATGCATGCCAGCGCCCCCTGTCTTTAAGCCCACCTGTCTTTGAGCAGGCCGCTACGCATCAGGTCCTTGGCCACCAGCGCCCGGTGGCACTCCTGCAGCGCGGCGTGGTCGCCGCGCAGCTCCTCCAGCTGCCCGTGCACCTGCCCCAGCGCGCCACGCAGCGCGGCGGTGCGCGAACCGGCCTCCTGCACAGCACGCCACAGGGCAGGTTGGTTTGAACTGTTACTTATTGGCACCACGTGCGTGCGTTTTGAGCATGGTTGGCGGCTGGCTCGATGTGATGTTTGCTGGGAAGACTTGGCACATGATTGTCCAGTCGTGCCGCAGCTGTCACACGTTGCCCAGCTGCGGTGCCCAGAGACGCGGCAGCGAACCAGCAGCAGCTGATGCTGCAGCGCATGGTCTGCTGCGCTGACGCCCGCAGCCCATGACTGAGAACGACGCCGACCCCCCCTCCCCCCCCCCCCCCCAGCACGCCTCACCTGCCGCTCCTGCTGCAGCCCACCACTGAGAACACGATTCCCCCCCCCCCACTCCCCAGCACGCCTCACCTGCCGCTCATGCTGCAGCTGCTGCTGGGCGCCGTCGGCGTCGGCGTGCGCCTCCCTCAGCTGCACCGCCAGCTGCCCCACCCGCCCGTGCAGGCTGGCCACCGACTGCATCTGCTCCTGGTATGTGGCGAGCGACACAAAGCCCGACAGCATGCCGCCGCCAGGTGCCCCGGCAGCACCCAGGCCGGCGACGGTGCCGGGCGAGTCCGCAGCAGTTAAGGAGGCTTCCAGAACGCCAAACTCAAACCCAGTCGAGCTGCTGGCAAGGCCACTGGGGTTTGCAGGGGTTGTTGCGAATGCTGCAGGGTTCAGCAGTGGGTTGAAGCCCTGGTTCATGCCTGGGAAGGCAGGCATTGCACAGCCGATGCCTGGCCCGCCTGGTGCTGGCGGCATCAGGCCTGGTGTGCTGAAAGCTGCAGGTCCGGCTGGGCTGAATGCCGCTGCAGCGTGTGGCTGCAATCCTAGAGTAGCGCTGCTAATGATGTCCCATGGCTGTGTGGACACAGATGTGCTGCTAGCAATACCACAGCTGGTGCTGCTGGTGCTGCAGCTGCTGCTGCTGCTGCTGCTGCTGGATGTCACAGTTGTGACTGTTGTGGTGCTGGTCACCACCGCGTGGGCGCTGGTCTGCCTTGAGAGCGAACATGCGGGTGTGCCCCCCGCAACCCCAGCCAAGCATGCCTGGCTGTCGCAAGGCGTGAACGGCGCGGCAGCGCCATCTGAGCCAGGCCCCGCTGGCATAAACGCGGTTCCTTGTCCTGTATCCGAGTCCAATGGACTGCCATGCAGTTCAGTGCGTGCTGCATTTTCAAGGCTGCTGCTGCTGCCTCTGCTGCTGCTGCTGCTGCTGCTGCTGTGCTGTGATCCTTGCAAGCTGGCTGCAGCTGCTTGGCTTGTTGCTGCATCAGCAGGTTCATTTTCTGCCATGTCTTCCGCTGGCACTGTGACCGGCAGCGTTGCGTGACTGTTTGCAGCAGTTGATGAACATACCATATGTGACAGCGCTGCTCCAGCCACGCCTGTGCCCTGTTGCTGCTGCTGGCATTGCTGTTGTAGCAGCTGTTGTGCCTGCGGAGCAAGCCGTTGCTCGGGCTGCTGCTGCTGCTGCTGCTGCTGCTGCTGCTGCTGCTGTACGTGCTGCAGCAGCAGCTGGTGCTGCCGTTGCAGGAGCTGGTGCTGCTGCACAAGCTGCTGGTAGGCCTGCTGGTATGCTTGCTGTTGTTGGTGCAGAACTTGCTGCTGGCCCGTGGGCAGCTGCCAATATTGCTGCTGCTGCTGCTGCTGCTGCTGCTGCTGCTGCTGCTGCTGTGCCAGGTTTTGCTGTATCAAGTGCTGCTGTGCTACGTGTTGCTGCAGTTGCGGCTGTGTTGCGGACACCTTGCCCGCTGTGGTTGGGGCTGGTGCATGAATTGCGCATTGCTGCCCCACAGGAGAAACAGCAGTACTTAGCGTAACTGCAAGGGCATCGGCAGCAGCATGTGCTAAGGCTGCCGCTGCAGCAGCACCACTGCCGGCTGCCGCTGAACTGGCAGCTGCCCCTCCACCTACACTATACTGTGCTGGTACAGCGTATTCTTCTCCGTGCTGGCGACTGCCGACATGTCGCAGGTCAGCCTGTGTGTGCTGCACTTCAGCAGGCGCCTGCGCATCACTTGTCGCCTGCCTGCCTGCTGCAGCAGCGTCGTCTGCAGCTGCTGCTTCATACATTGTGCCTGCTACATCACTGCTCTGAACAACGGTGCTGGCTTCCCCATCTTCAATGATGCTCGAGACTGCTGCTGCTGCTGCTGCTGTGTCAAGCTCTGCGCCTGGACTGTGCTCTTCCGACGCGTTTGTGCACCTCGCCTGCCGGTGTTGCTGTGCACTCTGCAGCTGACTCTGCTGCACTTGAGGGCCAGCAACATGAGGTCCAAGCTGCTCAAATGCACCTGCACTTGATCTCATCTGTTGCACCGCCGCTGTTGACGTGCCAGTCGCTGTCGGTGCTGCAGCACAGCCCGGCCGGACTGCATGGCTGCTGCCAGCACCAGCAGCGATGCCTGCTGCTCCCTCAACCACTGCTTTGCCATTCAAGTTCTGAGTGCCCGCTGCAGCTGTTACTGCAGCAGCAGCAGCGATGGCGTCACCAGCGGGCTGGAGGGCAGCCGGCCCTGCTGCTGCCAGTATAAAGAGGCCCTGGCTCTCGTTGGCCCGTGCTGCTGCCCGTGCCGCGCGCTTGCTGTTAGAAGCTGCCATTGCCTCAGCCCACCAGGCATGCGCTGCCTGGTGGCGCTGCTGCACCTTGTCGGACAAGCCCTGCACAGCAGCAGCAGCACAATCAAACACGGTGCAGCAGCAGCAGCCTTGTGCCAATGCCTGTCTGCACAGCTTGCAGGACCGCCAGTTTGAGGCGTGACACGGCAAGGATACCCTTAGCATTTGGCCACTATTCATCCTGATGTATACAGGGTAGGTATTGCTAGATAAGCACAAGCAAAGGTGTACGGCGAGACAGGTGATGTTCGCCCACTCCCCTGCATCAGCACACCTTGAGTGCGCTGTCAAACACTTCCTGGTGCTTGTGGGCCTCAGCCTGCATCAGCTGCTGCAGCCCAGCCATCTGATCCAGCACACTTGCAGTCGCAGCCGACACAGCATCCGCATCAGCGCCCGCTGCTGCAGCGGCAGCTGTGCCACTGCCGCTGCTGCCGCCATCGCTGCTGGCGCCAGCTCTGTGCGCAACACCAGCTGCAACCCCGTCGGCGGCGGCATTACCTTCCAGGACCCGGCTGCTGAGCTGCTGCATGGCAGACTGGATGGCAGCAGCTCTGCTGGCGAGGCGCCTTGACGCTGCCTCACTGGACACCGTCCGTTCCTGCAGCTTCCCTGCACGGCGACGCAACGCAGCAGATCATCACACACCCCATCCATCTCAATTTTGCACTCTGCAGATGCTTCCAGATGCCATACGTCGATTGCAGTGTCCTGCGCAGACTTGCAGCAGCATGCGGCTCTTCTTCATTAGAATCAGCTCACCGTACGCCTCCTGGAACGACGCCATCCAACCGTCCCGCTGCGCTGCCAGCGCCTGCCTGTCCGTCTCGCCGGCCTCCAGCGCCGCCTGCATGGCCTCCAGGCGGCTGCCCAGCGAGGCGGCCTCCTGCTGCGCGCCGTCGCCAGCCGAGGTGGCGCTGGACAGCTGCAGAGCACGCAGCCACCAGCCACTGGCTCAACGGCGGTACAGATGTGTCTTAAACAGCGTTTCCACTCGCATGTACTGCAAAGCCCTCAAGGATGCCTGCAATGGTATGCACCACAGCCTCACCACCTGTGAACGAGCCTGCCAGGTGCCGCGGACACGCAAAGTCACCAGTTGCAGACATGCCTTCATGCTGCCCTCAACCATCATGAAGGCTCCTACTTCCGCACTCACCTCCCACTGCAACTCATTTTCCTCGCCCAATCCCTCCGCCTCTTTGCCCTGTGTCCGATTGCCAAAAACGAGACGAACAAACACCAGGGCAACGCACCTGCCGCATGAGCTGCACCTTCTGCCACTCCGCCTGCTCCAGCCTCTCCGCCAGCTGCAGCGCCTCTGCGGCAGCCGCCTGCTGCGCTGCCTGCGCCTCCCCAAGGGCGCCGCCTGTGAACGCCAGCTGCTGCGCCAGCGCTGCCGTGGTCGCCTGCAGCGAGGCGTGCCCCTCCTTGAGCTGATGCAGCTCCGACGCTGCCAGCTGCAGCTGGCGCGCCTTGTCGGTCAGGTCCTGGGAGGCCGGCACGTGTGCGGCAGACAGCCGCAACCCACCGTCTGCGACAGCTAGGAGGACCAACGGTGAGTGTCAATGTCCCTAAACCCTTAACCCTGCCGCTAAACCCCTCCGCAAAGCAGTGCCTCACACAGACCTGCATATGCCAACAAGGTGCAGGGGCAAGCCTCCACCCTGTCCTCGGCCGCATATGACCAACGGCAGCAGGCAACCAGCACGCGCGGCACCGCCAAGCTGCCCAGGGCAGCGCTCACCAGCTTCTCTTGCTCCAGCTGCTCCAGCTTGGCCTCTGCTGCCTGGTGCTGCTGCTGCAGTGCCGCCAGCTGCCCCTCCACGCCGCCCAGCTCAGCCAGCCGCCGCCGCAGCGCGCCCGCGTCTGCCCGCAGCGCTGCGTGTGCTGCCTGCTCCTCCGAGTGCTCATGGCGCAGGTGGTCAAGGCCCTCCGTACACGCCTGCGCGGCGTGGGCACAACAAGAGCGCATCCAACACAAGGCGCGCAGCACAGAAGCAGCACGCAGTGTCACCGGGCCTCGCTCACGTGCCTCTCAAGCAGCAAGCAGACACACTCAGCTCCGCCCTCTCATGCAAAACGCACCCGACAGGCAGCAGTCATGCCGGGAAGACAGCTCCAACCACACACACCCAAAACACACCTCCAGCGCGGCTTGTGCCTCCTGCAGCTTGTCGCTCAGCGCAGCGCCGCTGTCGTTGGCCTTGCTCAGCTGCCCCTGCGCCGTCTTCAGCCGCCCCTCGGCGATGACGCGCTGCGCTGCCGACTCCTCCGCCGCGCAGCGTGCCGTGGCCAGGTCGCCCGTCAGGCCTGCGGAGCGCTCCTGCTCCGCCTCCAGGTCCGACATGAGCTGCTTCAGGTGGCTGCGGCCGGCCTGCGCAGGCACAGCATTCAGCGTGGGTATGCTCTCCACAAATGGACGCAGCGGCACGCACAAGCCGTCTCTGCAGCTGTGTGTAGCCCATCTGCGCAGGCAGCCGGCACTGATAGTTTGAAGTGTCTGGTTTGCTCACCTGCAATGTCCTCTGCCCACAACCTAAGCAGCCAACCCCGCTGATGCTCACAGACACCTCATGACAGTGAGCCGTCACACACACCTGCAGCTGTGCGTTGGCGCCCTCCAGCTCCATCAAGCGCAGCTTCAAGGTGTCCTCGGTGCTGCTCAGCGAGCGCTGCGTGACCGACAGCTGGCTTTGCGCAGACTGCAGCTTGGAGGCCAGGCCGACAACCACTGCAAGCCACAGCAACCAACAGACACAGGCACAGGCAGTGCATGCACTGCGTGCGGTGTGACAACAAACCAGAGCAGCTGGCAGTTTGCTGTTAAGAGCAAACACCTACATCAAGCTTTAGCATGCACCAGGCAAATGAGCATGCACTGCATCAAGCAGCACCTGCTACCCAGCGGCAGAAGCACCTTTACTGCAACAGAGGCCCTCCATGTGCTGTCCTGAAAACAGTCGATGGTTGTGCGTCCTCACCCATTTGAGCCTTTGCGCGTTGCTCAACAGCTGCCAGTCGTGAGCGCTCCAGCATGAGGCGCAGCTGGCAGGCATGGCCTGCACACAGCAGCACAGCAGAAGCAGTACACAGCACACATGCGTCAGCATGAGGCGCAGCTGGGAGGCATGGCCTGCACACAGCAGCACAGCAGAAGCAGTACACAGCACACATGCGTCAGCATGAGGCGCAGCTGGGAGGCATGGCCTGCACACAACAGCACAGCAGAAGCAGTACACAGCACACATGCGTCAGCATGAGGCGCAGCTGGGAGGCATGGCCTGCACACAGCAGCACAGCAGAAGCAGTACACAGCACACATGCGTCAGCATGAGGCGCAGCTGGCAGGCATGGCCTGCACACAGCAGCACAGCAGAAGCAGTACACAGCACACATGCGTCAGCATGAGGCGCAGCTGGGAGGCATGGCCTGCACACAACAGCACAGCAGAAGCAGTACACAGCACACATGCGTCAGCATGAGGCGCAGCTGGGAGGCATGGCCTGCACACAGCAGCACAGCAGAAGCAGTACACAGCACACATGCGTCAGCATGAGGCGCAGCTGGCAGGCATGGCCTGCACACAGCAGCACAGCAGAAGCAGGATGTAGTGGGTTGTGTGCTGACTGGCTATCACTGCTCAATAACTCTTCAGTGTACTTGTCTGCTGCTAAGTAAATACTGTCACACATCAAGCCAGGCCTGCACAGGAACACAGCGGCAGCAGTACACAGCGCACATACGTCAGCACGACAAGCACTCGATAGCACGCAGCCTGTCTGCAGGACAAACAGCATCATGTTGTCACTTGCAAGCAGGCGTGTGCATCCCAGTAATCGGTGCAGCTCCAACAGCATGCACGTGACGCAGCCCCGCTGTTGCGGGGTGCTGGCATCAGCGGTCCACCCGCCGTCTCTTACCCTCCGTTTCCCCCAGCCTGGCAGTCTCCTGCGCAAGCTGCTCCTCCAGCTGCCGCGCTGTCGCCTTCATAGCGCCCGCCATGCCTTCCGCGTTGTCTGCCCTGCTGTCGCTCTTGGCCAGCTGGCGCCGCCAGCTGTCCTCTGCTGCCGCGGCCTTGTCGGCTGCTGACGTGGCCCTGCTGAGCTCCACTGCCAGGCGGCTCGCGCGCGACAGCTCTTCGTTGTACAGCAGGCGCAGCGCTTCGACTTGGCGGCTGGAGTCTGCCAGGGCTGCTGCTGCTCCACCTGCTGCTGTGAGGTCCTGCAAGAGCGGGCGGAGTCCGTGCGGCTGAAGCCTCCTTGATACAGGTCAGGCGAGGGCCTTACGTGGATCTAAACGTCACTGTGCAAAGTTATGGCGAGTTCATACCTGTCCTGAGGTGAGTTGCAATGAAGAAGCATCAGTTGCAGAGGCAGACCAATGCTGGCTCTGCATGCTCACCTGCTGCAGGGTCTCCACCGTCTGCCTGTGCTGCTCCTCCGCCTCCTGCTTGTCCTGCGCAGCCGCCTGCATGGCGCCAGTGTGGTGCTGCTGCAGTGCCAGGTGAGCTGCGTGACTGGCGGCCAGGTCTGCCTGCAGCTGTGCCACCTGCTCCTGCAGCTGCGCTGCCTCTGCTCGCTGCTCAGAGATGCGCCTGGTGCACGGGAGTCGAAGCAGCGCAGGTGCAGTCAGAGGCAGAGGATGCGGCCAGCTGCCAGCTGCTGCATTGGCAAACAGTTGTTGGCGCCGTAACTGCATGTGATGCATACGTGCTTAGCAAGCTTTCCCCGGCGCAATCCAGGGACAGCATCCGCCGCCAGGCACTCACCTGTTGGCTGCGTCCAGCTGTGCTGTGCAGTCCCGCAAGGAGCCCTCCGCCTGCTGCACCTTGCCTGCTAAGAAGTTGCCGCGGTGCTGCTCGTGGCGCAGCCTTACCTGGCAAGGTGCAGCAGGAAGTGGCGTGCACAGCAGGCACCGGGGTCAAGTTCCAGCCCCAACGCCTGTCCCAGGGCATCTGGCCCTGCTGGTGTGTGGCATGCCACTAGAGACTCCCCAAAGTCCACTGCGCCGCCTGCCTGACTGCCGGTGTGCAGTGATGCTGGCATGCAGGCAAGCCGCAGCATGTGGCGCTGTCGGCCACGCAGCTGCCCGCACCTCCATGGTTTCCTTCATGCTGGCGTACGCCTCTGCATAGTCCTTGACGAGGTCCTCAGCAGAGGGCCCCAGCGAGCTGCTGCCGCCCCTGCCACCAGCATCATCAGCAGCCGCTACTGACTCTGCAGCAGCAGCTGCCAGCACCTGCTGTTGCTGCTGCTGGTGCTGCTGCAGCGCCTGGCTGTTTGCTGCTGCCCTGCCTGCTTTGAGCGCCTGCTGCGGTGCTGCTGCGATTGGGCCGACGAGCAGCTGCAGTGTGGGTGCCAGCTGCGGCGTTGCTGCCACGAGCTGACGCAGCTGCTGCACCTCTGCCGACACCAACTTGCGGAAGGCACCTGTGAGCGTAACATAACACAGCAGCCGGTGGTGAGAGCAGCCAGGATCATCACGGGTGCACGGTGCTGGGACAAAGGGCAGCTGCAACCTGCTACCTGCTCGGCATGCACACCTAGGTCCGTGACAGCACCGGTGTGCGCCACTGCTGCCGTCAGAGCCGACCATCACTGCCTCGACTGTCATCTGGCACCGCTGGCTTGACCATGCAACTCTTCCATGCCCCCTGTGCCTGCGACACGGCTGCACTCTGGCGGCCGGCTTTCTACCTGCACGTGCTGCCAGAGACCTGTAGAGGCTGTTGATGGAGTGCTGCTGCAAGCCGCTGCCCAGCAGCGCTGCTCTGTCCAACCCCAGGCCACTGATGCTGTGAGGCTCCCCTGCAGACAGGGCTGCAGCAGGGACAGCACACCAGCAGCAAGTGGGGTAGATGACCATTTCAGTGCTTCATCGTGTAGTGTGTGATGTGCAGCACGGTGCTGTTGCTGTGCCCTGCCCTAGGTCTGTTACAGGGTGCCGTCATCCTGCAGGCGATACTGTCGTGGGCATGCTGCTGTGGCACTGAACCTTTTAATAATCCTGCAAGTGAAGGTGCAGGTGCAGGTGCAGGTGCAGTTGCAGGAAGCATGTTTGCTCAGCGCCGCACTGTGCTGCTGGGCCTGGGCTGGTCGGAGCTCAAGCAGCTTACCACTGCCTGTGTCTGCTCTTGCCCCCGCAAGCGCAGGCAGCAGCTGCTGTAGGTAGCCATCAACTAACTCCAGGTCGGCACCACTGCTGCTGTCAAGGCCAAAGGTCCTGCAGGATCATGCAGAGGAGACACAGCCAGCTGGCATGCTTGCTTTGCCCGGCTTGCTGCTGTAGGTATTTTGCAAGCTGCAGCTGTACGTTTATGACAAACACTTTGAAACTGGGTGCACTTTGTATCAGGTACGGATGCAATGCTCACCCATTGCGTCTGCCTTTGCCTGGCTCGGCCTGCTGCACACTCTGCTGGCCCTGCAGTGCGCCAGCAGCTGCTGGCCGCTGCAGCGCCCCTGCTGGCAGCATGGTCCTGCTGCCTGGCTACAGCCACGTAGTAACTTGCTTCTGTGCCTTTGACATATCAATTATGCTGCGCATGTGCTTCAGGAAAGTGCTGGAGACTCAATTCCAGCAGACTGCCCACTGCTGCTTAAACGCAGGCATTACCCAGCAGCTTTTAACAAGCACTGCTGCAAGATCAGCACAGGCATGCTAAAACCTTAATTTAGCTGATTGAATGCAGCGACCGAACAAATCAGACATGTATGTAGCAACAAACTCAGTTTGGACATGCAAAGATGTACAGTCAACCGCAGCTACGCAGCTTCCATGTTCGGAACCAGTGACATATGAAGATTCACAGAACATATATGTACACTATTAGCGTATGTTAACCTGTTATCCATACATGTATCCAAACAACCCTAGGACAAGCCTAGTTACTTATGTCATCTGCCACCCGTTGTTCACCTCACCGTTGTATGAAAACAGCACTGCAGAGTATTCATGTCCTCACCGAAACAAGTCCAGACAGACAGACCAAGCAGCAGTACACCTTTCCCGCTGGCACTCACTGGGCTCAAATTGCTTCGCGGGGACGACACCGACGAAGCACAACCACAGCTAGCTTGTAGGTGAGAGGATATAAGTTTCATGTGTACGCGTTGCAGGCACGCATGCCTGGCACCAGCATAACAGGCGTCCTGTGGCTGCACCAGGCTGTACATGTTGCAGTTCTGTGCACAATACGTTGTCGCATCCACACCAGGCAGGATAGAATCCAAGCTCGCCTGCCTGCTCCTTCTTTGACTTGCAGCAACCTGAGGCACTTGAACACCGCAGACAGCTGCAGCACCACAGCAGCAGTCACTTGCACGGTGCTACAACAGCAGACATGGCACGCCGGCGCTGCACAAACTGTGCACACTCTGCAGGCACGCTGATGCGCGTGCTCGTTTCCTTCAATTTTTTTGCAGCACTATGCCTCCTTGTCTTTGGCTGCACGGTGGAGCGGCCCATCAACAGCTTCCCGCCAGTGGCCATGATCCTGCTAGCCGTGCTGTCGGTTGCCTCGGCAGTCAGCGGCCTGGTTGGTGGCCACAAGTGGGCCTGCTGCTTGGATGCCTTCCTTGTGCTGCACGGCATCAACACACTGTGCCAAATCATCCTGGTGGTGGTGCTGTTCACGGGCTTCCAGGGCGTAGTGGATGCCATCGACCCCAATGAGACAGGTGTGCTTGCAGGCCTACGAACAAGCCTGCAGCTGCATGACTGGCGCATAGAGGCATGGAACTGTAAAAGCAACGTTAACGAGTCTGGCCCATGCAGGAATTGGAAATTATCTTTCATATCAGCATGGTGTTGTAACATGCAGCTTGTCAAGCAGCATTCCTTAGTGAGCGAGGATGCCACTCATAGTGTCTCTGCTGCAGACACATAGCATGCTGACAGCCGCCAGGGCCATGTTCTGTGCTGTTACAGGCCGATACAACCATGCCCAAGTGATTGAGGTGCTCAAAGCTGCCAAGTGGATCATGCTGCTGTTCATGCTGTGTGAGGTGGTGGCGCTGGTGCTGTCGCTGCTGCTGCGCTTTGTGCTGGAGAACCACAACACACCAGCACAATACGACAACTTTGACACCAACAACCTGCAGGTGACACATGAGCAGCATGTGGCAGCAGCCAGCCATCGTGTGGTCAGCCAGCAGCAGCAGCCGCAGCAGATGCAGCCGGGTAGCTGCATTTAGCATGAAGCAGCCTGCCAGGCTTACTCAGTGCCGTGGTTTGGCATGTGCGTCAAGTAGGCAGCAACACCGCTGCTGCAATGTCTTCGAAAAGGCGCAGTTGTACACAAATTTATTGTGTCGGCACAGGCATGACGATATACAGCACTCTTGCAAATGATGGATAGTACAGTGCCGCCAGGCTGCATACCTGCCCATCGTGCTGCAGTTTCGTTGGCTCTTGAAGGTGGAGTTTGTTGTTGTGTTTCCTGCGGCTGCTTGCAGGCAAAGAGCCAGAGCATGCAGCAGCTGCGCGTGGATGTGGAGGCGGGTGGCGACCGCTACAGCAGCACCAACAACAGTGTGTACGGCAAGCTGCGCTCCAAGATGGCCAGCAAGTATGGCGCCTTCACGCACGGCGTCAAGTGGAAGAAGAGCTGGTTCGGCGTCTGATGAGGCAGCAGCCAGGCGCCGGCAGCATGTATTCATTACCACTGAATTACTGAATTACCAAAGTAGGGCCACTGGCCCACCCGCAAAGGAGCCAAACAAGGCTCATGGGGTCTGAATAGAGCTAGCGAAGTATCCTGAGGATAACTGCTGGTTATCAACAAGCGACACTGTAACCGGAAGATACCGCCCGATACCTGAGTGGAGCAGGCGGATTATCTCCCCTGCTTGTATAGCCGACTATACTGCATCCCCACTGCCAATATAGCTGATAAAGCTTTATCTAAAGGTACCCTCTCGTTGGTAGGGTACCCTCTCGTTGTACTGGCGATTATGTTTTTAATCTTAATGCAACTATAGCAATTGCTTTAGCTAGCTAGCGGCCATGATATGGCTAGAAGCCTGTCACATCATTTCAAATGATTCAGTTGACATCCTAAGGAATTCAAAAATCAATGCCTCAGACTCTGGATACAGTGCTTCTTCTTCTCACCCAAACATCGTTGACAAGTAATTCAATTAGTGACAGTGTCACAGTCCCTGTCATTGCAATCATGTCATCATCGGCTGCCATCCCTTTTGATGTGTCCCAATCCCTGATGAAGTTTTATTTTACCAGGGATTTAACCTGATGTAAAGGTTGAGCAACATAAACCCACGTGTTGCGCAGCACCACAGTATACTACCAACGAGAGGGTACCTTTATCAGCTAGACTTGCAGTGGGATTGAAAGATAATCAGCAGTACAAGGAGGGGAGACAATCGCCTGCTCTACTGAGATACTGTCATCATCATCATCATATTACCCATTCAAGCCATAGCATCAGCGCCATCGAGATACTGTGAAGTATTTTCGGGTTACAGTGTCGTTTTGTGTCTGATGATAATTGGGGCAGTTCTGGAAGATGTCGGATGGTGTCACCGTGTATTGCTGCTTTTCTTGTCAAGTCTTGGGATGTGCGCAATGCATGCAAACATTCTGGAGCAGTGCTCCCTCCTCTTTCCGCCCCGGTGGGGCGCGGGGCCGATGGCGCTAATGCTATGGCTTGAATGGGTAATATGATGAAGATGATGATGACAGTGTCGTTTTTGATACATAGCAGTTTTCTTCAGGGTAACCGTACGTTATCGTACACCGTAGGTTATCGGCGTGTACCAGCTGTGGTGTGTACGAGATGATTGATTGGCTGGCCAGCATGCACAGGTTTACGGAGAAGCACATTGCACACCACAATGGAATGCATAGGGCCCATGAGGAAGCCGTAAAGGCAAGGTAGGTGTGCTCACAGATAGTTGCACCGTGCACTGCTGACAGGCCACCAGCTCAGCAAACAGGCTTATGGGCAGTAGCCC
This sequence comes from Scenedesmus sp. NREL 46B-D3, assembly GCA_014080715.1. Lineage (NCBI taxonomy): Eukaryota > Viridiplantae > Chlorophyta > Chlorophyceae > Sphaeropleales > Scenedesmaceae > Scenedesmus > Scenedesmus sp. NREL 46B-D3. The sequence goes on along the minus strand of JACERP010000161.1, from coordinate 69,559 downwards.
CTGCTGCAAGCCATTAATATGATTAGCAGCAGTCTGGAAGCCACCAGTGTGCTGATCATTAACCTGCCATACACATGCATTTACTGGGCACAGAGCTTGCTGTACAACATCATGCCTGCGTCCGCAAATGCAGCGCCACATGCTGAGATCAATTTGGACAGAAGAGTAGCGTACCAGTGTTGCTCCATTGAAAGCAGTCAAACTGCACCTACAGCCCACGCGCATTCTGCTACTGCGCTTGGCCTCCCTTCACACTGCATGCTTCGTTCAAGTAGCAGCCAGGGCCTGTGGCCAGGGCCGGGCTGATGTAACACACTGGAGCACAGCAAGCATCTTACTGCTCGGGAAGTGTCAAGGCACTGCAGTGCAAAGGCGATGCTGTCTGCAGGAGGGCGGGGCATCATGGACCTGCACAAGTAAAAGATGTGTGCATGCAGGAAATCATTCCAGAACTAAATGAACTGGGTGTACAAGTTTGCTGTCCACGTGCATGCAAGGGGTTCAGCAGCAGCAGAGTGGCAGCAACTGCAGCAGCAGGTGCACAGTAAACAGCTTGGCCTGCCAGTTTGATTTCCTGCAGATGTGCTGCGCTTTCCTCACAATCTACAGCCTGAAACCAACCGCCAATTTATAACATTGCTGCATTGGGGTGCAGTAGTGTACCAACCTCACAGCACTAGGACAGCACCTTTCTCTGAAATACGGGAACTCCAATCGGCTGCTCACCTTATTAGCAAAAGGCACTTGCAATAAGCTGTAGCACTGCCGGAAGCCGACCGGTGAGGTCCCAACACTGGGTTGATGGTGTGCGTGGGAGCTGTGTCACAGCTCCGCCATGGCGAGCACAGTAGCCTGCCCTTCTCAGCAGTCCTGCAATGCCTTGCCCCTACCAACCAGCACACAATTGCAAAAGTGCAGGTGTAGCACCGAACCAGCTCACCTTGAACCAAGAAATGGAAAGGCCAGACAGGCTCTGCTCTCTGCAAAGACACATAAGGGCCATGCTGTGCAGCTGGCCTGCCAGGGGTACCTGTGCTGCGCTATGTCAATGCACACTCTGTTCGACCCTGTGCTGCACGGCAGCTGATGCCTGCAATGCCTTGCCCCTACTATCCAGCACAAATTTGTGATTGCAGGTGTAGCACCGACCAGCTCACCCTGAACCAAGAAACAGAAAGGACCAGACAAGCTATGCTTGCTGCAAAGACACAAAGGGCCAAGCTGTGCAGCTGGCCTGCCAGGGGTACATGTGCTGCTCTATGTCGGTGCACACTCTGTTCAGCCCTGTACTGCACGGCAGCAAATGCCTGCGTCGATATGGCGCTGCACGTAACACGCCCTTTGGCTTGGCTGCAGCGTTACAGCACGGCTGGTTCAGCGTTCGCTGGGCACCTGGGTTGGGTTGCTGGTCTGCGATGTTGATCTGCATGCCTGCACAACGAGTTCTCGACAGGTCCCTCATGGCCAAGGATCAGCAGATCTGATATCCGTCGCAGCAGCTTGAGCGCAGCAGGACCCATTTGAGCATCGTGCGATCTGAAGGGGTGCATGCGCTAGACTCTTGCAGACGGTTGGCTGCAGACGTATACTGCACGAATGTTGTGATACCCACAGACAGTAGATGCAGAAACCGCGCAACGTGTATCTTACAGTATGCTCGTATTGGTGTCTTGAAATGTAACAAAGTGAAAGTGACAGGTAGGGACAGCTGGGGCCTTTACATCCGCACATCACCTGTAAGCCAGTGGTACTGCTGCTCCTTGAAGGCACATCATTACAGTCTTGCGTGAGGGGGTCGGGGGCTCTGGTTTTCCCTGCTTGTTTCCCCACAAGGTTACAGTAGCCTGATCGCAGCTGCTTTGATTATCCACACTTCCAGTGCAGGTATGCAGGTTACCTACTTGTAGCTCAAAGATAAGTGCTGATAGATGGACATTTAGGATCATCCACGCCTGAACCAGGTAATCGCCACTACCAAGCAGGGTAAGCAGGGGTAAACACCTTAATCTGCCTGATAAAGGTGCCCTCTCGTTGGCAGGGTGCTGTTGCAACAGCACCACGAGCATGGCCAGCCTACTCCGCCTTCAGCAGATCATCCAGCTGGCCGGCTGCTGCCAGGCTGTCCTGCCACATCTGCACCATCCCCCTCACATGGGCGCTGCCCACCACGCTCACGACCGCGGCCGGCCCTGCCAGAGGCACGTACGGGCCATCGCCAGCGCCCGACGGTGCGCTGCTTGCAGTTGCGCCCTCAGGCACCATGTAGCGCCAGATCAGCTGCCCATTGTCCTGCACGGCGCGAAAGCCCAGCCAACATGGCGTATGTGTAGGTGTCAGAAGGCACGAGAGGGTCCAGACGAGCCAGGCGCAACTGCAGTCAACAACTGGGCTGCAGCAGAACAAGTGATCAGCAGCAGTCCCGTCACTGAGCTGCACGTGAGCACTCTTCCCTTTGTTAGCAGAGCATGCAACAGATCTACGAGCTGCTGCTCAGACTGCTGACACTGCACCCAGCAGGAGACAGGCATGCAACACCTGGGCACAGCGTCCAGACAAAGCCAGCGACTTCCACAGCCCGTGGAAGTCGCTGGCAATGCCTGGCTGGTGGGCCCAGGCGACGCATGCCTGTCTCCTGCTGGCGGCAGCAAGCAGCGCCAATCACATGGTCCCTACGCGGAACTGCATGCCAGACGCGGGGCCTGCCTTTCAAGCAGCCTACCTGGTCGGCCACGTACGCAGGCACATTGGGGTTGCTGCCCTGCGCCGCTGCCGCCACCACGCGTGCCATGAATGCGTCACGCTCCTCAATGAGCGGCGTCACCGCACCCGGCCACTTGAGCAGCGCATCCTCGCCCCACACAAAGAACCGCTGGTCCAGGCGCTCCTGCAAGCCATCCGTTGGCACAGACATGCAGCGGGTGCAGCAGTTGGGCACGTACTGTGAGGGACGGGGATGCTGCTGGTCAGTCAGGTACGTGAAGCCCCTCACACATCCAGCTGGAACGCCTCTGTGCATAACAACAGGCACACAACAAGCCAAATGTGTGATCTTCATGAGACTTTGCTTTATGTCATAACCGAGCAAGCATGTCATTCTTGATGTGTACTGGCAACAACTGTGCGTCCTTCACCAAGCTGCAAGCTGCAGGTGATCCGCACGGGCTCATACACGACACACACATGCACATGCGCAAGGCGGCATGCATGCAACGCACCTGCAGCGGCTCCTTAATGGCAACAGCCGCCTCCACCTCCTCGCCCGACAGCCTGCTGAACTGCCACACCTCGGCAAAGGGCGCCAGCACAGGCCACGCGAGCGCCAGCGCAGCAGCAGCAGACCCCAGCACGATGCCTGCATCTCCTGCAGCAGCGGCGCCCGTCAGGGCGGCTGCTGCCGCCTCCACATCGGGCAGCGCGTGTGTCGCTGCTGACACGACTCCTGCAAGCAGCAGGCCCAGGGATGCTGCAAGGCGGCCGCCGCTCGCTGCAGAGATGCCGACAGCTAGGCGGCGCTGCGTTACGTCTGAGGGCCGGTCTCCTGCAATAGGCAGTGCAGTGCACAACGCATCAACAACCAGCAGCAGGTGCAAGGAACAGTAGGCAGTGCAGTGCACTGGAGGAGCCATACCAATGTTGGAACGGGAAAGGTGCAGCACATATGCTGAACCGCGACTTGCCAGAGTGGCATCACTGCATGCACCCAGAAAGTTCACAGTGGCATGTGAGGAAAACAGCTACAGTACAAGGGATGGCACAACGCAAAGCAAACTTGTAAAAGCTGTGCAGGCAAAAGGCGCTGCTACCACGTAGACATGACAGATGTTGTGCTGTGCCTGACTGTCAGTTCCCTCGGCAACAACGGTCATTAAAAATTTCCGCCACGTACCCAGCAGCACTTGCTGGCTGCCCACTTCGCACGCCGCCTCCAGGGCAGCCCTCCAGGCAGCGCCCGAGGTGATGCCCGCGGCATCGCCTGCGGGCAGCGTCGCGGCAACAGAGCAGCACAAGCTCACACAAGGCTCACATACCAGGACCCAGCCTACTAGTACAGCACACCTGCACACACACGCACCCAACTGCTCAAGCTCATGTGTGCATCAGCAGCACGACAGCCAAGGCTGCTGCTGTTGCTGACGCGGCCGCCAGCCATTTCAGTTGGAAAATGAGCACCAACCATACTTGCTGCTGCGTCCTTGCAGAGGTGCTGGGTGATCCCTTGCGTCGGCGCCCCCCTCACCTGCTGCTGCCTGCAGCCTCGAGTACAGTCCCGTCATGAGCCGTGCAAACGTGTCTGCCACTGGGTTGGCTGGCAGCTGGGCATCGGCCGTGGACACCTCATCTTGGCTCCACAGCCTGAACTGCGTCCTGCAAGACACACCAACAAACACACACTGCATCAGACATCGTTCAGCACTTGTTTGCAGCACCTGAGACGAAGCCTTCAGCTGTGCAAGCCGGTGAAGGCCTCGCTCGGTGTGCATCCACAACACTGATATTTACGCCCTGCAAGGAAGAACAGCCGCAGGGCATATGCAGCAGAGACATGGTGCAGCTACACAGCCTCATGTGACGGGACAGGCAGCTAGAGGTGTAGTGCCAGCTTGTGTGATGCTGGGCAGTAGGCAGCCTCCCGTTGCAGACCCGAAACAGAGGCTGGCTCTACTACAGCCGCATGCGCCTTCTCTGCGGCACAACCAACAGGTCATCACACACTCCATGCATAGACCTCGCCAGGCAGCTGCACAAGCGTGCGCGACAGAGCACACGCACAAACTCGCAACACCTGGCCAGCCACACCTGCGCTCCCAGCCCGCTGGCGGCGGCAGCACCCGCTCCGCCTGGCGCGCAGCCCTGGCAGCAGCCAGCCGCTCAGCCGCCTCCGCGGGCAGCAGCATGCCGGGGCTCAGCTGCACGCTGGTGCGCTGCGGCTTGAACGAGTCGATGCCAAGCCCCTCGCCGCCCTCCGCGCTGGCCTCCAGGCCAGACACGTAGGCGGGGTCGGCGGCGCGCCGCGCCCGCACCAGCACCTCCACGCGGCCGCTCTCCACGCCGCCAAACGCCACCACGACCTGGCCCGGCGCCGGGAACGCCGCCGCCAGCTGCGCGCGCAGCTGCAGGTACAGCTTCAGACTGCTGTCTGCGTCTGCCGCCTCGTCTTTCTCCGCCTCCTTCTCCTCCCCTTCCTTGTCCTTGTCTCCCTCGGTCTTACCATCGCCTGCTGGCGATGCTGCTGCTGCTGCTGCTGCTTTCGCCTTTGCCTCTGCTGCTGCGTTGTCCAGGAGGCCGCTGGCGATGCCCTGCAGCTGTGCAGGCTCCACCCCTGCATCCTTCATGCTGCTGTCCAGGCGGATCTCGATGCTGCTGACCAGTGGGAGCTTCCTAGGCTCCACTAAAAACTTCAAACTGCCCAGCGGCGGCACCAGCTGCAGCGCCACATCGCCGCTGTAACCAACCACACCTACGCCGGCATCCGCTGCTGCTTCTGCCTGCTGCTGTTCATCGTCGCCGGTGTCTGGCTTCACTGCTCCAAACAGCGGGGCCTCGCCCCTGCCCGCTGTCATTGCTGCTGGGCGGGCCTTTCCAAACAGGCCAGTGGCCAGCAGGCGAGCACAGTCCAGCTCAATCTCCTGCAGGCAACATGCAAGAAAAGTGTCACCAGAAGCCCAGGTCAGCAGAGGGATGCAGCAAGTGCTCAACCACGTGAAGGAGCTCCAATCAGCAAGGGCTTAGACTTGTCAGGGGGTGCTGTGTCTTGAACAGGCAGCAGCACAACATCCTGGTGCAGACATCTGCTCGTGCTCCAATCTGCAATGCAGTACGTCATCACACTGCTTCACAGCTCTCCTGCAGCCCGAGCAGTTCATCTGCTGTTTCTTTGTCTTCTTCTTCATCTGCAGCTGCTGTTGCTGCACCTATGTTAACTGTGTCCTGCTGCAAGTCCTGCCAGCTGCTGTGCACCCCCAGCAACTGCCAACTGGAACGGCCGAGCCACAGCTGCCCGCATATGTGGCTGTGCCGGTGCTGCATAGCCTGACTGGGCGCTGCATGGCGTGATGCGGTGCACAGCTTGCGGCCATACACACCTGGGTGCTGACTGCTGCTCCAATCCTGCTCGCAATCAGCTCCAGCAGCTGCCCCTCTTGAGGCCACAGGGGGTCATCAGCTGGCACCCCATCGAGTGACACCTTCCTGCAGCATCAATGGAACAGACATGATCATTGATGGCAGCAGCAGCACCAAAACCAGCAGGTGCTAGCTGTATGTGTGGTGCTTGCAGTATCTGCTGACTGCTGCTCACCAACTGCACAGTGTCAACAAATTGCCTGGGCAGCCGGATAAGCCGGCAGCAGGCATGCAGCCAGGCTGGCCAACATGCAGCAGGCACACTTCACCGCCACATCTCCGGGCGCTGCCTGAGCCACTGCCAACACCAGCAGCCCCAGGTGCTCCTTGCAGAGCCATGGCACAAGCCACCAGCGCAACACAACACGCTCCCTGCACCTGCAGTGCCAGGTCTCCAGGCGCCTGTCAGGGTTGACCGGGTCAACCAGCAGGCCTATCCGGTCCTTGCACAGCTCCACCATGACTACCTCAGGGCGCACAGCACGCACCAGCTGCTTGATTTGATCACAAGATACCTGGGTGGACAGGGGGTGCAGAGTACAGCAGTAGTAGAGGGGGCAGAGGTGCTGAGCATGGGCAACTCGAACACAGCTGTGCACTGCAAGCATGTGATTTAAATGTGCCTGCTGACAGTTGCCTTTGCTCTGTTGAAATGCAACACGGTGTCCAGCACAAGCAGCATGCAGCTGCAGGAATGATGGGTGCAGCCAGCAAGTGTGACGTGGCTGTAGCTTCACACCTGTGAGACGTGAGACACACCCAGCACAAACACGCGCGTAACACCGCCCGGGGCTGCAGGGTTTGGCGCCTCCAAAACCGCTGTTGCGTTGCGTAAATCTGTGGGTAGCTGCTGCCATGACGTTACTGGTGCTGCTGCTGGGGTGCTGGCAACCTGAGCAAGAACAAGCCAGGCCAGAAGGTGTGAAGTAGCAGCCGACTTGTGCACATGCAACACTGGCACACATGAGAGTAACCTGTTGCAGCACATGCTGCATTGCTTTAAACAATCACTGGTAGCTATGTCTGTGTTTCAGCATCCAAGGCGGGCAGTTCACGCACTTGCCTTGTGTGCATTCAATTGAGTTGCTCAGCATCCCGGTAGATGTGCACAGATGGTGTCAGCAGGCAGCTGCAGCACCGCACTTGACATGCACACTGCTGCAGCAGCTGCATTGGTTCCCCTACCTTATCAGGTGACGCAATGTGTAGTCGCAGCAAGCAGCCGCGCTGCCTGCATTTCCCAGGTGCTGTTCTGTGTGCAGTGACTGGAGTCCCAACACTACGAGACAACAGCATGGCGAACAGACTAAACTGAACTTTTTATCGCTGACTGTAAAAATATTTTACAGAACACACGCAGCAGCAGTTTGAACTGCCTGACCAGCAAGTTGAGTGGTCGAGATGTGGCGAAAAGTACTGGCTCAGGCCCAGATCATCTCTAGCATGAGCTTTGTACAGTACATTGCAATGCTTTACAGCGCTCCTGAACGTAAACCAATGCTTGCAACCAGAGTAACCATATGACAGTGTGACAGCAACGGTTTAGGGGGCAAGAGGACATGTACACACTAAGGGCTAGCCTTGAGTGTGTGTTTTTGTCACACCTGGTACGGTACGCACCTGTTAACGTCAATCGCACATAGTCTGTGTTCAGCTTGTTGTGCACCTCCTTGCAACTTTTTGATGCTGTGGTAGCGCTTTGATTTATGTGAAACTTTGGCTGTGGCTCGATCCTCAACTGTTGTATATTCTTGATTCATTTCGCTTGGGCCAGGTGCAGCAGCATCAACAGCATGCAGTACCTGGGCGATGTCAGCAAAAAAGTAGAAGACTTCATCCGCAAGAGTGATCAGTTTCAAACGGCCTGCAACAGTGCTTTTGACCAAGTAGATGTGAGAGGGCTGGGCAGCATCCACGTTAGCCACGTGGCGCTTGCCACTGTCTACTTCTTCCGGGTAGGGTTTGCTTGCAGCGTCTGTACAAATTTTAGTATGCATGCGTGCGACCTACTTGACGGGCTGGTGTGTGCAACTGCACCGTTGCAACAGCCTTTCAAAGCTGTTTGTGCCAGCAACGTACTTTCTGATCTGCTGGGGTATACCATCCTGGTGACGCTGCTGCCCATTTGCATGCATATCCCTGTCCCGTTGCAGGAAGTCAGCACAGCAGTAGAGGACTACGGTGACGCTGCTGACTGTTGACATTCCATTGTACTGCACATCCGTTGCTCCACTGCACATTTCAGCAGCTGCTGTGTGGCATGCTTGCGCCTTGCAGTTGAACGCAGCAGCTGCGCATTCAGTGTTCATCTCGTGTCTTATCAGCAGATTCATCTGCAGTGTTGCAGTCCTGTTTAATGTGTGCTTGCACGCACATCATGAGCCATGCAACCACTGTGGCGTGCAGGCATCAAAGTCAAGGAGCCCACAGCTGATGAGGTCAAGAAGATCTTGCTGGTGGGCTGACCACCATCAACATTGCAGCTGCCTGCAAGCATGTGCCTGCGATTGAGCAGGCATATGGTGCTGTCATGTCATGGCTGTTGACGCGTGCTGCAGCAGCTCACAAAATCAACTTTGTGTATACATGCATGCATGCAGCTTGGCATGCGCTTAGGTAAGTGGCGCAAGTGGATCAAGCGTATCGCAGCTGCACAGCTTGCGGTCGCTGTCAGGCAGAACATAAACAGCAGCAGCAGCGGCAGCGGAATTCTATGTGGCATCAGGGGATGAGTTGGAGATGCTGCTGCTGCCCCGCCATGCTGCTTGCAGGACAACGGTTTCCAGGAGGGTGATGATGTCAGCAGAGCACAGTTTGAGGTGAGCCTCCTGGCTGTGGTGCCGGGCCTGTCGTGTGCCTGCGGAGATTGCTGCAGTTCTTGACCTGGTAGCTGTTTGAGATATTCAATATCGGCGCCAGCTCCACTGGCGTAGCTGCGCCAGCTGGCAGTGTGCTTGCTGCTCTGATAACGTTGCATTGGCCGCCCATTCAGGCACAGCCTGGAGAGAGTTGCAGCGCAGCAGCTGTTGCTCCAGCTGCCATGGTGCCAGGACCGTCTGTTGTACAGACATTGGGCCTTGCTGGCAAATGCCAGCTTGCGCTGCCTTTCTGCAGCATGACACAGCTGGCACATTACAGACCTTGAATGGCTGCACCCAGCTCGGCCTCTTGACTCTTTGCCTGACTAAGCGTGGGCTGTGTGCTGCAGACGCTGTATGCAGCAATCCTGAAATATGCAGCGGTCAAGTGCGCGGTGGGCTTTGCACAAAAGTGAGTGTAGCTGCTGCCATGCGTCAGGCGGCAGCCAGCCTGACTGCTGACAGCAGTGCCGCACTGCTGCATGCGTGCATGCAAGCATGCAAGCCAAGGGCATGATTGTACTTGCTTAGGCAGACTCGCAGCAGTGTATGCCGCTTGCTTGCAAACGACCAGCAGCACCAGCCTGCCGTTTTTAGCTGACGTTTGCACCTGCGCGCCCTCCAGCCAGTTGACTAGACCCACTTCCGGAGCAGGCTGTTTTCTGCCCTTGTTCACCTGAACTTCGAAGTTGCGGTGCCTCATTCTTCAGCACGTCTGCACATGGACCTTATCACGCCTCGCCTGCAGGTATGGCATGGGCATGGCTGTCGGCTTCACTGCCATGCTCATACTCAAGAAGGCCATCAGGGCAGTGCCGGTGATGGGCAGCGCTGCAAAGCCGTTTCTGGGTGAGCATGCTCGAGCAGTCATCCAAATCGCAAGAGTGTCGATGTGTGTTGGTGCGTCTCCTCACTGACAGGGCCAGGCAAGGATATTTGGCACTGCAGTGCGCCCATGTAAGCTGGCCACTTGTTTGCTGTGTCGCCGCAACCTCAGCTGATCCCCGAGCTTGCTGCTCGCACCACGGATGCCAATGCTGACATGGCAACTGCGCGTGCCTGCTGTCCGTGCGCCTCTGTGTCTGCCAAGGGATTTGTGTGTGCGTGCGTGCGTGCGTGCGTGCGTGCGTCACTTTCTTGGGAACACTGACGGAACTTCACTGCTGCGTGTGTTGCTGGCACTGCTGCTTTTTTATCACACTTGCGTTGCAGGCCTGTTCCCTGCGCCGCTGATTGGCCCGCTGCTGGGCATCCTGGGTGTGTATGCAGCAGACAGGGGCGACTTGGCGGATGTGAAGCGCAAGCTCTTTGGGGACAAGAAGGGGCAGTTCCAATCAGGCTGAGCGGTTCCTGCTGCACTTGACGCTTGCACGTGGCCATCGCACATGCTTGTGCAGCATGGTGGCGCAAGATGTGGTGCCAGCATGAAGGATCTCTGCAAATGCATGGTGTGGTTGTATACCAGTTCTGTCACTGTCTGTGAAGCTGGCGGCCGTAGCTGCTAGCTGCTTTGGCGGAGGGTCGTCATGGGGTGGTGGGTGGCTGCAAGTGCACATGGCAGGCATGCATATTTGACATCAAAGAGCACTTCAAAAAGCAAACGACATGGCTTACGTAATGTCGTATACATTCATGGGTCAAGTCCTGGCGCCTTCCATCCATGCGTTCCCGCGCCTCCCAATAGACAGGCGCAGTCTATTCAAGACACACTGCCAGTGTGTGTGGCAGGTGCGATCAGCTCGTTCATGCACGAGCTGCAGGAAGTGCCAATGGGACATGAGTCTGTCCTTGATAGTTCCTGCTTAGGTGTGAACCCCTATTCCGAATAGCTCTGTTGCTGCTGCGTCTCAGGGCTAGACCTTGCGGTGACTGCCGGGCCACACAACATTTGTGGTTAGGAAGACAGTGCCTGTGCAAGCTAGTGGTGGGTGGGTGCAGATTGGAGTTGCAGCAGATAAGGTGTCTACCGTAGGTGTGGTGTGATGTCGTACTGTATGGCAGGCTGCTGCGCACACAAGATTGCACAGCAGAAAAGCAGGTCAGTTCACTCAGGGCTATGGCATTCGCTTGCTGCTGCAAGCGCAGCACTGCTGTCATAGCTAGGGTAGCTGCTCTTGCCATTGACTTTGCTACATAGCCATCTGATGTTTGTCCTCGTAGCTCATTGTCCACCACATGGGCTGATGTCGCTGATGCTATGGGCCGATGATATGTTGACACTGATGATGCTGATCATCATGTATCCACAAACTGGCATCTTGCATGAGGCTTGCTTGCTGGTGCTGTGGCGTGCACCCAACTGGCAAGCTTGTTTCTGAGCTGTTTATAACCAGGCAATGCTGCCTGCCTGGCAGCCATCAGTCAGGGTGGCCTGACGCGCTTGCGCTGTGTTTCCACACGGCCATGACACGCGTCGTGATGCGTATATGTGAAGATTGAGCCTGGCACCACGCCCGCTGCTGAGCCATCCAATTCTCGGCGTGCCTTTGCACGCCCCCAGGCAGCACCCAAATGGCGCTGCCAACACCACCAATCAATGTCACTCTCCAATAACATAACTCACGTAAACAACATCACCAATACATCATCAGATGATCGCTGATCGACTTCACTAAATCAATCCAGGAACCCCGAAGAACATCACTGTGCAGCACTGAGTGCTGCACCAAACCGAACCACTCTGGGCTGTAGTACAATACTAGACTAGTCAAAACAGTACATCACAACCAAGCCAGGGCTGCTAGCTGTTGCTAGCCCCAATCGGATAAGGAGCCAATCGGTCCTGTCAAGAGTGCCGCGGCGGTACGGGAACCAGCTGTTGACCCGGCAGCCGTTAATCTCCTGGCACACTGTGTTGCGGGGTAATGGTCGGCGTGTGGTACGGCGGTGATAGCCACCACTCTGCGTGTATTTATGCCCGTTTGCTTTCTGTCAAGCCTGAGACTGGTGGTCCTGCGCTGCAGGAGCTGTAAGGTTTGTGGTGCGGCTGCTGCAATATGCAGTTGCATTGCCCCTGCAGCAGCTGCCTGGTACTCTGCTCCTTCCCCCCTTGTCTGCTGCCTCGGGCCAAGACCTAGGTCTTGACCTTTAGATTTACTGGCCAACTTTGTCCCGGTGAGTTCAGCCCGCCCGCTGCACTGCACAAGTATGGTCTGCTGTCACCGACACTGATTTAGGTTAGTCCTGCTGCGTGTCCCAATAGAATTCTACACTGCGTGTTGTGAGTCTGACGGTTGTGCCTGCAGAGCCACGTGTCATGTCTCGCATACAGAGGCTTCCTCGGGGTGGGCCTCTTTTGGGTGACAGTCTGTTTTTCCGCTGAACTTCTAGCAGCTCTCTTTGTTTTCGGGTGTTCGTTGCGACGTAGTCGCCTGTGCACACCATGTAACCCCTCTTCTTCTTCTTCCTCACCACAAGCAAATCAATCGTGTCCTGCGCGCTGCAGTCCTCGAAGTGTTCCGTTTCCGACGTGCACACCCATGTAACTCTCCTCATTCAATCAATAGTTCCGTTTCCGACGTGCACACCCATGTAACTCTCCTCAAGCAAAGGGGGAAAGGGAGGCAGAGCATGCACACGCAGCCAACAACAGTATAGCCTAGCAAAAAAAATGCGAAAGAGCACAATCTCTGGTAGCAGCACAAGTGGCACGGTGACCACGCAAAAAAACCAGGGTGGGGGTTGTGGCCTTCCCCTGTGGGGGCAGTATATTCCTCAAACAACAGCACAACCGAGAAACTGACGAGTGCGTCAGCATGGCCCAAGTGGCATCAAAATGCAACATTATGCGCATACTCTGCAAGGTTCATGGGCAGCCTTTTTCCGAGTGGCAAACTGGTGACATCTTAATCAGACTCAAGTTGCTGACAAAAGCAGCAATACAAGCACAAAGGCAAGGTCCTTGCTGTGACAATTACAATACATACAGTCAAGCATTGCTGTTCTGCTCCGCCCTGTCCTGCCCACAAACAGCTGACAGGCTGCAGGTGCATGCTGCCTTTCCAGGCATCGAACAGCAGTTGTAAGCAGCACATGCATGCTTGCCCAAGGGCAGCAGCGCCCCCTGTAGCACAGACATGAGTTGCAAAGAGTAGCGTTGCATCAACGCCACAAGCCGTGTGCACGTGTGGTTCCTTACATACAAGAGACAGCCCTGCATGCTAAAGGAAGGAGCGCTCACGGCCCATCCCCCACTTGCAAGCAAGCTCCGCTGCAAACACCCATATGCAATAAGCAGCAGCACTATAACCCAGCCGGAAAATTGAATACATGTGCAGAGTTCACCTTGCCACTCTTGCGGCACAAACAGGGCTGAGCTCTAGCAGCACAATAGCAACTACACTTGAAGCAATGCAAGTACCTGCACCCAGCAGCTACAGCTGCCACCACAACAGTAACTTCATGTGTGTGTTGCCTGGGATCCGTAGCCAGGGCTATGGGAAGATTATCACTCGCTAGCAGATGCTGGTCACCGCAAAGCGCTGCGTCTGCAGGCACACACACTCGTGACACACACACCCACACCTTGTGTGCAGTGTTGTGGCCAGTACATACCCGGGCCTGACAAAAGTAGAGCCATCAGTAGCGTCCCCATTGCGGATGTGCATGCATGTTGCTCTTGTACCGGCTGCTGTCCCATGCACCACCTGAAATACTGCTGGAACAAACACAGCATTTGCTGCAGACGCAACCCATACCCCAGGACAGGTATGCCGTGCAGGTGAGAGCAGAAGATACATGCCAGCACTAACCAAATGGTTGCTGACACAGCGCAAGTAAGATGCAGAGCGTGTTTGCCGGACAAGCAGCTGCAGCAATTCTGACAAGTCTGTATGCATTCACAGGTGCTGCCCTGCACAGTGCTTTGCGCACCGAAGAAGCGCGCAGCAACCACAAACCCACTTGGGTAAAGCCCAGCCATGCTCCAGCCAAGAACGCCAACACATCATTGACAGCACTGAACGTGCTACACCTGTGGCCAGGCCATGGACCGCCTGCATGCTACTGCAGGTGTAGGCACCCAGACTATGGGCACCCAGACACTGCATGCTACTGCAGGTGTAGGCACCCAGACTATGGGCACCCAGACACTGCATGCTACTGCAGGTGTAGGCACCCAGACACGTCTGTCAAACGGCAGACACAGCACAGAGAGCAGTGCGACAGACAGCCGCTGCACTGCTGCTGCTGCTGCAGTCCAGCATCAAGGTGCACAAGGGTGTTCCGCCCAATGCCATATACTTGCAACTCTGGCGACAAGCAAGCACAGGGGCTGGGAGGCAGCATATGCACTAGTTCAGCAGACTGCTGTTGCCCGCGCAGCATGTGTAGCAGCACAGCGCATGTATGGCGTCAGCTGTTCTCAGCACAGCACAGCACAACACAGCACAGAACGGCACAGCAGCACTGCGCTGTCTCTGGTGCAAGGCTTTGTACCATACACACCACCAGCTCGGTTACAAACACACATGTATGCATGAAGCGACACACCATCCTACCACCACTGCACCTGACTCAACATGCAGCAGTGAGAGAAACCAAATCCTCGTACTACAGCATGAGTTGCATCCAGTAGCCCACTATACATGCCCTGGCAGCAACCAGTCTGATGTGTATTCATTGCACACAGTGCGCCAGGATGCAAGCAACAACAATAATAACAACAACAGCAGGTTCACGCATGACCAAAGCATCAGACATGCTTGCTGACTAGGAGCCAGAGACAGCGCCTACAGAGCAGCCACAGCAACATCTCTATGCCTTCATGCTCGAGCACTGCGTCAGTTACAAGCACGGCTACGCTAGTGTACGATACAAACACTGTCACACAAACAACACACAGCTGGCTGCGCAGCCAAGACTGTGGCCAGGCGATGCGGCGCCTGCCTAGAGCGCTGTTGCTCTGGATCAGCGATGCACAGCACGCGACCACCCACAGATCGGTTCAAAACAAAGCACCAAGCGCGCTGCTGGACAGCAGTCAGCAACACACACGACAGCTGACTTGTGACACCATCCCTCTACCGCAGGCGCTGCCGGCGACAGCCGGCCGCAGCTGCTGCTCCTGGCGATGCGCCATCAGCAGCAGGGGGGGCGGCGCCCAGCAGCCTCCTCCTGCCCCACCTGCCACCCTCCCTGCGCCTGCAGGGGTCCCTCGCTGAGCCGATCAGCTGGGCAAGAGCAGCAGCAGCAGCCTCTGCAGAGCCTGGTTCATCGTCCTCTGCCCCTGCAGCTGCACCCGAAGCACGGCACGCGCCTGTCCCTGCAGGACTGCCAGCTGCCGGTGGGCTGCTCTCTGCTGCACTCGCTGCACTCACGGGGCTGACGAACACAGGACTGCTGCCGCAAGGCGTTGCAAACGCCCCCGCTGCCTGTTGCTGCGCCCCCTGCTGCTGCCCTACATCAAGCTGCAGAGCGGCGTACTTGCTGAGCAGCACGCGCTTGGCGAAAGCTGCGGGCCCATCTGCCGCAGGCGACTGCACAGCAGCTGCGACAGCTGCTGCCGGTACGCCTGTACGAGCAGCTGCCGCATCGCTGCACAGACAGACCTGCTGCTGGCTGCTGCTGAGGGCGCCTGGGCGCCTGTGACGCCGCTTGTGGCAGGCACTGCACCTGCTGCCACTGGGGCTGGGCGTGAAGGCCTGCTGACTGTGCCGCTGCCCAAGGCAGGAGTGCTGATGGTGACAGCTATGCCGGGGACTGCTGCTGCCGCTGCTGCAGCCTGCTCCACCTGCATTCGTCGCGCGTGGTGCCGGCATGCCTGCATGGGCGGCGCCACCATGACTGCTGCTGGCACCGCTGCCAGCGCAGAATGCTGCCGCGGGGGAGCAAGGTAGTGACGCACTCCTGCTGCTGCTGCTGCTGCTGCTGCTGCTGCTGCTGCGGCTTGGTGATCTGCTGATGAGTGATGTCAGCACGCGCGTGCACGCGCGCCCCACACTGCTGGCGGCCCTGTTCAGACTTGAGGGCTGCCTGCTTGCTTCCGGCACCACGTCAGACTCTGCGTGGCATTGAAGGCATGCAGCAGCAGCGCCATCCCACGCTGTCAGCCATTTGCAGTGCGCCGGTCGCACGTCGGCAAATGCAAGCCTTGGACAGACCAGGTGAGCCTGCCAGACAAAATGTCAAAGGCAGCCCAACAGGTTGATGCGACACTGCTGACGCTACAAAAATTTGACAGCCAGTGAAAAGGCTGCTGCTGCTGCTGCTGCTGTGCCAGTTCTGTCACAGGTCCTGCCTGAGCCCAACAACCCACCTGCTAACGGGTCACCAAACCGCTGGGAGTAGAATGTGTCAGCAGCCTCGCATTGCTGCTCCTGCTGCTCCTCCTCCTGCAGACTCGCCGAGCAGCTGCTTGCAGCACTGCCATAAGGACTCAGGCTGCCGCCGCCGCTGAGGTTGGGGCTGAGCTGCTGCTGCAGCAGGACGCTGCTGCATAACCTGCTGGCAGATGACGCCCCAGCTGCTGCTGCTGCTGCTGTGCCTGCAGAGGATGCTGATGCCACCTGAGAGCTGTCAGCAGCAGGGCTACACACACACCTCGTACTGAGGCTGCTGCTGCTGCTCCTGCTGCTGCTGCTCCTGCTGCAGGGGCTAGCAGCCATGCCGCCTGGCGCCTGCCCGGCTGGCCTGCCACTTGTACTGCTGGGGCTCCCGTTGTTGCTGGTCCTACCGCTGCCGCTGCTGCTGGTCCTGGCAGCACTGTCCTGCAGAGATGCCACCAATGCCTCCTGCAGTGCCACATCATCATAGCTGGCCTCCGTCCCCGGCGAATCCAGCTGCTGCTGCATCAGCGCATCATCCCTGTCCCAGCTGTCCGCCCTGTCTTGCAGCTGTTCCAAGCGGGCCTCATGCTGCGCTGCTGCTGCTGCAGCCGCGGCTGCTGAGGGCTGGAGCTCTTCTGCAGAAAGAAATCCAAAGGTCAGGCTGGACATCAGGCTAGGCCTGGCAGATGGTCCTGAAGTGGGGCCCGATGCTCCTGACCCACCCATGAGCCCTGACAAGCCTGACACACCCTCCAGCAGCAGCTGCCGCTGCCTGCCTTGCGTTTGGGCTGCGGCTGCAGCAGCAACAGGTGGCAGCAGCAGCGGCTGCCGACACATAGGGCAGCTGAAGGTGATGCTGCCGTTGCTGCTGCTGGAGCTGCTTTGCTGCAGCCAGGCGCGCAGGCACTGCAGGTGGAAAAGGTGGCCGCATGGCAGCTGCTTTGCCGACGCCATGCGTTCCCTGCAGATGACGCACTCAGAAGCCTCACTGTCAGCATCTGCTGCACCGCCTGCAGCTGGTTGCCCTGTCAGCACGTCCGGGAATGCTGCGTTCAGGCTCCTGGTGGCCGCAACATGTGCTTTGTGCAGGCGCAACTTGCGGAGCCCCGACAGCAGCACGTTGCGCGCATCCAGCAGCAGCAACGCATCATACAAATGACATGACAGGCCGTGCAGCACCCACACATGCACGTGGTGTGCGAGTGTGAGCGCATGCATCGCCAGGTCTGCTACGAGTTCAGCCCGATAAAAGAAGGCCTCCCTGCCGTGGCCCTGCCAGTGCTTCCACGCTGCGATGACGCAGCTGCAAAATGCTGCTGTCAAGGATGCTGTTGCTGCTGCTGCTTCCTCATGCAGGGCCAAGGGTTCGGCTGCAGGAGCCTCATCCAGTAGAAGGGCAACGCAGCTGCAGCAGCATACCGCAGAAGTACGATGCAGCAGCGGTGCTTTAGACCAATACAGTTTGCTTAGCGTAGCATGCAGCGGCAGCATAGCACAAGGCTCACATTGCAGCTGAGCATCTTGGTGGCATGCCTTGCCAGCTGGCAATCTTACGTGCACAACCCCACTCAAAGTGATCAGGTGCAGCGGCCCTCTCTCCCTCCCCCATGCGGCTGCTGGTGTCGCTGCAGGCTACACACCTCAGCGTTGCTCTGACAGCGTCCACTGCTGTCACCGCCAGGTCCAGTGCAAACAGCAGGCACACCTTCCAGCTCATCTGGCGCTGCTGGTGCTGCCAGAGCAGCACCAGCAAGCCCAAGCCGTTTGCTGCTAGCACCAGCAGCAGCAGGCACAGCGTGCGCACGTACCGCAGCAGCGTCACTCCTGGTGCCACCGACAGGCCTGCTGTGCGGTCCTTGCAGAGAGCAACAAACATTTTCAGCTCACCTATACCTGCCAGCCTGCGGTGCAGCAGAGACAGCGGGAACAGAAGCAGCAACAGCAGAGTGGATCAGCACAGGGCGCACGCAAAACGACTGGTCCTGCTGAAGCAATGCATTGCTGCAGCTGTTGCAGCGCGGTGCTCATGATGCATGCTGTGTTGTTGCAGCTGCCAACGTGCGCCTCTGATGAGTTGAGCAGTTTTGACTGCTGCACCAAGACGCGCACCATCTGCCAGCCTGAGCTCAATGCACCGGCTGACGGCCGGTCAACCTCCGCCCCCAGCAGCTCCTGCTCTCCTTTGAGGCACTCACCAAGGCAGCCAGGTCAGCAGTGGCAGCTGCTGTGTCAGCCCAAGGCTGCCTGCCAGCACCGCCTGCGCCAGCAGGTAGCGCAGCAGCCGCTGACACAGCCTGCTTGCTTCAGAAGCAGTCAAAGGGCCAAGGAACAGTGCCTGCACGGTGCAACAGTCCGCCGTTCAACCACACGTCAGTTGCAAGTTACTGCGAGTGCGCAAGGGGTGAAAGCAAACATGTTCCTGCAAATGCACAATGCTATCATGTGGGGGTGCCGCACAGCAACGCCTGCCATGCCCACTAAGACGCACGAGCAATATCAACTTGGCGGTGAGCCATGGGTGAGCTCCAGCTTGGTGGTGGCTTGACCACGCAACTGAATGCTGCTTGTCCCTGAGTGTCTGCAACGTTGCAGGGCAGTCCAGGACGTGCTGGTACAACAGCAGGCGTGCTGTGGATTCACTGTTGTTTGACGCTGCTGCTACCCTAAAGAGCAGCTCACCGTTGCTGCAGCAGCTGTCATGGCACAGCACACGAGCACCACTGCGGAGCACAGTGGAACGCCCATGTGCGTCTGCAGCAGACCACTGGACAGGGTGGCACGCACCCATGCCAACGCAAGCGAGCATTGCCTGCAAAAGACGAATTAGTAAATTTCCAACCTGCTTCTCATAGACTAGGTTGAGTGGGCGTGGGTGTGGTGCTGCTGTGATGGCAACCAGCTGGAGAACATCTACTGTCACATGGAGAACCTGTCCACATATGACGACAGTACACGGCCGTACCAAAGCTCAGACATCTTAGGAACCTTTACTTAACCCCAACATGCAGGATCGGAACGCTGCAGCGCTTGCTCGGTCGGCCTCAACCCCCGACCACCCAAAACTTACTGGGCGAGTGCTCCTGCTAGCCGGTACGGTTGTTTATCATCATCTGCAAGCTTATACTGCCTTGATAGGCAATAAACGAGGCCAGCCGAGCAGACTGGAAAATATAATTGCCTGAAAGCTGACTGCGATGACGGAGCACGCGGCATTTCTCAACTTATATGTAGACTGTAAAGCAGCGACATATACGCAGCTACACCTGCCCGTGTGTCTAGCTCACACCCAATGCTTTTGGGCAGTTGTTAATCAATCGCCAGCTTAAAAGCCTAGTCTTGTACTTGCAGCTCAGGTACAACGAACAACAATGTACACTGCCGACATACCCAACTCTAGCACCAGCGATGGGATGTGTGCAACAGTGAGTCACTCCGAGACACTACATAACCCTCGCAACATCTAGGCATCCATTCTACTTTGGTGGTGGCCAAAAATTATTACATCACATGTGATATACTGCATTTTGCGTGCCTTGCCGCCTGTAACGAACCTTCACACAGCCCTCGCAACACAAGGGACGATCGCGAGAGTTCGTGTCTCATGTATTGTTTACCTGACACCATTGATTGTATAAACGGCTGTACTGACAATAAGGCGCCGCAAGCGGTTGCGCTGACGTGGACAACTTTTTTTTGGGCAGTCACCACTGGTGACCAGGCAGTACGGGACCCATTGCATTGCCACCTGCGGGGGGGGGGGGGGGAGATCCAGGGGCAACAGTTACCCTACCACGTTTAGGTTGCTCTGGCTGAGCAACCCTACCCCCCTGGTTCAAACACTCAAACACCAACTGTACATCAGGGGCACACTGTGTCCCTCCATGGCATGGAATCCTTTCACCGTCATAATCACGACCTATCGATCATTGCGGGTGTACTGCTGAGCCAAAACTGATGCAAAACAGCGCAGAGCAGTTCAAACTACCAGCAGGCGTTGGCGTCAGGGAGTGACAGAGGCATGCACATTTTGGAAGTTGCATGGGTAACTTCGCCCAAATGGGGAGCCAATGACAGGAACATTGGGCAAAGAGCAAAACAAAAGCAAGCCAGAAAAGAAAAAGGACAAAGCTATTCCTACCCAATATCATCCTGAAACCCATGCAACACACAGCAATAGCCTACTGCTGATACGGTATCAGCCAATATAATATTACTAATGCAGGCAGCTGCCACAGTGCTAGTGCCGTGTCCTTTCACAGTGCAAAGGTGTAGGCAAGCAGTACCTCCTCACAAGAAGACCCTCCCTGTGTTTGTGCAACAGACCATCGGTGCCGAAGGTGATGGTACACGCACACATGGCATTGCAGGACAGACAGCATGTTCAACGCACCACAGCAGTTTACAGGCAGGAGTGGGTAAGGGTGTTAGTTGGGCTGTTTTCCTAGATGATTACATTTTCAGGGCCATACCGTTGGAGTTTTGTGCTGGACATAATACATTACAATACAATACATCTTCAGGATTGAAACCTGACCTCAGGCACTAGCCCAGCGAGCCGCTACTCCGCTCATGAGGTGATTGTAGTTGTACCCAGTCTTTCCTTCGTTGTTTGGGCAATCGAAACCACCCGCGCAAGTCCGTCAATTCCAGTTGCTTTTTATGCCCAGCCACGGGCGGTTGGACCAGGATTATTATGTATGAAGACATATGCTATCACAGCATAGTATGGTGGAAACGGTGACATCATGTGAGAGGACACGGCACTAGGATGCAGTACACTAGCAGCCCACCTGACCCCCCGCATGAAAGCGAGTGGCTGCTGCTGCTCATGCACGCAACTCGGACCACCCACTGTAAACGATGCTGGCGCCACTGATGACATGTAGAAAGCAGCTGTCCAGATCCAGGAGCTTCAGGGGCACCAACCCTTCTGCGTCCAGGAAGCATCAGGTAGAGGGCTGCGTACGCCATGTAATGTAGTAGTGCTTCTGAAGTTACTGATTCTCTGAGCTCTGAGCTCTCTGAGCTTGTTGAGGTTGTGGTTTTTTCCGGTTGATGGTCTTCTTTTGAGTTTTGTGGACCCCATGAGCCTTGTTTGGCTCCTTTGCGGGTGGGCCAGTGGCCCTACTTTGGTAATTCGGTTTGGTAATTCGGTAACCTTTACGTTCTGAGCTTGTTGAGGTTGCGGTTTCTTTCGGTTGATAGTCTTCCTCTAGTTGTTGTGGACCCCATGAGCCTTGTTTGGCTCCTTTGCGGGTGGGCCAGTGGCCCTACTTTGATACCAAATACCAAAGTAGGGCCACAGGACCACCCACTAAGGAGCCAAAACAAGGCTCATGGGGTCCCACAACAGCCAAGGAGTAACAATCCAGCCAACTAATTCGAAGCCTCAACAAGTTCTGGACTTCAGAATGATTCTGTCTCTGAGCACTTGTGTCACTCGGGAGCACAGCATGCGCCATTGGTAAATTGGTAAAATTGGTAAAGTAGAGGATTCTCCTGTCACCTAATCAGGTCCTTAGCTAAGGACTCCAGGACTGTTACTCCCTGCTGGGTGACCTGCTGTTCCTTGCTTTATTTCCCTGCTATCGCTAGGGTACATGTTCCCTACCAATGTGCAGTGCTATTTCTTATCATTTGCTGCTAACACAAGGAGACTTTGACTACGCAAGGAAGCGGCAACCTTGCAAGCATCCCCTGCACCGTGCAGAACCTTGTTACAACGCCCCAGCCTGGAGCATGGCACTGTGCCCCCAGTGCCTGCACCCTGCAGCACCTCACTCGATGCTACTGCCGGCACTGCTGCCAGCCGCTGCTTGCTGCTGCTGCTGCCGCGCTGCCTCTGCTGCCTCCCGTGCCGCCACCCAGTGCGGCTTGGGATACGTATCCCTAAACCACTCAACCCCGTATGGCCAGGCCTGGTCCCGCCCTCAGGCGTCCACACGCGCATGCTGTCAAGCGGCCCGGGGCCGCCCTCGCCCGGCTGCAGCGGCTGCGGCGGGTGCGCGTCGAACACGTCCCGCAGCTCACCCCCGAGCAGCTCCTTGGCCTCACTGAGGGTGGCGACCCCGGCCCACAGCGCGCCCCTGCAGGCGGGCAGCAGCGGCGCAGCAACGCATGGCAGCCGCGACCGCTGTGACGCACACGCACACAGCTCTGGTAGCAGACACATGCACGCAACTGGTTTGATGCACGCTCGCACTGCAATGAGCGGAGGATCGACTGTGCACGACACCCAGCACACGAGGTACAGCGCGATGCAGCACGGCGCTCCTGGTGCTCCAGCCTTGAGCGCACACGGCCGCACCCTGTGTGTGTGCGGCGGCATCTCACGCGAGACACCCGCCCTGAGCTGTGCGTGGCCGCGCAGCGCAGCACTGTCGGCATCGCAAGTTCAACCCCCACGCGGTAACCAAAACCCTGCGCTGACCGCTGCGCTGGTAGCCGCACCTGTGCTCCTGCAGTATGGTCCACACCTCCTCGTAGCAGGTCTTGATGACCTTGCGCACCTCATCCATGTACCTGCAGCGGGAGCAGTGCAACCAGTCACACCACATGCGATGTGTGGGTCTTGGGTGTCTGGCATTCGCTGCACAACACACGCAGATGAGCGCCAGCAGTGCTTGCGTCACGGACGTGCTGGACCACGCGCATTGGTAGGCAGAGGGGCAGCTGCTGAGCTTGGCGTGCTCGCTCATGTTTGTTTGACCACTAGTTTTATTATTATTCTGATATTGTTTATTAATTGCCGCCGCGCCGCACCTGTGCCATGTTGGGTCGCTGGGGTCCAGCGGGTCGAAGCGCAGCTCCTCCACGCGCGTGGGCCAGTCGGCAGTTGCGTCCATCGCATCCACACTCACCACCTTGCGCGGCCTGCGAGCAAGCGTGGCAGCAACAAAGGGGTTGGACAGCCGCGAAACAGATGCGCCCCGTGACCCCGTCACTCCCATGCGTACGTGTGACCGCCTGCTGGCACCAGCGCGAGCTTGCTGTGCACAGCGCGGCAACTCCTGGACACAGCCCACCGCCTACCAGCAGCCTGACAGCCTACTAGTAGACACAAGCCTGAACCTCGGGCCTACGCTTCCGCACAGAGTCTGAAAATGTGCTTGGCGGGTGCGGGGAGCGCTAAAAATGCTTCAAGCAGCCCGATGCCCGCAACCACCACCCACACCCGGGTGCTGCGCCGCGCGCCGCACCTGTTGCTGCCGACGGCAAAGTCGTGGCTGTAGGGCTGCTGCGCCCACGTGGTCAGCCCAAAGTCGCTCATGCCGTAGTAGAAGACGTAGCGCTCGGCCATGCGCCGCACGCGCTTGATGTCCGCGATCGCAAAGTTGGTCTCCTCGCCCAGCACCAGGCGCACCGCGGTGGAGCCGGCCAGCGCGACGCGCATCCGGTCCAGCAGCCGGCCGCGCGTGATCATGTTGTAGTCCTCGTCACTGCAACGGGCAGGCGGAGGCGCAAGGCAGGCGTGGCGACGACGGAGCAGACAGGCGAGCCGGCAAGCGAGCAGGAGAGGGGTGGGCATTGTGTGTGGTTGGAGTGCAGCAGCAGCAGCACCATGTAACTGTGCAGTCAGTCGGGCGCGTGCAGTAGCACCTGATCGCGGTGCAGCCATGATCGCTGCCGGGGAGGTGTGCAGGCGGACGCACAGAGGTGTGCACTGCAGATGCAAGAAGGTGCAAGACCGTGCAAGAAGGTGCAAGCGGACGAACGAAGGTGCACTGCAGATGCCAACAGCGCCGGTGTGGGACGTGCAACAGCAGCATGCATGCGCGTGTCGACCTGCACCTCCTTGTCAAACCATGTGAGCTGTGGCACGCATGTGGTGCGTGAACTGCAGCAGCAGCGCGCAACTCTGGCCCACGCGCTGTGTCGCACGCGCCACACATGCCGCACGCGCCACACATGCCGCACGCGCCACACATGCCGCACGCGCCGCAGCAGCCGCTGCACATGCGCCCCCGCTTGCGTGCGCGCTGCACGCCACACACACCGCACAGCCCTGCGCAACCATGCGCATCCCCCCCGCCCTGCAGCCCTGCACATGGCCCCCGCTCACGTGCCGCGCGCAAACAGGGTGCGCGAGTAGCTGCGGCCCTTGGGCTGAACGCTGACGCGCTCCACGGGCTCGATGCGGCTGTGGCGCGCGCGCAGCACCGACGCCACCAGCGCAATGCCGACCTGGGTTCAGTTTAGGAGTAAGTGTGAAAAACCAGCGGTTGCGGCAGACGATCACACAAATTTGCTCGAGAACCGGCTCCAGGAGCACACAGCACAGTCGTAAAGCAAGACCAGCAGGGAGGAAGCAGTGGCATCAATTGCATGGCAAAAGTCACAACTTCCACAGCGCTGGCTTCCGCAACCGCAAGTCACGCAGTGTGAGACACGGCTGCATGCAGGCCCTGCCTTGAGAAGTGACAAACACATGGGAGGTGCCTATCGCTGCTGCCGCACCTCCTTGGCTGCGAACGCCAGCAGCGGCAGCCTGTGCGTGGTAGGCAGTGAAGGGCGCGTCTCACCCTGACGGCAGCAAATGAACAGCAACCAAAAAGAAATCAGCGGCAGGTCAATGGACAGCTGGCGCAAGGCCGGACACGTGCATGCGCCAGCTGATACTGATGTGCATTGCAGCAGGAGGTAAAGCCGACATGGCATGCCTGCTGTTGACAGGCTGCGACGAACACCGTTATAGTGATGCCTGCGCGCTGGCACGACTGCGGTCATCACACGTGTGTCTGCGACAATCACAAGCAGCCCTGTTGCGACTGACCTGGGTGAACCTGTCCACTCCCGCGTACATGTCCTTCTTGGTCAGCTGCGTCCGCCCAGCACGCACGGCTGCAGGGCGCACCAGAGACACGGCACACACGGCAAAGTACGTGATGAGGGTGGGGCTGCATGTGAACAACAGCAGCACCCCTACTGGCTGGCTGGCAGGACAGCTGCCCGCCACTTGTCGGGTGTCAGTGACGCCGCTTGCCAGCTCAGCATCAGGCTTCACCACGCAGAACCCCATCAAACACAGCCCTTGAACCTGAACCTTTCCACTTATCACAGACCGCAGGCCTCAGGCGTGTGCCCTCACCGCTGGGCTGCGCCTCGTCGACCGTGTTGGCCAGGTCCGGTTGCACCCCAGACGGCTGGGCTCGGTGCCAGCGGTGTCCAAGCAGTGCATTCATGCGGCTTCATGTGTACAAGGATAAGAAGCCTGTTTCAGGGCCGCGTTGTTTAATTTAGGTGTAAAAATTGTTACTGCCAGCAGCCGCCAAATTATTGCAATTTCAGTCTTTTGCCAGAAAGCCGTGTTTTTCCAGTGATAACGGCAGAAATAAATAAAGAGTAAAAAAATTGGCGCGGGCCGGCGCGCCCTCACCGCTGAGCTGCGCCTCGTTGACGATGTTGGCCAGGTCGGCGCCGACGAGGCCTGGCAGGTCTCGCGCCAGCTGCAGCAGGTCCACGTCGCTCGCCACGTCCTTGCCGGCCAGCTGCAGGCGCAGGATGTCGTAGCGGCCGCCGGTGTCGGGCCGCGGCATGCGGATCTGCGCCAGACCAGCACGGCAGCAGGGATGCAGGAGCAGCACGACACGAGGCAGGGAGCAGTCAGATGAAGCTGAGCATGAGGGGGACAGCAGGGGGCAGCCCAAGCGGGGACTTGGCAACGGCTTACCGAGGGAGAGCGGAGGAGGGAGCGGCCCCGCCTCACTTTGCCCCCCCCCCTGGGTGCTTCCACTGCAGGCCGCCCACGTGGCACACGTCGTGCCAGTCTGCTGCTTGTCCATGCAAGCCTGACATGCGCATCCCGACGACGCAAGTAAGTTTGCTGCGGACCAGTCGCAGCAGCCAAACTCACATGCGCAGGATGCCGGCCCAAAGCGCTGCTGGTGACGGTCGCCAGCACCACCCAACATCAGGGCAAACATCAACACACGACTCGCAGCTCCCAGCAAGGCCCGATCACAACACAGCCATGGCCTGCTGCTGCTGCTGCTGCACAAGCCCCACAAGAAACCAGGACAACATCAACACACAACTCGCAGGTCCCGGCAACCCCAATCACAACACAGCCGTGGCCTGCTGCTGCTGCTGCTGCTGCTGCGCGAGCCCCACCTTCCTGTCGAAGCGCCCCGGGCGCATGAGCGCGGGATCCAACAGGTCCGCCCTGTTGGTGGCGCCGATGAACACCACGCCCGTGTCGGGCGTGAAGCCGTCCATCTCCGTCAGCAGCTGGTTCAGTGTCTGCTCGCGCTCCTCGTTCGCGTTGCCCTCTGCATGCAGCAGCACCACGCGGGCGGCGCAGGCGGCCAGAGCACAGAAGCTCAGGTTCTGTTCCAACCTGATCTGGCTGGAATCAGCAACTCGGGCGGCAGCTGGTTCAACCAAGGTTGGCGGCCTGCCCTCTGCGGTGTCAGTGGCACGTGCAGCCACGGGTGGCGGGCTGCGTCTGGCAGCACGCCCAGCACATCGCGCTGGACACGCGGGCTGCCGCCACCCGCGCAAGCCAGCACACGTGCATGAGTGATGCGCTGCTGAGGAGCCTTATTCTGCATGACTTGGAACGACAGCCAACCCAAGGGGTCCTGATTTGAGTTCCCTGACGCCGGATGGGCACGCAGGGCCGTGATAGATAAGGCCACACGCAGCGGCCGGGAGCGCCTCACCTCCGCTGGCGCGCTTCAAGCCGAGGGCGTCGAGCTCGTCCACAAAGATGACGCACGGCGCCGCGACGCGCGCGCGCTTGAACAGGTCGCGCACGCGCGCCGCGCCCAGGCCCACGATGCCCTCCGTGAACTCCGTGCCCGTCATCTGCGGTTCGGTCGCAGGGGTTTGGGACGGAGCATTTTTCTTGCTTTGGAGGTCCTCGAAAGAAGAGGGCGAGGGTGCCGGTAGACCGACAAACTCAGCAGCAACATGTTTTAATTTTGTGGTGAGGAAGGGATCAAGGCACAGCTGGTGTTGGTAGGGAAGAGCCGCGACCTTGCCTGCCAGCGCACCTCGACAGAGTTATGTTATATGTTATTGTTATATCAGAGTGTGTTGTTACTGACGCACCTGGTAGAAGGGCACCATCGCCTCGCCTGCCAGTGCCTTGGCCATGAGCGTCTTGCCCGTGCCGGGGTCTCCCTCCAGCAGGATGCCCTTGGGCGGCCGTGCGCCCAGCTTGCTGAAGGTCTTGGGGTCCTTGAGGAACTCGACCACCTGCAGAAATGACACTGTTATATCAGGGTGCGGTCTTGGGGTCCTTGAGGAACTCAACCACCTGCAGAAATGAGACTGTTATATCAGGGTGCGATCTTGGGGTCCTTGAGGAACTCGACCACCTGCAGAAATGACACTGTTATATCAGTGTGCGGTCTTGGGGTCCTTGAGGAACTCAACCACCTGCAGAAATGAGACTGTTATATCAGGGTGCGGTCTTGGGGTCCTTGAGGAACTCGACCACCTGCAGAAATGACACTGTTATATCAGTGTGCGGTCTTGGGGTCCTTGAGGAACTCAATCACCTGCAGAAATGAGACTGTTATATCAGTGTGCGGTCTTGGGGTCCTTGAGGAACTCGACCACCTGCAGAAATGACACTGTTATATCAGGGTGCGGTCTTGGGGTCCTTGAGGAACTCAACCACCTGCAAAAATGAGACTGTTATATCAGTGTGCGGTCTTGGGGTCCTTGAGGAACTCGACCACCTGCAGAAATGACACTGTTATATCAGGGTGCGGTCTTGGGGTCCTTGAGGAACTCGACCACCTGCAGAAATGACACTGTTATATCAGTGTGCGGTCTTGGGGTCCTTGAGGAACTCGACCACCTGCAGAAATGAGACTGTTATATCAGTGTGCGGTCTTGGGGTCCTTGAGGAACTCGACCACCTGCAGAAATGACACTGTTATATCAGGGTGCGGTCTTGGGGTCCTTGAGGAACTCAACCACCTGCAAAAATGAGACTGTTATATCAGTGTGCGGTCTTGGGGTCCTTGAGGAACTCGACCACCTGCAGAAATGACACTGTTATATCAGGGTGCGATCTTGGGGTCCTTGAGGAACTCAACCACCTGCAAAAATGAGACTGTTATATCAGGGTGCGGTCTTGGGGTCCTTGAGGAACTCGACCACCTGCAGAAATGACACTGTTATATCAGGGTGCGGTCTGGGGTCCTTGAGGAACTCGACCACCTGCAGAAATGACACTGTTATATCAGGGTGCGGTCTTGGGGTCCTTGAGGAACTCGACCACCTGCAGAAATGAGACTGTTATATCAGTGTGCGGTCTTGGGGTCCTTGAGGAACTCGACCACCTGCAGAAATGACACTGTTATATCAGGGTGCGGTCTTGGGGTCCTTGAGGAACTCAACCACCTGCAAAAATGAGACTGTTATATCAGTGTGCGGTCTTGGGGTCCTTGAGGAACTCGACCACCTGCAAAATTCACATTGTTCCATCACATGTGCGGTCCAACTAACGTTTCCTTGACATGTCATACATCTGGTGCTGCGCCTGGTGCTGCGTGTGTGCTGCCTCGCGCGCCCCAGTCTGCGAGCTGCTGCGGCGCCCGCTCCCCCTGCCATGCCCCTCACCAGCACCTGCAGACACCGCTGCACTCGCGGCCTGCAGCAGCACGCTGACACGACGCATGCAGCGCAACTCCAGCACCCCCGCCCCACCACCACTACCAACCCACAATGCTCCCAACAACAGGCAGGGCACTTGTCCAACATGTAATAACGGTCTCTCCCCAGGGACAACCCCCCGTGCCGCACCTCCAGCACCTCCCCCAGGATGGGGTCCAGGCCCGCGATGTCCCTGAACTCCACGCCCGTCAGGCCCTCCTTGCGCGCGCCGGCCTTGCTGCGCGCAAACTCCTGCGCCGCGCCCGGGTCCTCCTCCAGCGTCTTTATGTCCAGGATGCGGCTGCGCCTGCGGGGATCCAGGGTTTAGGGGGTTTAGGGTTTAGGGGCGGATCAGGGGTGTGTACACGAAAGATGTATGCATCTTCACGCTGTAAACTATATAAAATATATATCCATGTGGCACATGAAGAGGCAACCCCGGCAGGTCGGCAAGGATGGCGGCACATCTCCTCCTCGCACCAGCGGGCGGACGTGATGCCTCCTGCGTACGATGTGGAGGGGGGGGGGGCTGGCGGCCTATTTGTTACTTCGCAACTGACACCAAACCCCACCGCAGCAGGGTTCTACCGCAGCAAAGGATAGATCGGCAGTCTGCTGACAAGAGCAGCATGCGTCGCATGGATGTCCCTACGGGCAGATGGGGGCGTGTGCAGGGCAGGCTCGCCCTGCATGCGCCTTTGGGAGCCCTTGCGTCCACAACGATGCAGCGCCAAGAGCTTTCAATCACGGAAAAACGCAGCGCTGGCGCGCACCACCCCCTCGTGCGAGCTGCATGCAGCGGAGGCGCCTGCCGCAGCTTGACCGGCACAGGCGGCGGCACGCGGCCCAGCTGCCACTGCTCAGTGCTGCTGCTGCTGCTGCTGCTGCCGCTGCTACTGCTGCTGCTGCTGCCGCTGCTACTGCTGCTGCTGCTGCTGCTGTTCAGTGCTGCTGCTGCTGCTGCTGCTGCGCGCGTGTGTGTCACCTGAGTGAGGGGATGACCACTCCCGCGGTGAGCACCACCAGGAAGTACAGCGGGCCGGTGTTGTTGGGGTTCCACGCAAATGGGATTGCGGGCAGCGGCGGCAGGTACCTACGCACGGGGGAAGGGGGGGGGGGGCCCGGCAGCGCACGCGGAGGTTGGGTCGGGTCATCGGGTGAGCGCGCCACCAGTGGCGGAGCCCAGCTGGGTCGCTGAAGCCGCGCAGCCGTCTTTCACCTCATGCTGCAGGTCGCGGGGGCAGACAACTGACAGACATGCCGTGAACACAACACTTGAAGCAGGTGTCTCTCCCCCCCCCCCACCACCAAAACACGTCCGAGTCCCTGGGCGCTGGTGCCAGGTGTTGCGCGGCATGCATGGCGCGCCTCAGTGAACATGGAGCTGGGTGCAGCCAGCAGCCACCCCGTCTCACCTCAACACGCCCCGAGTCCCTGGATTGAGCCGGATCTCGTGCGGCATGCATGACGCACCAGTGTGGGTACGGCCTGGGTGCAGCCCCCCCCCTTCCCCACCTGAACAGCGCCGAGTCCCTGAAGCCCTTGAGCCTGTTCCAGCACAACCGGCACGATGCATCCTAGTAGGGAAACGAACCCGGGTGCAGCCAGCAGCCACCATGCGCCCCCCCCCCCCCCCAAAACACCGAGTCATTGAAGCCCTTGACCCAGACCTTGCATATGAGGCATGGCGCGCATTTGCACGTACGACCTTGATGCAGCCAACACAACAACACCCGCGCGAGTCCTGGAGCTAGACCCTGCACATCCGGCATGTCACACCTCAGGGACATAACCTGGGTGCAGCCAGCAGCCACCACCTGCGCCCCCCCCCCCCCCCCGCTAAACACGACTGAGACGCGGAAGCCCTTGAGCCTGTCCTAGCACAACCGGCATGACGCACCCTAGCACAAAAAGAACCTGGGGCCAGCCAGGAGCCACCACGGCCCCCTTCCCTCCCCACCTGAACACCGCCGAGTCCCTGAAGCCCTTGAGCTCAAAGATACCGCTCGCACTGATGGCTGAGCGCACAGCCTGCACAGCACCCGACACAGCAGCAGCAGCAGCAGCAGCAACAGCAGCAGCAGCAGACAGGACGCAGGTGTCGCTGCAGCGTGCACGGACCTGCCAAACGTGCGCAGCAGCAGCTGCTGCTGGGTGCACTGCTGCCGTGCTGCACGTGACGTGCGCGGGCGAGAACCGCGCATCAAATAGATCGCAAAGGTTCCTGTGCATGCACGGAGTCTGTTGCGCATGGCAAAAGGGATCGCCATGACAGGACACGGCGGCCTTGGCAGCAGACCGGGCGTGTTAAGACAAGCACCCTGATGATGCTGCCACATGGGTGATGACGCTGGTCGTGAGACAACGGCGGTGACACACATGCACACACAGACAGACACAAAGAGAGAGAGACACAGAGAGAGAAAGAGGGAAAGTTGCGAGCATCCACAGGAAGGTGCCAGCCTGTCTGCTGCTGTCCGGCCCGCAGCCAGCCTGCTCGCCCACCGTGACCACCCCCGCGAGGTTGGGCCGCAGCAGCCACTGCGTGACGCTGCCGCGCGTGTCGTTGGGCGTGCGGTGCCAGGACACATCCAGCAGCGCATCGCCGGGGCAGTCGTACGGGTAGGCGCCTGCGGGCCAGGGGCGGGCAGCCAGGGTTTAGCGGCCAGCGATGTGCAGGGTTTAAAGCTCACCGCCGCAGCGTGGGCGGCACGCGGTTTGACGTACGGGCGCGACGCATGCAGCTGTGAAAAGTGTAGCCAGGGAGGTGTCCTCCTCCTGCACTGGTGTGTGCGTGTGTGTGTTGAGTGCCATGCAACGTGCAAGGCCCACGGAAAGCTGGAAGCGCTGCTGCGCGCTCCCCGCTTGCGCAGTGCCGCCGATGTCTGGGGCAGCCGACATGCAGCCGTCTTGCAGGCCGTGTGCAGCCACCCCACCACAGGCATCGCGCGCTGCATGCCGGCTTCTGCCATCGCTCCGTACCGACCGTTGAGCCAATAGTTTCGGCCCGGCGCCGGACGTGTAGTTACCTACACCGTGTATGTGCGAGCAAAGCACAGCAGACTGCTGTGCGTGTGCGTGTGCGTGTGCGTGTTTTCTTGTTTGAACGTGTCGCCCCGCACCTGGTGCAATCGCGCTCCTGCGCGCCATCTCAACCACAGCCCTGGCTGGCAGCCGCTGCTCGTACGCCTGGAACACCTGCGCGCCAGCAGCAGCAGCCGCGAAAGCGCCGTCGGCGTCCACGCACGCCCGCGCTGCCGCCCGGCAACAACTGATGCAACAACAACGGCTGATGCCTGCAGGGTGGCCTGGCAACTACTGGTGGGCGTGTGCTGCAGACAGCAGCAGGCAGGCCCCGCGCTGCGCTGGTGTTCGCGGCTGCACAGGCAGACGCTCCAGCAGGAAGCAGCACCTGTGCTGCTGCTGTGCTGGGCATGCCCCTCCCCCCACCTGCTCAAACGCCTGGTTGTAGCCGATGACGCTGCTGCTGCTGCTCTCCGAGATGCGCTTCGGCTGCCACACCGCCTCGACGCCGACTGCAGCGCAGCACCGGCAGCAGCAGGTCCACACCACCACAGGTCAGCCACATGATTGGGGCACCAGCAGCAGCGACAAGCAGCTCCCAGTGCCCGTGTTGTGCGCGCTCTGGGTGGACCCACATTGGCGGTGACCCTGCGCATGTTGCGCCTAGATCACAAACACGCAGACGCACAGCACACTGTTCTGCGGCTGCTTGAATGGTTACCAGCGGAGCTAAACTCATAGCACAGCAGCCGCGCCGGACGAGCCGCCAGCAGCCGCACCGCCCGCTCGCCGCCCTTGGCGTACTCCGCCAGGAAGGCGTCCGGCCCGGGCCCCGGCAGGCCCACCCACAAATAATACCCACAACCAAGCAAAAGCACTGCAGACTGCTTGGCTAGATGCGGGCCAAGCTAGACACGCAACAGCAGCAGCCGTGCCCGCCCGCTCACCGCCCTTGGCGTGGTCCGCCAGGAAGGCATAGGGGCCCCGGCCCCGGCAGCTCCACCCACAACATAAAACCCACAGCACCGGCAGGCTACGCCAGATCTCCTCGGCTAGCTGGAGCGTTGAAGATGAGATATTAAGACAGCAGCAGCGGAGCTTAAACTAAGCAAAAGCACTGCAGACTGCTTGGCTGGATGCGGGCCAAGCTAGAGAACACAAATCAGCAGCCGTGCCCGCCCGCTCACCGCCCTTGGCGTAGTCCGCCAGGAAGGCGTCCGGCCCGGGCCCCGGCAGCTCCACCCAGGCCTGGCTGCCGCCCGCGCTGCTGACCAGCGCGCGCCAGCCCGGCCAGCCGCTGACGGCCGCGTAGCCGCACTGGAAGAACTGCACGCGCCACGCAGGCACGTCCGGCCTGCGGCAGCAAGGGCAGCGGGAGCCTCGGCACGCAGGGGCGCCTACACCGTGACCCCTGAACTCTGGACGCTGCTCAGCACCAGGTCGACCGGCGGGCATGCCAGGCGTACGGATGCTGCCCAGCATCGTGCGGGCGCCGCTGCACCTGCCTGGGGAACGCATCAGCGGAGGTGCGGCTGTCGCACACCCGGAGGAACGTTCAGGCGGTGAAGTAGTACGCCGCTGCACAGCCGGCACCGTACCGCAGAAACTCAAACAGCGCTCACGGCAGTGCGGACGGCGCGCTGCATGCCCACAGCGCCCAACGGCACAGCCCGCGCAGCCCTGCAGCACTGACGGCTTGCTCCCTCAGTGAAAAAATGTCTCTCAGTGTTCTCGGCATGCCCCCAGTGACCCCGCATTACTCCCAGGTGGAGTGCATTCTGCAGCGCCGATGCAGCGCTGCGACGGCGCAGCGGCGCCCACCTGAACTCGGCGTGCGTCCAGTTGCGCTGCCGCAGCCCGGCCAGGAACGCCGCGGGCTCCATCTGCGGCAGGCGCAGCCAGTCGGGCTCGGCGTCAAAGTGGTAGTCGCCCAGCACGCTGAAGGGCACGTAGCTGTACGCCTCCGCGGCCGGCCGGTCGCCGGGGTGCTGCGGCGCGACGTCTGCAGCAGGCGCAGGCGGCAGCGGAGGGCATTGCTGAAACAGCCCAGCGGTGCGAGGTGAATGATTTTCCCCCTTTTTGCCACAACAAGTCGGGAGGTACGCACCGCTGCTGGTTGGTTGCGAAAAGATGATGATATTCAGTGTCGGTGCCGTGTTTGCCAAGAGAGGCGAGTGGAGACGGCATGCTGAGCTGGAACGGACTTGGTATGCTGTGTCGTCGGCAGGCTGCGGGTGGAGCCTCGGTTGGCACGTTGCACAGCTGGTGCTGCTGCCGCTGCTGCCGCCGGTGCTGCTGCCGCGCACCGGTGTCGTTGATGAGCTCCGCGTGCTCCAGCACCAGGTCGCCAAAGCGGGGGCCCTCACTGGCGATGCGGGCCATGTCCTGCAGCCCGGCGGGTGCAGAGGCAGGCGAGCAGTTTTAAGCCCAGACAGAAAAAGATGGGGAGCAGAGAGTATGCAATCTGCATTGTGTGGTCTGCAGCCGACGCCCCTGAGCTGCACCTGCTGCAATGCGAGCTGTGCCTTTGAGCTGTGCCTGTTGCTGCTGTGCTGCGCACGCATTGCAGCCACTGCCGCACGACGCGAGGCCTGGCGACTGCTGCTGCCGCGGCGCCTGCTGCAGCCTAGTGTTGTGTGGTGTGCCGCTGCTGTCGGCTACACTTTGCTGCTGCTGCTGCTCCTGCTGCTGCTGCTGCTGCTGCTGCTGCTGCTGCTGCTGCTGCTGCTGATGTTGCTGCTGCGCGCCTGCAAGCTGCTGCTGCTGCTGCTGCTGCTGCTGCTGCTGCTGGTGCTGCTACTGCTGCTGCTGCTGCTGCCGCCGCGCACCTGCACGCTGAACTTGGGGTGTGGCGAGGGCACGGGCACCGCCTTGCCCCTGCCCAGGTCGGCCAGCGCGGCCCAGTACATCTGCGGCCACTCCTCCTGCAGCAGCACAGCCATGCGGACGCAGCGACACAGCAGCAGCAGCCGGTCACAGGCCGCAAGGCGAGCAATGGCGACGGCTCGCAGGAGAAAGCCAGTGCAGGCCAGTTCAAATTCAGGCGAGGCTCGCGACAGGGGGAGTGCACAGGACCCAGGTGAAGCAGCAGTAAAAGAGCAGCGCAGGGCAGAAAGGAAGGCAGTGCTGCTGCCAGCTGCCACACAGGACAGGCGTGCACAGAAGACCAAACGAGCACACAAACAGCCGCGGTGTGTTTGCCGCACGCCTCGCCACATGTGGAACATGAACAGCCTCTTCCCAAAGCTGCTGCTTTCGTTATGTTTGCCTGTCGCAACAGCTAGCACTGCCGCCTTTGCCGGAACATCTGCGCCTGCTGCACCCCTCACCCCGTGGAAGATGGGCAGGCCCTCCCCGATCAGCTCCAACTCCTCGTGATCGGTGACCACGCGCATGCCCGGCACCTGCGGCAGACGCGGCGGCAGCAGCAGCAGCAGCACCAGCGCCAGCGCCAGCGCCAGCACTGAACACGTCACAGCTGCTGGTGGCGTGCTCAACTCGGTTGCCACAAAGCAGTCGGCTCGCGTGCAGCTGCTGTGGCGGGGCACAGCAGCACATGCTTGCAGGAACACCTGCCACCTCACAGGGCGCCGTGCAGTACGGCCAGTGCACCCTGCTCTTACTTATATGTTGCCAGCACTGGTTATGCAGGCATACCCAGCTGCTGCAGGACATGCAGCATGCACCTACACTGATCTGTACCGTTGTCTGTGTAGCAGGGCCTGCACAAAAGCCGTTTCCCTTGCACACCACTGTCAGCTGCTCCGCCCCTGCTCTGCCGCTGCTGGGCAACTGCCTCGCATGATGTGGAGGTACAACATCAACAACAACAAGAACAGGTACCCTTGATTGGTGACACTTGCCCCAACCTGCTCATGCATTGCCTGGCTGTAACGACATATGCAACGCACGCTGCTGCCCCAGCTCTGTGACGAGCCCGCACCTGCACATCATCACCCAGCACTGCTGCTGCCTCGGGCGCTCGCTGCACATCCACGCCATCCAGCCCCTCGAGCAGATCCTCCGTCTCAACAAAGCGCGGCAGCAGCTCCATCTTGTCTGGGTCGTACTGCGCATAGATGGCTGGCATGCCAGCCGCTGCATCCGGGGCCTGCACTTGCAGGAGCAGCAGGTCGCCGCCATCCTGCTCCCGCTGCTGCTGGGTGGGGGCGGCTGCTGCTGCTGCTGCCTGCTTGCGGGCACGGCATGCTATGAAGCGGCCGCGGCTGCTGGCTGCTGGTAACGACAGTGATTGTCGTCTGCTGCTGCTGCTGCTGCTGCTCCTGCTGCTGACTGGCCTGCACAGTAGGCCAGTGCATGTCCTGGGCTGGCAGTGCAGGCCAGGAAGAGCCTGTCTGCCTTGTAGCGGCTGCATCATCTATCTAGGGGTGGGCCTGATGCTGCTTTCACCATGGCATAGCCCTACGCCCCCGAAGCAGCCCGCGAGTCAATCGGCCACCTACAGCCTGCTGACCGCGTATTGATTGCGTTTGCGACAATGAAGACGTTTTTGCTAAGCGAAATGGCAGCTGTCCCTGACTGCTGGATCGCAGCTTGTCGATGCCGATTGATCAAGCAGGCACATTGAACTTCAAGTGTACTTTTCTTGGGTGACGTTTGGTGACGACGCCGTAAAACCACCTGGAGCAAACGGACAAGCATAACACTGCATGACAAAGTCCAAAGCACTCAGCTGATCTTCCGAGCTGTGCTTCAGGGTGCTGTCAGCGACATCACAGCTGCTCGATCTGCTATGCAATAGTTTTTTATTAGTAATGTTGCATGGCTTGCAGTGCTTCTGTGTTTTGTGAGGATGGCAAAGGACGCAAAGAAAACGCCTGAGAAGCGAGCAGCGGCAGCAGATACTCCATCCAACGTAGCAGAAGCACCAGAGTCTCAGCAAGGCACTATACGGCCAACCACACAGCGGCAGTACCCGGCTGTCGCCCCCAGCACAGTCATCAACATAGCAGTGCACTCCCTGTTGATGATCTTAGTGCCTTTTGCGCTGTTCTTTGCCTCACTATTTGGAGCGCTTGATCGTGAGTGTCCTTCAGCAGCTGCTGCAGCCCCTGCATGCCGGGTCGCCTGGCGACAAACCAGCAGCAGCAGCAGCAGCACCAGCAGCACCAGCACCAGCACCAGTAAAGCAGCACTGAGGTTGATGCCGTGCTGTGTCTCGACTGCTGCAGCTGTGTTCAAGGCAACTGGCGGCCAGGTGCCACGTCAGGAGACCAAGACCTACATCGGTGCTGGCCTGGCAGTGCTAGGAGTGAACCTGGTGAGGCTGGCAACACCCCATTGCAGGCTGCGACACAGCAGTGCATGCGCATGCGCACAAACACGAGCATAGGCTGCTGACAGAGTGTAGCATATGCAGCGTTTGGCTGGTCAGCAGTGTGGGGCTGCCTTTGCTTGTACACGGCTGCAGCCGCGCACACCACCGGCAGCGCTGACACGCGTGGGTCGCGCTCATGTGCAACGCCAGCGCAGCCAAGCTGTGCGGTGCAACCCCTTGCATGGGCAAGGCTCCAGCTGTGTGCGTCGCGCACAGCTGCAGCAGCACCAGGGCCTCCGCTGCTCTTGGTCATGGCCGTGAACGCTGCCGCACTGCGCAGGTCATTGCCAGCTTCGTTGTCACGGCATTCAGGGAGGACGCAAAGCCAGCAACCAAGCAGGACTAGCCAGAGCCGTTTTGGCAGCAGCGGCAGCAACAGCAGCACCAGTTTGTCAAGCAGTTTCCCAGCCACTAGGGGTTAAATTGGGTTGGATTGCCGGGTGGTGCGTGCGAGACGCTTTGATACGCAGGAACAACCGGGTTTCCACGCGGCGCAAGTTGCGGCACACAAGAACCCGTTTGCGCTTGTGAGGGCACGGACACACTTGCTGTACCAGCATAGCGCATAGCAGCAGCAGCAGCAGCAGCAGGAAGAGCAGCGCAATGCAGGCGCCCAGCAGCACTGCCGAGCCTGATGAGGAGGGGCAGCGCTACCTGGACGTGCAGCGCCACGCGGCAGCGGTGCAGCTGCTGGGCCGCAGCCTGGCGCTGGCGCACCTGCGCGCACAGCTGGCCATGCCAAAGTGAGTCATCAGCAGCGTTGGCGGGCTCGCAGCAGCCTGCGGGTGTGACAGTAAACACAGTAGCTGGCCCTGTGCAGGAGGCATGCTGCATGTGAGGCTGC
Source organism: Scenedesmus sp. NREL 46B-D3 (assembly GCA_014080715.1). Lineage (NCBI taxonomy): Eukaryota > Viridiplantae > Chlorophyta > Chlorophyceae > Sphaeropleales > Scenedesmaceae > Scenedesmus > Scenedesmus sp. NREL 46B-D3. Next base: position 31,498 of record JACERP010000161.1, on the reverse strand, counting down.
CCTGGGCAGCTGCGGGTGTGACAGTCAACATAGCAGCTGGCCGCTGCGCAAGCATGCGTGACCGGCAAGAGCTGCACGACCGCTGACAGACTTGCAGGTGGCATAGCATGTATGTACGTTGAGCAGGTGGCTGGCTGTGCAGGGCTCCGCTGCAGGTCCTGTTGGCTGCCCCCTCCCTGGTCACCTTCCTGTGCATGTGTGCGAAACCGCAGGCGCGGCACCCTCCACATGCCCCAGAGGCCGGCTGTGCTGATCAAGCAGGAGGACGGGCCAGGCATGGCGGCGCCTCGGCGACGGCAGCAGCATGGTCTGGCAGCAGCAGCGGTGCAGCCTGCCAAGCTGCAGCAACAGGTGCGGTGCGAGGAGGCTGCATGGTGCATCCTGCAGGTGTTACAGGGCTGTGCCAGTCTAGTATCAAAGCATGTTCCGATCCAAGGTATGGAATAGGAATAGGAATAGCTCATGTAGGTACGCAGTCACCACCTAGTGGTATCGTACATCAACCGGCCATGGGAATCCGTCAGTTCCTTTGTGCCACCTTCGCACCGGAGTGAACCCTACCAGCTAAGTGGACTTGCGCCTGTTTTGATGATGCATTGTGTGACCGACAGTGGCTTGCGAGTGCTGCCCTAGCTGACACATGTGTATGGTGTTGATGACACCCATACCATGTGAGAGATTGGAAGTATGCTGCAGCGGGCACACGGTGACACAGGCAGCAGCACGGCCGCCGTGTACCACCCGGCTGTATGCACCAGAGCATGAACAAGCTGGCGGCGGCTGCAAATGCACACGGTCAGCACCAATCATACAACACCAGGCCTTGATGGAATGACACAGTGCATTGTTTTCATAAAAGCGCATGTTGAGCCGCAGTCATTGCTTCTGTTGGGTGTGCTTAATCTTCAGACCATCAAGGTGTCACTGTCAACCACAGCAGCCGACCTCCCGCAGCAGCCAGCGGCAGCACAACCGCCGCAGCCGCAGCAGCAGCAGCAGCAGCAGCAGCATGCCAGGGGAGCTGCATCGCTCAAGCTGCGCCAGCTGGTGCACAGGCTGCCCGACGCCGCGGCTGCTGCCCGCTTCAAGTCCGACGAGCCGCAGGAGGAAGACGCAGCAGCAGCCGGTGACGGCGACGACTTCATGGACGTGGACGCTGACGCTGCTGCTGGTGACGCGCCCGTGCCGTCATCCAGGGAGCGCCAGCTGGCGCCGCGGCTGGTGGCCGACCCTGGGCAGGCCGCGCAGCAGCTGGCTGGCTGGGTTCGTGTTGCTGGCGAGGGCGGGGAGGGCGAGGGACCGCTGGGGCAGCAGCAGGGGTCTGAGGACGACGGGCTGCTGGGGCCGGGAGCTGCCGAGCCCGATGACATGCTGGACGAGGAGGAGTGGGTGTGACGCGGCGGCTGGTGCTGTGCCGGGCGGCAGTGCTGCATGCGTGCACAGGAGTGTGCGGTGCGGGGCTTGTAGACAGCAATGCCGGCGGCCCGCGCGCGTGCCTGTTGCAAGCGCTGCGGATGGAGGGAGGGGTGGCTCTGATCAGGCTGCCGCTCTAACTTCGTGTTACAGGATGTTACAAGGTGTCATTACAGAACCTTACGCAGGGTTGATGTGTGTGTGTGGGGGGGGGGGGTGTCAGAAGGTGTGCAGGCACGCAGTGCCGCGTCCTTTTGCATGCGGTATCGTGTGTCATTCGTCTGGCATGGACTCTGTAGGGGAGGAAGCGGGGGCATGTGCTCTTCTGAGTTGCTAGCTACTGCCACAAGTCACAGTCTGGCCACTGGCGGTTCTGCCCAGGCCTAAGGAATACGTGTTGGGTTTTGGCGTCGTCCCTCGAGTGTTACTGCTGATGCATGTATTCATCATCATTTGGAATGCATTTGTTTGGGCGAGTACTGATATTCGCTACTTGGCCCATGCACTGCATGGCCGGTGTGGCCACAGTGTTCTGCAGTGGGCGACTTTGTGTAAAGTGGGCCACTGGGTGACTTCCCAAACATGTACAATGTGATTATGTGAAGCCAGCGTTGCTTGCATGCGGTTGCAAGGGGTCTGGAGGTAACACACGCTTGTTGCAGCAGCGCTGCTTGCTAGATCGACAGGCTGCACCGCGTTGCAGGAGTCTGGCACACGCGTATGTTGTCCAAGAATTGCAGTAGCTTCGTGAAAAATCAGCTTCAGCTGGTGCAGGCACAGCAGCAGCACACTGTGTGTTTGCAAATGCATGGCAGCTGGGGCAACTTTGAAAGTGCTCAGAACATTTAGCGGAAGGTTTGGGCAGCAGTGTACCTATGGTAGCTTTGCTGGCAGGTGCATGTACAAGCTATCGAGGACGCTTACCGTACTGTGCAGGTGAGTACCGTACAGGCCTTTGTGTAATTTTGTGACAGGTTCATGTGCCTCCTTTTCTCACAAGTCAGGCGGTGGCCTGCTCTAGTCATACAGGTCAGGGATGGGGTTCACAACGCAAGCAATGTGGTGCATGACACGTCACTGGTTCGCCGCTTTCTGCGACAAACCCAACAAACGCCTAGGCCTCGCGCGGCACGACGACGTTTACCCACGTGCTCGAGACGCCGGCGGCTCCCGCGCTGTCTGCGACCGAGACTACACGATTCCGGCCAAAGACTGATTGGCAGCTGAACGGTACTTTCAGGACGTGTATGGTGCACCCTTGTATTGAAGTCGGTTTTAAGCCTGTGTGTTATGGGTGTCAAGCAGCATAATCATCATCGCCTTGTCTTCTGCTGGCTCGGTTTTCCTGTCGTAAGCAGCAAGGTTTGATATTTTTAGCACATAATTGATCAGGCCTAGCATATTCTGCACCTGCACAAGAAAATGTTCCAGCCCTGGTCGTATGTTGAAAGTTTGAACTGCCTTTACACAGCGCGTCTGTGTATAACTATCAGCGATAGGTCAAAGGCTTGAGTACGATCACTTAAATTCATCCACTAAAGGAGCGCGGCAGGCGTCGTGTCGGATCATCATTGGCCTCAGCTTTTAGCAAAAGACGTTCATGGTGTTGGTAATGGCTCTATGGTGAGTTGGAATTTTTGAAGCATAATATAGGGGTCCAGCAACAGGCACGGCTTCTTGGGGCTGACTGTCGGAACACGGCAAACGCGTCTACGTGTGCCACGCGTCGATCGACATTCAGCCAAGCTCTTCATCGACATTGGCTGCAGGTATAACAACACTCGGATGCACTTGGCGACCAACTGCGCTGGCCAGCGACGTGCAGTGGTTTCAATCCCACTGACCAACCACTCATCGCCAGCTGGCTTTTCAAGGTTGCCGAAGCCCCTGCAGGGCAGGTGAATGTTGTAAACCTGGGGGTCTGTATTAATTTATGTAATGATATGGTCGTCCGAAACCTTTGTTCGTCTGGAGTCAGTGATAAATGTGCTGCTGCATGCCAAACTGTTCTGTCCGTGCACAGCAGGATGACGTGGCGAGCACCGCCGTCTTTGGCATAGAATATGTGCATGCGAGACTGAAAGGCCTCATGCCGCTGTTTATAGCTGCGCCATGCTGCTGCCACTGCTGTTGCTGCTGTCACAGCATCCACACGTTTGTTGTTCAGCAAGCACAGCGCATAAACTCTCTGGTGACGGATTGGTTTTAGTACAGAGTTGTGCTGGGAAGGGCTGTGGATCAGCAGCTGTATCTAGTCTGGCTGTTATGGCTGGTCGTCATGCCACTTTCAAACTTTGGTAGCTTACGGTAAGCTACTGCCCGTGACACCACAAATGATATCTTGCGTTGCAGGGAGTCGCGCGCAGTGACCGTGCACTTCACGGAGAATGGCGACAGCACTGCACAGCCTGCTCACGCACCCTCAGCCATGCGCGCAGAGCCCAGCTCCCTGCCCAAGCTTAGCTCCCAGCCCAAGCTTAGCTCCCAGCCCAAGCAAGCCGCTGTGAACATGGCCATTGATGGTAATGAGGCAGCTGCAAACGTGGCCTACGCCATGAGTGATGTCTCGTTCATCTACCCCATCACCCCCGCCACCCCAATGGGCGAACACGTGGACAGCTGGGCCAATGAGGGCCGCGTCAACCTGCTCGGCAACACAATGCAGGTGCGACTCGTGCCAGCTTGCAGAAACTTGCAGGAGATGGTTCGACTGCGTGTTCGTGGTATCCGCAGTGGGCGGCGCGAGCAGGCAGCAGCGACAGTTTGATCATTGGTGCAAATGCACCAGCTTCTTGCAGCTGGTCTGCAGTTGGAAAAGACAAGCCGCTGCAGCTGGGCGGCGTGGTTTGTCTGGCAGCTGTCACGCTCTGGTGCTACATCCGGGCATGTGGGTGCAAACATACTGCAGCACGCAGCCGGCTCAACCCTGGTTGGCAGCGCCTGTCCTGCACACATCCACTATGCCTGCCCTGCACACACACTGTGCCCCCATCTCAGGTGCTGGAGATGGAGAGCGAAGCTGGCGTGGCGGGCGCGCTGCACGGCGCGCTGTCCGCCGGTGCGCTGGCAACCAGCTTCACCTGCAGCCAGGGCCTGCTGCTGATGATCCCCAACATGTACAAGATTGCCGGCGAGCTGCTGCCGTGCGTGCTGCACGTGTCGGCCCGTGCGCTGGCCGGGCAGGCGCTGTCCATCTTTGGCGACCACCAGGCGCGTGTCCTGCAAGCGTGTCCTGCAAGTGTCCTGCAAGTGTGTCTTGCAAGCGCTGCAGCTGCCGCGCACGGGTGTGCACATTCCAGCCGGCCGGCCGCTTGCTGGAGGGGCCAACAGACAATCTCGCCCCATGTGCACCGCGTATGGCGCAGCGCGCAGCAGTGCTGCGTGACAGGCAGGCATGTCCCGCAGCCAGGCAGCAGTATGCTGTGCTGCTCGCATCCGCGTGTGGCGTGGCAGTGAGCCTGTGCAGCTGGCATGACTCGACCGCAGGCAGTCGATCAGCCCCACCCTCACCCTGTTCAGTTGCACTCGCTGGGTCCCGTGGCTGCTTGCAGGACGTGATGGCTGTTCGGCAGGCCGGCTGGGCGATGCTGTGCAGCCACAGCGTGCAGGAGGCGCAGGACTTGGCGCTGGTGGCTCACCTGGCTACGCTCAAGGCCAGCGTGCCCTTTGTGCACTTCTTCGACGGCTTCCGGTGAGCAGCAGCGGCGGCGCCGGCAGCAGTGCGGGCTGGCCAGGCGGCACCTTGCCACTGCAGCAGGTGCTGCGGCGGCGCCTTGCACGAGGGTGTGCCTGGTACCTGCGTTGTTGGGGTTCGGCAGTGTTGACAGACCCATGTTCGCAGCGCAGCTCGCTGATATGATGGAACTGCTGCGCGGTGCTTGCTGCGCCACCACAGCACATCACACGAGATCTGCAAGGTGTCGGTGCTGGACCAGGAGGCCTACCGGCCGCTGCTGGCCAAGGTGCAGGCCGCCATTGACCACCACAGGCGTGCGGCGCTCAACCCGGCGCACCCGCACCAGCGCGGCACCAGCCAGGGGCCAGACATCTACTTCCAGATGCTGGAAGCTGCCAACAAGTACTACCGGGTGCGTGCTGCAGCGCAGCTGGTGTCTCAAGCAGCTGTGGCAGCTGCAGGAGCTTGTGCGGGTGGTGCTGATCTAGGGTCTGCAGCAGTGCAGGGTGCGTGCGATTGCCTGCTGTTGGCCTGCTCGCTGCATGCAACTGCCTTACCTGCAGCGCCCTGCATGTGCAGCGCTGTAGGCTGCAGCAATGAGCTGCAGTTGCCTCACCTGCAGCGCACTGCATGTGCAGCGCTGTAGGCTGCAGCAATGAGCTGCAACCCTGCAGTGGGTGCGCTGACATGCTCCTGCTGCTGTATGTCCTGCAGGCTGTGCCTGGCATTGTGCAGGAGACCATGGACGAGGTGGCGGCCATCACCGGCCGCCCCCATAAGCTGTTCGAGTATGTCGGCGCGGCGGACGCCGAGCGCGTGGTGGTGGCCATGGGCAGCGGCTGCAAGGTCATCGAGGAGGCGGTGCAGTACCTCAGCCAGCGGGGCGAGAAGGTCGGCGTGCTGAAGGTGCGACAGTCACAGTTCAGCTCAACCAGCAGCAATGACTGAAGTCACTTCGACGGAGCACGATCACGCAGTCAGCTCTGCTGGTTGACGAGCGGGGCTGTTTACAACCAAGCCACAGATACCCTCAGAGATGCGCATTCATGCCGGTGCTTGTATGAGCTGCCACTCCCGATGCTGCCCGTGCACTGTGTCATGCCTGAGCCTGAAATGGCAGTGTGCTGAAACTGCTATTGTTCTGTGTCCACCATGTTTGTTGACTGATGCAGGTGCACCTGTTCCGCCCATGGTCCGCTGACCACTTCCTGGCCGCCCTGCCCGCCAGCACAGCCAGGGTGGCTGTGCTGGACCGCACCAAGGAGGCGGGCAGCATGGGGGAGCCACTGCACCTGGACGTGGCCGCCACGCTGGGCAAGGACGCAGCGGGTGAGCTGCAGCGTGCGTCCAGTCTCAGGTTTGCTGCATCGCAGCAAGCCAGAGATGTTGCTGGGGGGTGAAAGGGTGTGCTGCAGGGTCATATTCATGAAAGACTTCGTGGCTTACAAGGGGCTTTGGCCCAATGCATCGGGTATCCAGGCAGCAAGTGGTGTTGCCTGCCTGCCTGCCTGCCTGCCTGCCTGCCTGCCTGCCTGCCTGCCTGCCTGCCTGCCTGCCTGCCTGCCTGCCTGCCTGCGGTTTACAGCTGGTGGTGTGCTGCGCCGCGTGGTTGGTGGGCGCTATGGGCTCGGGTCCAAGGACTTCACGCCCGCCATGGCCAAGGCCGTGTACGACAACCTCAAGGCAGACAAGCCTAAGGACATGTTCACGGTGAGAGTCACAGCAGCGGCTAAGAGAGGAGGATCCGGAGCTGAATCTGGCAAAGTACAGCCGGAGATCAGCAGCAGGGGTGAAGTGCCTACTCCGCGTGAGCAAGCATTGTTTGTCGCAGGGAACGCTGAGCGTCTTCCTGCTTCTTTCCATCCAATGCACCTTGTTCCCTTTGTTGCCCTCAAATGTCAGCGCACACACTGGCATTGCTGCTGCTTCCGCCGCTGCAGGTGGGCATCACTGATGACGTCACCTTCACCAGCCTGCCCACCGGTCCCGAGATCGACACGCTGCCGCGGGGCACCTACCAGTGCCTGTTCTGGGGCATGGGCAGCGACGGCACCGTGGGCGCAAACAAGGAGGCCATCAAGATCATCGCCCAGGGCGACGACACCTTTGCGCAGGTGAGCGGCACCAGTGTGTGGTGCGGCCTGCAGGCTGCTCGTGTGTGTGCCATGTGGCAGGGGGCGGCACGTCCAAGGTGCGTCGGGGTGAGCTGTTGTGCATCAGTGGGTACCTGCCTGGCCAGCCTGCACTAGTCACCAACCGTCGCCGCTGCTGCTGCTGCTGCTGCTGCTGCCGTTATGCTTGTCACGCAGGCCTACTTCTCGTACGACGCGCACAAGTCTGGGGGTGTCACCGTGAGCCACCTGCGCTTTGGCCCCAAGCCCATCACCAGCAGCTACCTCGTGGCGCAGGCCGACTACCTGGGCATCCACATGCAGGTGTGTTGATCTGCACAAGCATGTCGAGGAAGGAGAGGTGGTAGGGTGGGCGCTTCGGTAGTGCTGTGACGGTCTGCTGCAACCCTTGTGCCACCACAAAGAACAACGGGCGAGAAAGGCAGCACAGTCATGTAGTTATGCTGGCTCCCAGCTGGTTTTGTCCAGCCACCGCACACAATTGTATCTGGTAGGCATACCCAAGCTTACCTACTTTTGCTGCCGCTGCTGCTGCTGCTGTTGCTGCTGTTGCTGCTGCTGCTGCTGCTGCTCAGTCCTACCTGGCCAAGTACGACTGCCTCAGCAGGCTGAAGCCGGGCGGCGTGCTGGCGCTCAACGCGCCCTGGAGGACAGCGGCTGACATGGAGGCGGCGCTGCCCGCCAGGGTGCTCCGGCAGCTGGCGTCGCTGGGGCCCCGGCTGTACGTGGTGGACGCACGCGCCGTGGCGGAGGCGGTTGGCCTGGGCAAGCGCATCAACATGGTCATGCAGACGGGTGAGGCTGCCGGGAGGCTGGGCCCGCAGCTGCATCGCCTGCGCTTGCGTGCATGGCGCGCTGCACTTGGCAGGCCTCGCAGTATCCCCTGAAAAATCCATACCGGAAGCGGCCGCAAAGGAACCTATCCTCCACGTCCAGCTGGCCGGATTTTACGTGCTCATCATGAAATGACATGCCTGTCGCGCCTGTTCCTGCACGTTGGCGTCGTCTGCCGCCCGCAGTGTTTTTCCAGCTGAGCGGCGTGGTGCCGATGGAGGCCGCGGTGCCGCTGCTCAAGCAATCCATCCGCAAGGCCTACGGCAAAAAGGGCGAGCAGGTGGTGGCGCAGAACTGCGCGGCGGTGGACGGCGCCCTGGCTGCCATGGTCGGGATCGACGTGCCCGCTGCCTGGGCGGGCGCCATCGACGCTCCGGAGGGCCGCCTGGGCTACAGCCACACCCCGGCAGCACAGGTGGGGGGCGGGTGATGCATGTGCAGCTCTCCCTGCATGGCTTGGCACCAGCTGGCAGCGCACGAACACTTGTGTACAGCAGCACATGGAATCTGGTTCAATATGCATCAGCAAACGCAGCAGCTACAGCAGTCAGGTGTGCTGACGATTGCCTGGTTGTGTGTGCACTGTGGCCTGGTGGTGTCCGGCAACATGCGCAGCAAACACAGCAGCTGCAGCAATCATGAGGAGTGCTGAGTACGGCCTGGGTGTGTGCGCTGTGGCCTGGTAGTGTCCGGCAACATGCGCAGCAAACACAGCAGCTGCAGCAGTCATGAGGAGTGCTGAGTACGGCCTGGGTGTGTGCGCTGTGGCCTGGTAGTGTCCGGCAACATGCGCAGCAAACACAGCAGCTGCAGCAGTCATGAGGAGTGCTGAGTACGGCCTGGGTGTGTGCGCTGTGGCCTGGTAGTGTCCGGCAACATGGGCAGCAAACACAGCAGCTGCAGCAGTCATGAGGAGTGCTGAGTACGGCCTGGGCCACCATCATCATCATATTACCCATTCAAGCCAGAGCACCAGCGCCATCGGCCTGGGTGTGTGCACTGTGCTGTGTACTGTCCTGCAGGCTGCTGCGCGCAAGGGCGCGGCTCACTTCCTGGAGGATGTGGTGAAGCCGGTGCTGGCCATGCGGGGTGACATGCTGCCAGTCAGGCGAGCCGCGCTGCGTCACGCAGCGCAAAACAGCGGCTGCGTGCTTGCTGTCAGCCCTTTGGTGCCGCCTGCTGTACTGTCCTGCTTCGACTGTCCTGTCCTTCGCATGCCTGAGAACCCCAGCGCAGTCACATGGATTGAACAGTTGGTCGTGAACGTGATACCAGTATTAAAGCTGATCCTGCGCCTGCCGTTGCTGTCTGCAGCGTGTTCCGCCCTGGCGGCTTCTTGCCGCCGGGCACCACCGCCATCGAGCAGCGCGCCATCGCCAGCGCCGTGCCAGCCTGGGAGGCCTCCAAGTGCACGCAGTGCAACATCTGCGCGTTTGTGTGCCCCCATGCGGCCATCAGGCCTGTGCTGGCGACGCCTGAGGAGCTGGCTGCTGCGCCTGCCGCCTTCAACACGCTGCCCATCAAGGGATCCAAGGACCTGGCCGGCTACCAGTACCGCGTGCAGGTGGGTCACACAGGGGGGGGGGGGCTGGTAGTGCTGAGCATTTGCTTGTCCCTCGTACCTGCTGTGTCACTACGGCAGGCGCCTCCGCAACAAGCAGGCAATTGACTGCTGAAGAAGACTCAGTTGTACTATACACGTCTACATGTGCAGTCAGAGCCGTCTGCCGCGGCTGTGCCTTGTGGTGCTGCGCAGGTGTCCCCGGTGGACTGCACCGGCTGCGAGCTGTGCGTGCACGTGTGCCCCGACGATGCGCTGAAGCCCAAGGCCATGGCGGAGATGCTGGCACCAGAGGCTGCCAACTGGGACTTCATGAAGAGCCTGCCAAACCGGGGCGACCTGTTCAACAAGGACACCGTGCGCGGCAGCCAGTTCCAGCAGCCGCTCATGGAGTTCAGCGGTGCATGCGAGGTGGGCTGCAATAACACGATACAGTTCATCTCCAGGAACGAAATTTGACCTCTGGCATCAGCCCTGCATGCACGGTGCAGCAGCACATGCTGCCTGCGCACAGCGACGCCTGGGGCGGTTGACTGTCCAGCTGCGGCACATAACCCATGCTTGGCCCCTGATTTTGCCGTTCCTGCTTGTGTGCTGCATTGCAATGCTGCTGGTTAGGAGCAGTGCGTGGCGACATGCCGCACCGAGTGCGTGTGATTTGGTGCTGCCTGCAGGGCTGCGGCGAGACGCCGTACGTGAAGCTGCTGACGCAGATGTTTGGCGAGCGCATGGTGGTGGCCAACGCCACGGGCTGCAGCAGCATCTGGGGGGGCAGCGCGCCCTCAAACCCCTACACGGTGAGCAGTAACCTCTGCTGCTGCTGTGCTGCTGCTGCTGCTGCTGCTGCTGCTGCTGCTGCTGCTCACACCCCTGCATGCTGCTGAAGCTCCATTGCATTCAGCTTGCATGCGGCCAGCAGATACTGGCAGGCAACAACCCAGCCGTCACAGCTGCAGTATGGCTCAGCAGTCGCGCGGCTTGCTGCCGTGCTGCTGTTGTGCTACGTTGGCGCCGTCGCCGTGCGCTGCTGCTGCTGCCGCCTGCAGGTGAACCCCATCACGGGGCGCGGGCCCGCCTGGGCCAACTCCCTGTTTGAGGACAACGCGCAGTTCGGCCTGGGCATCCACATGGGGCTCAAGCAGCGCCGCACCAGCTACGCCAACGCAGCCAAGGCCCTGCTGGCAGACGGCAGCGTGGGCAGCCCAGAGCTGCACGACGCGCTCGGGGAGTGGCTGCAGGTGCGCGAGGATTTTCCCAGTGCAAAGCCGGCTTTGTACTGCTGGCGCTGCTTTTGCACCTATAGCATGCGCTGCGCACTGCATTGCTGCCGGCCGTTGTTTGGTGCACGCGCTCGAACCGTGCAGCTGCCTTGCTGACCGTGGCTGCTGCCGCGGCTCAACACATCCAGGTGATGGATAACGGCCTGCTGTGCCACCAGGCCGCGCTGGCCGTGAAGACGCTGCTGGGCGCTGAGGCTGCTGCTGCTGGTGCGCCGGCGCGCTGCAGGTCTTGGCTGCTGCCGGCCAGGACCTGCTGGAGAAGCCCAGCGTGTGGATTGTGGGTGGTGACGGCTGGGCCTATGACATTGGTGAGTGCGGGCAACTCGCGGTGCCTAGAGTACTACTAAAGCCTTCATTGAGTGTTTCCAACGTATTGCTGCAAGCCTGGCAGTTTGGCAAAGCGCACAGCTAGCCAGCCTGCTGTTCTGAGTACAGTTCAGCACATCACATCACATTGCATTGAACTAGACTGAACTTCATTACATACAAACGTGTCATGGGCAGACTTGTCGCCTTGTGGTTGCTGTCATGGCGCGAGCACCTTGTGAGACGGGCGTGGCTCAACGTGGCTGCTGCCGCCTGGGTCCTGCGCTGTAGGCTTCGGCGGCCTGGATCACGTGATGGCGTCTGGCGAGGACGTCAACATCCTGGTGCTTGACACCGAGATGTACAGCAACACGGGCGGCCAGAAGGTGGGGTGCACGGCGCAGCGAGCAGCGCAAGCACTGCACACGTGGATCTTCCAGCTCAATCCCAGGTGCACAGCTGTTCTGCTCTCTGTTCTGTTCTGTCACAGCAAGGTCAGCAGCTCATTTCCCTTGAGGTGTCTTCTCTGCAGCCAGCGATATTCAACATCCGGCATGCTGCCTGTCCGCTGCTGTGCTGCTGCGCGCAGTCCAAGGCCACGCCGCTGGGGGCCGTGGTTAAGTTTGCTGCCGGCGGCAAGGCGCGTGCCAAGAAGGACCTGGCCATGCTGGCCATGCAGACGTACGGCCAGGACGTGTACGTCGCGAGCGTGTGCCTGGAGGCGAACCCAGGTGCGGGTGCACTGCTGAGCAGCTGCAAGTATGGCGCCATGTTGCTGCTGTGGACATACTGAACCTGATGTTTGGAACTGCTGCAATTGCGTCAGCGGCTGACTCTGTTTCAGGAGGTGTGCCTCAGGCGGCGAGTTGGCAACTGAACGATTTTGTGTGTAGCTTCACTGCTGCTGCTGCTGCTGCTGCTGTGCTGGTTTGCAGGTGGTGAAGGCGTTTGCTGAGGCTGAGGCACACAAGGGCGTCAGCCTGATTGTGGCCTACGCGCCTTGCGCGATGCAGGGCATCAGCGGGGGCATGTCCTGCTCCGCCAGTGGAGCACGCGCAGCTGTGGATGTCGGCTACTGGCCCCTGTACAGGTGTGCGCTTGGCGTTGTGCTGGCAGGCCATGCGCGGCATGTTGTGCAGCTGGCAAGCTCGGCCACACACTTGTGGGTCGTGTCTGGTGCTCGTGTGTGCTTCTTTGCTTCTGCCTGCTTTGTGAGCATGCATCATGTACAGCAAATGCACTGCATGCCGTTTTCTGCTGCCTGCCGTCTCGTGCCAGCAGCACGCTTCAGGCGCCACTCACTTCGCCTTGCATTGCCTGCCCTTTGCATTCCTGGCACTGCATATCATGTTACGTGGTGCTTGTCCTGCGGTGGCTTAAACCATCTCAGACAGACATCTTAGACGGTGACTGGATCCCCGTCCAACTTCTCTCTCCCTTGTTGCGCTGTGCAGGTGGACGCCAGCCACTGAGCTGCCCTCCACCACTGACCCCGAGGGCTGCGCGCACCTGGCTGAGCACGGCAGGCTGACGCTTGACGCCAGGCGCACCAGGGGCAGGCTGGAGGACTTCCTGCAGCGGCAGAACAGGTTCAGCAGCCTGACGCGCAAGGACCCCAGGGCAGCGAGGAGCTGCACCACCAGCTGCAGGTGAGCCAGCCGCTGGAGATGGAGGGATGAGGTCACGCGTGCGCCATGCCCTGGCGAGGCTGCTGTTGCTGCTGCAGCAGCACAAACAGTGTGCCAGCGCCTGAGGAGCATCTGTGTTTAGTATGCTGCATGTTGTGTTGGCCGTCTGCTGCATAGGAGAGCATGGGGGCTGCTTGTTGGTCGCAGTGTGCTTGAGAGGTTGACTGGTTGGTAGCTGCATCGTTTGCATGCAGTAAAACTGTGTCCGCACAACTGGTTTGTTGCTTTGCAGGACGACATCAACTCCCGTCAGGCCAAGCTGAAGCGCATGGAGGCCGAGGGCAAGGCGGCGGACGAACAGCAAGACCAGCCCGAGCAGGCTGCGGCTTGATCTGGCCTGAGGGCTTGCAGGTGTTGCATGCTGCATGGAGGCTGCAGGCGAGGAAGTGGATAGAAGAGAGTGACTCTGTCGGGCCTGATCTGGCATGCGCCAGGCTAGTTTGCTGGTGCCGCGCTTCTGGAGCGGCTGAGTGCGGGGCCGGCTGCGTTGGTGGATATGGATGCACGGCGGGGAAGTCTGTACGCAGCCCCTGGTGGGCCCTGGGTTTCACATGCGTGTCTTGTATGCATTGCTGGCATGGCTCCTTAGGTGTTGTGTGTGATCAGGCTGCAGCTGCAGGTGTGTGCGTGACTTGCTTCTGGGAACAGGGTCAGGTGTGTAGGTTTGCACAAAGGATTGTGGAGAGCTAACGTCGGCTCCAGCTGATGATCAGTGGGGGCTGTGTCATCATATATGGAAAAGCAAGGCACAGCTGCTGTGCATATCTTACTTTGCAACGACCGCCCACAGAACGCGGCTGTTGCGTTGATTGTGAGATGAAAGGTACTGTGTTACAACCTCATAGTGCACTTTGCTATGGCATCAGCACAGCTGTCTACTTTCTTCCACAATCTTACTCTGCAAGTGTGACACCTCTCTATCGGGCTGAGAGCGACAGCTGCTGCGAGTGCTGCTGTTGCCCCCTGTCTGCTGTGCCAATGATAGTGTTGACCATCACACACTGCTTGCGCAGGCAGTGGCATGTGCATCACCCATTTAAAGCATTGTGCTCAGCCTAGGTAGAAGCAGCAGCAGTAACAGCCTTTGTCATATCCTGTATGAAGTTATCGCATCATTGCTTGTGCTTCCTGCTATATGAACAAGCCCCAGCTTGGCATGAGGAAGGCTATGACAGGAACAGCGGAGGCGGTTGGCCTGTGCTGCTATGATGGACATTTGCTGGGTGTGTAATCTGATACTGCGTGGTCTTGCGCTCTATTTGAAGGCCAATGCCCATTGATTTATTATGTTCGTCTCCGTCCTGCAGTGCATGTGTTGTGAAATTGTGGCGCAGTACATCATTCTGTCACCTTACAGGCTCCACCCATGACAGGAAGTGTCACTGACATGAGTCATGAGTGAGTGCCCGTGTCAAGAGCCAACGAAGGCTTTCAGGAGGAGTTGATACTTGTGTGCCGACACAGCGCTGCGCAAACCCTGTGTAGCGTAGCAGGCTCTGCAACTCTGTTTATTGTTGCAGGCGCGGTTGCTCAGCACCTGTCGCGTGCAGGTGATTGGCATACCCGGTGTTCTGTAGTGCTGGGTGTGATTGTTTGTCGGTGATGTACGTGTTTTTGGCCTTGGTCTTGTTACACGAAAGCTGCTGGGGTTGATATGTACATTTTGGATGTTACACGACGATATGCACTGTTATCTGGTGGTTGACCCATTGCCAACTGAGCTGACAGGTTTGTGTCCATTGGTCCAGTGCTGTTCAGGCTGGCACAAATCAAGCTGTGTGGAAAGCGTACAGTGGTGAACCAGTTTGTGATTGGCAATCACCCGTGTGGTGGCATCTTGCGCCTTAAAGTTGATTTATGGAGGGCTACTGCCTCACGGCACAGCCACAGCTGTCCTGCAAGCAGTGCTCATGCAAGCGCAGCGCGATGCAGTCCGGGTTGACACCATATGCTCATGCAAAGTATTGACAATTAATTACATCTGGCAGCAGGGCTGTATTGTCATGATATCGCTTGGCAAGGTGTTGCACAACAGCCAGTGCACCTTGACATACTCTGGGGCCGCAGCCGTGCCCCTGCAACGGCCTACTGCAACCCCGCACACACGACCTGGGCATCAGCGTCTGTTGCTTGAAAACAGGCACTCCAAGTCCTCAACTCCAAATGGTGCTATGCTGCCAGCATGCATGCTGTCCAGGCCCTCCTTGTACGTTGGCGCCAGCAGCTGCACGCCCAGGGCAGCCTTCAACTTGTCATTCCTGACCCGCTTCTCCTCCAGCACCTCTTTCCTCCTGCCGCTGCTGCTGCTGCTGCTGCTGCGAAGGCTGTTCTGCTGCTTGGGTGTGCTTCCTTCCTTCTGAGACAGTTGGGCAGGGCTGCTGCTGGATTGCGCCTGCATTGCGCTGCTGCTGCTGCTGCCGTCACCTGCAGCTACGGACTGTGGTGTTGGAGACGCATCTGCTTGATCGCTGCCCAGCAGCTGCCTTGCATACCCCTCCACATCACCCCTGGGTGCGGGCTCGTCATCCACCACGTTAATGACATCAACGTAACGATTGCCCACCCGAAG
Organism: Scenedesmus sp. NREL 46B-D3; assembly: GCA_014080715.1. Classification (NCBI taxonomy): domain Eukaryota; kingdom Viridiplantae; phylum Chlorophyta; class Chlorophyceae; order Sphaeropleales; family Scenedesmaceae; genus Scenedesmus; species Scenedesmus sp. NREL 46B-D3. The sequence goes on along the minus strand of JACERP010000161.1, from coordinate 16,039 downwards.
CCCCGGCCAAGTGAACTTTTCTTGCCCCTGTTGCTGCTGCTGCGGAGGGTCTTGCTGCATTCCATCAGGCAATGACATGTGATGCAACAAGCTTCTGCGCTGCATGTCTGCCAGCACTGCCTGCGCCACGTCAGCCACATGGCAGCGCGAGGTGTGGCGCTGCTGACCTCGCCGCACTGCGCTGCTGTTGGGCTGCGCCTGCGCACAGCAGCAGCAGCAGCAGCCACAGCGGCAGGAGCAGCAGCACGAACGTGTCAGAACGCATGTCAGGCTCTCTGTCGTCATGCCAGCATAAAGTTGTTGCTCAGTGCAGCCAGCAGGCATGTGAGGAGACATTCCACGGCTTTGATCTCATGCTCTAGGACAGCAACAGCAGCTGAATAAGCCAGAACTGCCACAGGCGTGGCGGCGGCGCAAGTGGTGTACCCCAAATACTGAACACCGCAGCAGGCTGCACGTCACTGCCGCTGCTGCTGCCCCCCTCACCTGTGTCTGCAGGTTGTGCAGGACACTCCTCCTGGGGCCGTAGATGCCTGGCGGACAAAGAAAGGCAGCGATTGTTGCGATTGCATTGCCTTGACAGGGATTGAGCAGCTGGGTGTTGAACGCTACTGTCACAGTCGCCAATATGCACGCGTAATGGTTGCAGCACACCAAGGTTGGTATTGGCAAACCATCGTCACATCGCATGTGCTCCACTACATATTGCATGCCTTGCTGCAATCAAAAAACTCTTACTTTCAAACCAAAGCGTTCACCCATCAGATGCCCACAGTACAGCAGAATTTTATGAACCCATGGATGCATTTGCGGGTCAAATGCACCTGCGTGCGAAGGCTTGGAAACAAGTACACTTGGCACACCACCATGCAGCAAGTGCAGCAGTCATACGTGCACAGGTACCAGCCTCAGTGTCACTCTCCAGTAATTGTCTAGTCCCTAAAACAATCAGCAGCACTGCAGCTGCTCGCAGAGCCATGAACTAGCTGACGCATGCTCAATACACACAGGTGCGGAGCACTGATGGCCACTCATGGCCAAGCCTGCAGCTGGTCAGCAGCAGCTGTGGCTGCTGAGCCGGGCAGCCTGAGCTGCCCCTGCCTCCAGCCGCTTCAACGACAGCCAGCATGCCAGCAGCTCTCGTACGCAGCCGCTTGGACTATTGTGAAGGCTGCAGGCACAACTCGCTCACCTCCCAGCCTGAAGATGGTCAGCGGCAGGCGCAGCTGCTGCGCCAGGGCTGCCCAGGCCGCCTCAGCCTCCAGCCGCAGCAGCCCGCGGCCCGTGGCGGTGCGCGGCTCGCAGCTGAGGAGGGGGGCAAGCAGGGCCATACACGCACAGCAGTCAGCACAGCAGTGAGGAAGCGTGGCGTGACAGCAGACTTGAGGCGCATGGCTGTCGGCCTGGGTTAAACGACTTGACAACAGAGCAGTATGGGAGAAACGGGGAAGGGCAACACACAGGGCAACGCGCACAGCAGTGAGCACAGCAGTGAGGGTGCGTGCGGCTGGCAGCAGACTGAGGTGCATGGCTGTGGGCTTGAGTCGAGTGAGGAACCCTTACGACAGTGTGGGCATGAGGGGGAGGGCAAAACGCAGCCTTTGTGGGACTAGTGTAGGCAGGTGTAGACAAATGCGAGGCGTGCGTGAATGCAGACGCTGCGTCAAGGTTTGCAGCTGCCTGCATGGGATGATCTGGATGGATTCAGACACAAAGCGTTGAGGCGCAGATGAAGGCGGCTGGGCAGGAGTGACAGGAAACAGCACACTCAGATGCATGGTCATGGGCTTGAGAGGGGCGCGGGGCATTATAGACAGCAGCGAAGCGGGCAGAGAAGGAGGTCACGGAGAGGGTCGGCAGCAGGACATGTGGAATGCGTCTATGTGTTGGGGGGATGGGGGGTGATGACCCTTGTTACTACCAGTGTTGGTGTTGCGAGACAGGGGCAACATTGGTTGGACTGGCCAGCAAGCGAGGGGCTGCTGCGATCTTGAACGCATGCAGAGAACACCATGCTCAAGGGCCGCCCGTGGTGTGCAAGCATGGGCATGCAAGCGCATTTTGCAAGCGGGGCGGGGCTGCCCTAGGGCTGCCGCACCTCTCATCCACCCAGCCGCCTTGCCAGTCCCCGTACACACCTGCAGACGCAGCCAGGCACAGCACAGCACAACCTGGGCTCACCGCAGTCCAGCACAACACAGCACAGCACAGCACAGCGCAGCCTCGGCTTGCCAGCAGCCAGCACAGCGCACACAGCATCAGTTCCTTGCACGTCCCCTGGCAAGATGAGGCAGCACAAAGACAACCTCACAAGATCACCTGTTCCCAACCTGCAAGTCAACAGGGCGACAAGCTGCGCCCCAACAGCAGTCAAACCTTTGACAAAGAGCATCTGATGAATTCACAGCATTCCCTGGCGATAAGGCTGCTGCCATGCACATGCAATGCTGTCTACGCAATGTGTTCTGTTGTTAGGCCGGTTGCGCTGCATGCTCTGCTGCTGGGAGCTGCCATGGCCAGGGTCATACCTCCAACACCTCTTTTGCAAGCAGCTGCAACCCATGTATGCATCACCGTCTCACAACTGCCTGCTGCTGCTGCTGGTGCACCTGTGCTGCTGAGGTACCCCAGGCCACTGATCTGGCAGTCCGGGCTGGCGGCGGCCTGCCTCAAGGCACGCTGCTGCGCCTGCAGCACCTGCCAACAGCAGCAGGATGGCGAGGCAACGCCATGCAAGGAAAGTGTAAGGGCAAGGGTTTGGAGACCATGCGCGGAGGTAGTCACTGTTACTGTGCATGCGGGGTGCGTGCATTACGCTGATGTTGCTGCACGGCGTACAAACACCCTGCCCCAGCACCACCGCCACCAGCAGTAGCAGCAGCAAACGGGTGGAGCAGCAGGTCCCACTCCTTGCTGTTGCATGTTTGTGTATGTACATGATGCAGTGCAATGCGCTGCCATTGGAGCACTCACTGGATCGTACAGCTTGGCGGCGACAGGCGGGATGCTGGTCACTACGTAAGTGGCGCCCTGCAGAGCCCGCATGCCTTCCTCACTGCAGTCACCAGCACAACACCACACATTGCATGCTCCGCCCATTGCAGACAACGGAACCCTTGTCAGGAGCCAGCAATAAGCACCCAGGGCTCAGCAGAGCACGGCACTTGCATCTTCAGGCCTTTGTATCACGTGCATGTGGATATGTTTGTGCTGTGTGTTTCATCTGGCGTTGTGGTTGCAAGACAGGCTTCTGGTACTCACTCCAGCTGTTGCTTGGCAGCAGGGTCAAACAGCAGCAGCTGGTGGGCCTCTGATGCTAGAGGGGAGAGCTGCTGCAACCTTTTGGTTGTTGAGACCACGCGTATGTCCCTGCAGAGCCAGTGAGCGGCATCAAGGATGATAACTTGCAGCAGTTTCATGCCTTCTTGCTGCTGCTGCTGCTGCTGCTGCTGCTGCTGCTGCTGTTATGCTGCTGCCGCTGTGCTTGTACCGCGACTGGGCTTGTCTCGCGATGCCCGTAGATGTGTAACCCAGTCCAAATATGAACAACGACTGGCTAGCCATGTTGCTGCTCTGGCCGCCCGCGATGCGTTCACTCAGGTTGGCACAGACACATGCGACATGAGTTCAGCAATGAAACACGGACGTAACATGGTCGTTAGCTTTAGATGATCATGTTTTGCAGCAATATCGTTTGGCTATATACAGTAAGTTTAAGCTATCACATGCGGCTGACCTGCACTGCAGCATGAAGTTCAACCCGACAGTTACATGTGACACGAGTAGAAGGCCGAGCCAACTTTGCCGGAGTGCAGGCATCGCGTGTGCTCAAGCGACTGACCATGAAACCTGATTGAGTCCAGGCCTTTTACGGTTACACTTGCCAATGCAACCCACTGTTATCAGATGTACTCAGTGATGCCAACACCCCAGTGGGCACTGCCGCGGCTGCTGCTTCTGCTGTCCCAGTTCTGTCAAGGTGAAGGATGGTCCTTTTCCTGAATACCTTTGAGAATAGACGCTTAAAGGAGCTGTAAATGAGCTGTAAAGTTATGCCTTAAGCTAGCTTCTACTTTGCAGCTAAAGCAGCATTCACCTTTACGACGGTATCAGTTTGTTTATTTACAAAAGGTTCCTGAAATGTAAAGTTTCATTGACATGGTGTCGAGCAGCTCCTCGGCTGGCCGACAGAGGTTTCGGGCAGCTCCTCAGCTCACCCAGCCCACATTAAGTCCTTATAAGGCGACTTAAACCTTTACTTCAGCAGGCTGCCTGCTCTATCGCCCTTCTATCACCAGCCGGGCTTCGGTGGATCACATGCGGGTGTGGTTGGTGTCGAAGCGGCTGGCAGCGTCACTCGCGGAGATGGTGTGCGCACTATGGACCACTGCGGGCTCTGCTTTGGACTGTAGATAGCGGACAGTGGCCCATGCACGCGGCCCAACCAGGCAGCCAGGGGCTCGAACCAAGCTGCCGGTGCGGGCGACGACGACTTGGCCGGAGCCAGCCAGAAGCCGCCCGCGCACAGGCAACTCGATTTAGAAACACCCTGGCTCTCAACTTCATTGATTACGATGGGGCCTGCAGAAGCGGTGGTGAAGCGCACCCCACCACCATTCATTAGCGGTATCGCAATTGCCGCTAGCGGTGATTGCCGCTAGCGGTATCGCAATTGCAGCGCTGCAGGTGATCCACCGAAGCTCGGCTGGTGATAGAAGGGTGGTAGAGCAGGCAGATTGCTAAAATCAGGGTGTAAATCGCCTTATGAGGGCTTGGTGTGGGCTGGGTGAGCCGGGGAGCTGCCCAAAACCTCTGTCATCGGGCAGAGTCGGCCAGCCGAGGAGCTGCTCGACACCGTGTCACTGGATAGATTACATTTCAGGAACGTTCTTTACAAATAATTAAACTGAAACCTTTGAAATATGAGTTCTGCTTTGACAAGCGGCAAAGTAGCAGGCATAACTTTGCAGCTCCTTTACGCGTAAAAGTCTACAGCTACGAAATGAATACTCAACTTCTCTTGAGTCAGTTTAAAAGTTTTCTTCAAATTTACCGTACTTATAATTCGATATATTGCGCTGTGACAGATTGTTTACAGCGCAGTTTCATAGATTCGTAAAATCAACTCTGCGTTGCGGCTCTTGTAGACGCCTCTTTGTGCGAAACACAGTGTTTACACGTTGTTACAGCAGCTGCTTACGCTGCACGTAATCATGTTTCAAATTTTGCTAAGGCGCCGAGTAAACCTGCCACTGCGCAAAGGTCGAGTTAAGGCGCAAGTTACTCATCCTACTCCTGCAAAAGCGTTCATTTATTGCATCGTGGCTGCCGAACTGTCAGCAGTGCTACAGTCAATATGATACATTGACGTCCCCACAGTCTGCTTGTCCGTTCAACCTGTAGTTTCACAATGTGTTACTGAGTGAAATATAGACATGGCGCAGTACAAAGCAAGCGAGAACGCTGTCACATGCAACTCGGCTCAATCTGGTATCACCGTGCTTGGAGTTGAGGCGACGGCCCTCGCCATGCACTCCCATCACAAGTATGTGAGCAAGTTAATACGCTGTATGCATGTTATACCCGGTTGACAATCTTGCTTTCAGCTGTGCAACACACAGCTGCAGCATTCAATAGCTCAGTGTACTCCATTCAAAGCTCCTTCACACAGCACCCGCGAGTCCTAATCATACTACATTGACGTATTGGTACATACTAAAGCAAAGCGTTAAGCTACTGTGTTGTTGCATTGGTCAGATCGGCTTTGGCGCGCACCTGATACAAGCATGATGAGGCGCGCATGCCGCTGCACTTCCTGTGCCGCATGTATACTAGCATTGCTGGCTTACGTAAATATCGCAGGCGCCACTGCCCAGGTTCATTTGCCGATGACGCACACGGCCGTGGACCTCACTGCCTTCATCGTCAAATTTGACGAGGCCCAGCTCGGGCCAGTCAGCATCGCAGCAGTGGAGTCCAACGATGAGGCAGACCCCGACACGGTCAGAGCAGCAGCGCAGCAGCTCGGAAATGCTGCTTCTACTGCTGCTGCAAGGATTGCTGAGCTGGCAAGGGACGCCGGCATAAACATGCAGGTGGTTGACACATATGGTGAGCATCTTGGATGAGAACTTGCGAGTGTGAGATGCCTGAACAGCTATGCCGGATACTAGCAGGCGCATGACAACTGAGCATGGCTGAGCAGCTGTCACCTGCATCCGCTGCTGCTTGCTCGCCAAGGCCATGTGATGACGGGCATGGCGGTCAAGGTGGCCACAGCAGAGGAGGGCAGCCGCCTCACTCAGCTGCTCAAGGATGACACATCTGTCGCCTCAGTGCACCCAGTGGTGAGCAATGCGGCAGCAGCAGCAGGAACAGCAGGAGCAGCTGCTGCAGCTGGGCTGCTGCTGTGAAGGTCAATGGTAGTGCTGCCACTTGGATCGGGCCGCTGCTGCCTCTGCACTGCCAAGCAGCACTGGCAGGCAGCTGGACATCGGCAGCTGTGCAGGTCCACCATGCCATCAAGATGAGCCTGCATGCATGCAGCGAGCAATGGGCGTGGCCTGCAACCTTGTAGTGCCCAGGCATTGCTGCAGCCATACCTGCTTGCTGCTTCTTGACCGCAGTTCAAGTATCAGGTGCACAACGACCTGCTGCAGCCTGTTTCTGCCAAGGCAGCAGCAGTCCCTGCAGCAGATTCTGCAGCCGTCCCTGCAGCCAATGAGCCGGCAGTGTGGGGCGGCGCTGACCACGCAACGCTGGTCGATGTAGCTCAGTCAGCCTATTCTGGTGAAGGCATCAGGGTAGCTGTCGTGGATGATGGGCTGGATTACACGCACCATGCATTTGGCGGCTGTACGGCAATAAACAGCGGCGGCGACTGCCGGGTGGTGGCTGGTTTCGACTTCACAGATGAGGATGCCAAGACGGTGAGCAGGCGTTGGACAGCGAAGCAGCGTGCTGCTGTCGCATGACAGAGGTGTGGCAAACCTGTGCTTGAACAGCCCAGCAGCCGTACTAGGTATTGCTGTTGAATGTTAGACGCAACACATCCGGCAGCAAGGGTATCTTATTTGGCAGCAGGGGGGCAGCAGCACTTCAACCTGCAGCCTTTGACGTTACTCTGCTGCTGCTGCTGCTGCTGCTGCTGCTGCTGCTGTTGTGTCTGCAGTATGACATGTGCGGCTCCCATGGCACCCACGTTGCAGGTGGGATGGTAGAAGCACCTGATCACTGATATACAGCAGTGTCAGCCTCAGGTGCAGTATGAAGCAGTGTCACTTTTCATTTGAAACCTCACACACAAGCCCATGAGCGTGAGATTGTATGCAATGCTTCGCAAGCCAAGCAGCGGCCAGCACCTTGAATCCAGCCACCAGCCCAGCAACAGCAAGCGCTGCGCTGCGCGGCATGCACATCATCAGGGACTTGGCGCTGCGCTGCCGCAGGCATCATTGCGGGCGACGCCATGACGGGCACTCGCACGGTGCCTTGGCGCGGCGTCGCCTACAAGGCGTCCCTGGGCGCCTACCGCGTCTTCAGCTGCGAGGGCTTCACACAGAACAGCTGGCTGCTGTCAGCACTGGAGCGAGCTGTCAAGGATCGCATGGCCATCATCAACTTGTCCATGGGCACCAGCTGGACGGCTCCGCTGGGTGTGAAGTTCACAACCCGGCTGGCCAGGTAAGGGTTCACAGTGAACTTCAGTTTGGCAGTTACGACAGCTTGCCTTGAGAAGTAGGTGTCAGCATCGTGTCGAGGGGGCTGGCAACAAGCACCCTGGCAATCACATTGACGCTGGCTATGTGACGGTTGATACTGAGTGAAACTCTCGTTCACGCACTACTACTGGGAAACAGGTGTGCACAGTGTGTCCCCACAGACACGGGACGCTGGAGCACATGCAGCCGTGAACAATCTTTGACACCAAACGACCTTCTGATGTGCAGCAGTGCCCGCACAACATCAGTGGAGACCCTCTTACTCATGTGCCTGCCGTGCTCTGCCTGTGCTGTTGTGACTGTTTTCCTGCCCAGGCAGGGCGTGCTGGTGGTTGCTGCAGCAGGCAACAGCGGTGATGAGGGGCTGTGGACGTACGGCTCGCCTGCCTCAGAGCCTGACAGCTTTGCAGTCGGCAGCACAGACAACACCTATAGCCTGGGTGCCGCGCTGGTGCTGGACACCGCCGTCAGAGTGAGGGGACAGCACACCAAGGTGCTGGGTGAGTGACCGCACATTGCTACCAGCTGTTGAGGTTGCACAGGCATCACCATCATCATTATCATCATCATCATCATCAGCAGCAGCAGCAGCAGCAAATCTTGCACAGGTAACGACAGCAGCATGTGCTACGCAGGCAGCAGCAGGAGATGTGACACAGTCAGCAGCAGCAGCAGCAGCAGCAGCAGCAGCAGCAGCAGCAGCAGCAGATGTTACACAAGCAGCAGAGCCAGGAGCAGCAGCAGGAGGATTGAGCCACTAGTTTGGCTGTGTTAGTAGGTAAGTTGCGGCAGCACTACAGCACCATGGCTGCACGTGCCTGAAATCAACACCAGCAGCATTCTGGGGCTGGAGCAGCAACAAGTATTGAACATAAATCAGCAGCTGACTCATCACAGCCTTGTTTGGGCTGCAGCTGGCGTCAGGATGTCTCTACCACCACATATCAAGCATGCCCGCCGCACCACACATTACCCTCAAAGAGACACACAAAAGCAATCTGCATCACCAACAATGCTGTGTACTATCCTTGATAACTTGGTACCTTGCTGCTGCATGTGGTGGCCGTGCCCTGCTGCTGTGCAGCCGCCACTGCCAGGGCCCTGATGCAGAACCCATGTTTGAACTGACAAAGGAACTGGCCCTGGTAAAGCCAAGGAGCGGCTGCTACCCCGTATCAAACAGAGCAGCTGTTGCTGGCAAAGTGGTGGTTGTTTCAAGCGGTGACTGCACGTGAGTGGCTGTGCAATGTTCATGGAATGCTCACAGCAATCACCCCAACTACAGCATTTAGATGACATCAGCAGCTGCAGGCACAGTATATGTCAGCTGGTGTGCTGATGTTGTGTCGCTGGCAATCTGCCGACTGCTGTGTAGGGAGAATGACAAGGCCATCAACCTCATCAAGGCAGGCGCAGCATCCGTGATATTCTATGACGACCGCCCCTACCCCGCCTTCAAGCAGTCCATGAACATCGATGAAAGCGTCGGTCAGGCCGCACCCCAGATGTTCTGCGTCGACCAGGACACGGGCCTGGCTGTCATAAAGCTCCTAGAGGCCGGCACGAAGATCACCCTCACACGCGTGGCCACACAGAAGTATCTGAACCCTAATGCAGACCACCCGTCATGGTTTAGCTCGTGGGGACCCGTGAGTGCGCTGCAGTGCTGGGTGCTTGTATGCTGTCTTGCTAGGTTTAGGTGCTGGTGGGCGCAAAGTGCTCCTTGACCATGCACCCTTGTGTACAGTTGCAGCGCACAGCTGCCCGACAAACCATGTGAAGCACATGATGTGAAGCATGCACTAGACATGGTGCATGGACAACTGGTGGCGCTAGCAATGTATCTAAGATGCATGTTGACACGGATCAACCACCCAATACATGGGTCACCAGCAAACGTGGGCTGTGGCTGCGTGCTGTGACTTGCAGGATGTCGAGCTCCGCATGCTGCCCACCTTTTCCGCGCCCGGCGGTGGCCTGCTGAGCAGCATCCCAGGGAACAACTTTGCGCAGTACCAGGGCACATCCATGGTGAGCACGGCCTGCTTTCTTATTGCTGCTGCCACTGCTGCTGCTGCTGCTGCTGCTGCTGCTGCCTCGCTCATCTCCCTGACAGTTGAGCGCAACGTTGCACATCAGCTGAAGCTCTGCTGAAATGCTTCATACTGCCGGTTCCAGCACCCATCCTGTTTGTCACCAAGTTGTCAACAAGGGTGGTGTGTGCAACTGCAGGCGACTCCGTATGCCACCGGCGCGCTGACCCTGTGGCGCCAAGCTGGCAACAAGAAGCTGGGCAGCGGGCGCCAGGTGCTGGACGCTGCCAAGGCTGCATTCATCACGACCGCAGCCCCCATCAAGCTGGCAGACGACAGCAGCTTTGCACATTCCGTGGTGCAGGCGGGAGCAGGTGGGAGCAGCTCGCGTGCATGTCTGCGTGCAAGTCAACGGCCGCCAAGATACAAAATTGTACTTCTCATGAAATTGCCCGGCTGCAGCGAGTTTAGTGCTGAGCCCCTGGTTGACTGAAACCCTGGGCAGGGTGCCGGGCAAGCAAGCAAACAGCTTGTGGTGATGTGGCTTGAGCTCAGCCGGTGGCAGCAGCACCTTGTCAGCTGCGCCGCATGCCAACAGTCACTCAAGCACCTCTGTATTGAGCCAGCTTCAGTGCTTTACCTCTGTCATCTCGTGCAGGGATGATCCAGGTGCGCTCTGCAATTGCAAACACTGTCACCGTCAGCCCCAGCTACCTCTCCTTGGCCACTGGTGCCAAAGAATCAACCTCAACCCTGACGCTCACCAACACCGGTCGCCGGCCCTGTGCCTACCAGCTAGGTCACACCCCTTCCGTGTCGGTTCAAACCGCAAACGCATGGTACGGCAAGGAAGACATGCAGAAGATCGCAGCCAGTGTGAAGTTCATGACGAACTCCGGCAGCCGTGAGCTGCAGGTGCTGTACATTCAGCCTGGTGAGATGGTGAACATCAGGGCGGTGGTGACAACATCAGACCAGCTGCGCTCCGCTCCACTCTTCTACAGGTGCGTGGCTGACTGCGGAGCTAGCAATCTAACAGCAGAGCACGGCTGAGTCCGCGCACAGGTCTGGCTTCTGTTGTGCCACCTGCACGGTCAAGTGTATGTCACTTGGGCATGCAGCCGGCTTCAGCAACCGCATTCTTAACTGATTTGAACACAATTTTTGAAGCATCCGCACAGTACCTGTGCATTGATCACAGCATGTGATACTTGTCATGACGCTGGTCAGCGCTGACACTCCGGCCATGCTGCTGCCGCTGCTCCTGCTGGTGGTGCTGCTGCTGTAGCGGCTACCTCACGCTGACACCCATTGAGCCGCGCAAGTCAGCAGAACTGGATGCAAACCTTCAAGTTGTCCCTGTCAGGCGCATGCTGCAGCAAACCTTGGACACCACAGCAGCAGCAGCAGCAGCAGCAGATCCAAATGATTTGGCTGCAGCAGATGCTGAGCAAGCTCAACTGTGGTTTCCGCCCTTGAGCATCCCCTACCTCAGCTTGTCCCAGAAGTACAGCAGCCTGTCTGCGTTGGCTGAACGGAACGCGGACGTCCCAGAGGGCCGCGTCCTGGTACCCCACGCAGCATACCTTTGCAGCCTGTTGGACGGCAGCTGCGCGATGAAGGCATCTGACAGCATGACGACTGACGTGTTCAGCATGAAGATGGGCTCCCATACATTTGCGCTGCCGCTGGCGCGCCCAGTGCGCTCGGCAGTGCTCGAGATCTACAACGCCAACAGCAATGCGCTGATCGGCACTAAAGAAGTTGAGGGCCCAATCCCATGGGGAGGACCCAAGGGGCTCATGCAGCTGCCAGAAATGGTGACTGGGGCATACTGGGCTGGAGATTACTCCACTGCAACAGGCAGCGCGCGCTCAGGAACCGCTAGACTAGGGCCTGGCACGTACCGCTTTGCGCTGGTTCTAAGGAAGCCTGTTGCCATTGGGGATCGGGCTGCTGCCAGGGCACGCCCTTGGGAGTATCTTGAGAAGGTCGATGTGCTGGGCAGGCTGACATTGACCAGAGAGGAATCCAACGCAGGCTCGGAGGGCTCAGGTGCAGGCTTCACGCCCATCCCTGTAGGTGGCAAGTAGCTTGCTGCTTGTGGAACGAGCGTCTCAGAAGTCATGCATATGTATGGAGATGCATCTGCACAATGTTGTCTTGAAGACAGACACACTAGCCGCCCTAATAAGGCTGCAGGCTTGGGCACATGACAGGTTTATATATTTTGACTGTAGCCTGCTAGCGACCCTTCAACCTGTGTTGTACAAGGCTTCATTCTGGCAGGAAGGGCGGCGTCGCTCCAGTTGAAAGACCTGTTGACAGTTGCAGTTGGTTTGGGAGCACCTCACGGTGTGCCCACATTCTACGCCCAATTTGGCCGCCCTTCATGGTGCATTGAGGAGTGCCTTGTGTCGTGCAGACATACATTCTACAACATTTACAGCTGCGCATTCGCGTATGATGCACACTAATCTGGGGTTCCCTGTTTTCTGCCGATGACCACTTTGTGATAACTACTTGTGGTCAATGTCTGTGTCCCATGGCAGGAATTCCTTGGAAGCATGTCAGCCGTTTTCTGTTAGGCTGGCTTGATCATTGGCCAGCCAGCAACAGAATACTATCTGCAGCGCTTCAGCTATCTTCATTTATATCATCGCGTTACTAATGAAGCCGTAGCAGGTACGGGAATTGCCCCCCGCGGCCTTCTGCAGCAGAATGAAGACGGGCCGCTGCTCAGTTTTTTTTGGGACTGCCGCCGCTGCTTTTATGCAATGGTTGTTTGTAAGCACAATACCGTCTGTGCTACTAGCTAGTAGTACAGGTATGTTTGATGTTGACGCCTGCTGTCGGCATGCAGCCCACTGGGAGCACCGGGTGAGGTTGCAGGGTCTGGAGGAGACCTCCTGCCAAGCTGGTCCAGCATTAGTTGAGTATGCAGCTGTGCCATAACCTGAAGCCTGGAGCCGTGACAAAGTATGTATAGGCTGTTACTACGAGTCTGTGTACATCTGTCTTAACACCATAATCACTCAGCAACTGGTGGTCTTAGTTCAAAGGGGCTCGGGTACCCCTCTACTGCAAGCCTCGAGGGCCTGATCAGGGCGGTTTTAGACATGAGGGCGATTATGTTCTGCTCCGAACGTTATGGACCTGTCCATGTCGTTGTAAGATGCATTGGTATGTGAAGAAGTAGAAGAAGCACTCTTAACGCAGCAGCAAAAACAAGCAAGCAAGCAAGCATGTAAGTTCTAGCTGCAAACTCTTTTACCTCCCTGTGTGAATACCTGATGCAAGCCCAGAAAGAGTGGCGGCAGAGGGGTGGCCAGCAAGCTGGCGCACAGACGAATCTTGGCCCTGCCGCCCATCTTGTACGCCACCGCGATGTCACCAGAGGTGAACCTAGGATGCCAAAAACTTTGCACTGCAGTACTGCCAAGCTGTTTGACACTGTTCAGCAATAACAGGTACACAACAGCGCAGAGCAGTACCAACTACCAGCAGGCGCTGGCATCAAGGAGCAACAGAGGCATGCTACAGATGTGTTACAGCATTGTGGAGCACCATCAAAACCATAGGTGCAGCTGAGCTACGAGCGTTTGACAGTTTATTCACTCTTTTGATTCCATGTGCCGCTGTTGCTGCGAGTTGGGATTCTGCTGCAGCGCTGACTCACCGCTGTTGTAACAAAAGCAACATACAATCACATGTCTAAACACACTTGTTATAGATGCAGTACAAATGCCTTCTGCTGCTGCGTAAGAGTTCTTCTTCTTCTTGACATGCGTAGCAGCTAGATCGTTTGACCAACCCAAACCAGACTCATAGACCACTGTGCAGGTGCAAACTGTGCAGGACAAGATGTGATACGCGCGCACCAAACAGTGCACATGCTGTACAGCTTGCTTGCATTTGCTCAAACTATGCTCTGCCACCAGTGCTACACGTTTCACTGCTGCGCACCCCTCATTTCCAGCTTGTCAGCTCCACCTCACGTCATGTCAGTCGTGGTCATGCCCATGCTCTGCTCAATGCTGTGCAGGTGCTGCATCAGCCCGGCAGCCTCAAACGTCTCCCTGTTGCAGCTGATGCGGAGGCTGTTGCGCAGCCGCATGTTGGCGACAGCGCTCACCACACCCTGAGGGTCTGCTACGCATGCACCGGGCGCTGCTGCTGTCACTGCTTTGCCTGCAGCTGACCCGCTGCCCGGTGTGCCTGATTCGTGTGCACCAGCAGCCGCGCTTGTTGCGGCTGGGGTTGCAGGGGCAGCAGCCCGAGCCTGCTGCATGCGCAGAACCTTCACAGGCACAAGGCTGCTGACAGGCCTGCATCCAGTGGCAGCAGCAGCAGATGTATATGAAGCTACACTGTCATGCTGCCAGACTTAGCAAGGGTGGCACAATCACCTTCATCCACTCAGTGTGTTTACCTGTCACTCTGTTGCTTGTGATGACAGCATCTTGCACAATGAACAAGGAAAGAGAAGGGTTCATGAACTAGCAAACACATTTGGCTGCTTTATGCGTACACCTCGTGCAAAGCCAGACAAGTTGTCATCGTGCAGCTCATCACTGTCATAGCAGGGTACGCAGAATGCAGAGGCAGAAGCAAGCTGGGGTACGCACCAGCCCTGCCATGCAATGCACTTGTCGACCGTCTCCCCAGGCATTGCCAAGGTGTGCTCCAGCATGACTGCCCCCTCCTCGACTGTGCTGCCGGCCGTCAGGCGCGAAAAGGCACGCAGCGTGGTGCGGGGGCCGATCTCAATGCGCTGCAGTGTGAAGTCTCCCTGTGAGAGCAAGCAGGGGCCACACACGAGCATCATCATCATCATCATCATCATCATCATCATCATCATCATCATCATCCTCATCATCATCATCATCATCATCATCATCATCATCATCATCATCATCATCATCATCATCATCATCATCATCATCATCATCATCATCATCATCATCATCATCATCATCATCATCATCATCATCATCATCATCATCATCATCATCATCATCATCATCATCATCATCATCATCATCATCATCATCATCATCATCATCATCATCATCATCATCACCATCATCACCATCATCACCATCATCACCATCATCATCATATTACCCATTCAAGCCATAGCATCAGTGCCATCGGCCCCGCGCCCCACCGGGGCGGAAAGAGGAGGGAGCACTGCTCCTGAATGTCTGCATGCATTGCGCACATCCCAAGACTTGACAAGAAAAGCAGCAACGCGGTGACACCATCCGACATCTTCCAGAACTGCCCCAAATACCATCAGATATAAAACGCAAGAGGAGCATGTGGATACACGAGCAGGCAGTTGAGGATACATCAGCAGAAGATATTTCAGCCGCAGCACCTGCAATGTTGTGAAGGCTCTGGCAGGCTGCTAGGGCAAGAACCAGCCTGGTTCTTTGGTTCCTGATGATGGTCATGTCCTTGGGAAGCTGTCACTCACCGGGAGGTTTACTGACCAAAGATAGTTACGGATGCCGCTGACTATTATCAACTGCAGCATGCCATGATGGCCTATTGCAAGCAGCATGCAGCGCCTGTAATGCTGGAGTCGTTCTGCACATCACGGCAGGGTCGTGCAGGCGCCGCCGGCCGCACCTTTGTGTTGAGGTGGTTGACCACAAAGGCGTGGTTGATGCAGGCGTTGTCCCCGATTGCGACCAGCTCAGGTTCATTCATCATGGGGTCAGAGCCAGCAGGGTACAGGCACACTGCCCTGCCGATGCTGCAGCCTAGCGCCCTGCGCGGTGAACAAGGCAAGCATGCCAAGGATTCTCAGCCAGGCGTCACTGATTGCGCGCATGGAGCACACTCACCCGGCAAGCCCCCATGCGGGATGTCAATGCATGCTGCAATGCACCGACGAAACGCTGCACATACCTTGGCAAGCAATGCTGCATGCACTTGTGCAGACACTGCCCTTGGCGGCCACGCTTTGGCTGTGCTTCTTCAGGAAGAATTGCAACAGATGCTGGCACCACAGTTGATTTGGCAGCAGCACAGCTGTGCCCGTAATGGCCACACCTGAAGTACCACACGATGTACGCTGAGCCTCCCAGCAGGTCCATGTTGTTGCCGCGGAAGGCCATCAATGCGATGTAGACTTGCCACCTTGCACAGGAGTTGCATCAGTGGGCACAGTCACGGGAGCAAGCCAAAACAAGCAACTTGCTGCGAGCAGGGTCCCGCTGTATGCTTTGCATGCAGCATCGGGCTGCGCTGCAATGTGTACATCACCAGGACATT
>JACERP010001609.1:0-17698 GCA_014080715.1 Scenedesmus sp. NREL 46B-D3 | reverse complement strand
TCTGGACTTTGAGAAGGCCTATGACAGGCTAGACAGGGACTGGCTGATGAAGTGCATGCAGCAATGCAGTTCCCGCCAGGCATGCGTAGGTGGGTACAGCTGCTGCTGGCAGGCACGCAGGGTCGCATCGTGTTCAACGGCGGCCACCTCAGCAGGGTGTTTGACATCCCATCTGGCTGCGCGCAGGGCAGCCCACTCAGCCCGCTGCTGTATGTGCTAGCAGCGCAGCCGCTGGCGGCCAAATGCAGAGCGCTGCAAGCAGCAGGGGAAGTGGACAGCATCAGCATGCCCGATGGCTCAGCAGCACCCTGCAGCATGCAGCATGCAGACGACACCACCCTGCACGCCGCCAGCAGGCAAGGCGTTGCTGTGCTGGTGAGGAAAGCAGTACAGCCCGTTTGTTGCCAGCGAGTGGCGCCAAGCTGGGAATCAGCAAGTGCCAGGGCATGGAAGTAGGCACGCAGCAGCCGTTCGTAGGGGTGGATCCAGCCACGCAGATACCGTTCCATGATACAGCACTGCACCCAATCAGGCACCTGGGTCTGCTGCTGTCAGCAGCAGGGCGCAGATCCGCATGCAGCAGCCGCTGTACACGCAGCGCCTGCAAACCATCACATACCGGGTGCGGCAGTGGGCACGGCAGAATCTCAGCTATTTGGGGCGCTGCGCAGTTGCGCAGCAGATGGATGGCATCTTGCATCACCTATCATGCGCAGTTCGTGCCAGTCCCAGCAGATATCATGGCCAGGATGCACCGCCGCCTCTTAGGGTTTGTGACAGGCAGGGCTGCGCTCGAGAAGCCAACATCCGGCAGTGGAATGAAAGCCCTCCGGCAGCAGTGGCCAGCCTGCCTTTCAGCATGGGCGGAATGCGGCAGGTTGATGTCCGGGCGCACGCCACAGCAATGCAGGCACGCACAGCAGCAGCATTGTTGTCGCCGCGACGAGCCCCATGGAAGGCCTTCATGCGGGCCAACCTGCGCCATGCACTGCCAGGACTAGGGGAGGCAGCGTTGGTGCAGCGATCAAGGGCGCCGCTGCAGGCTGCCGCCAGGGGCGGCAGGCTGCCGCTGCGCCTATCAGCATACATAGAGGCGCTGCAAAGCGTGGGCATTCACAGGCACGTGGAGCACAGCGCCATGACCCGCCAGCAGATCCAGCTTGAGCTGCTAGTGGGGAACCACAGCGTGGGCAGCAGCTCAGATGGGCAGATGTTGGCAGCAGCCGGCACCCTCCCTGCTCAGCTGCGCCACGGCGCAGGCACCACACTGGGGCAGGTGCAGCAGCAGCTAACTGGACAGCCGCAGCAAGATGGCATAGTGCTGCCGCCGACATGGCTGCGCACTCTGCGGGAGGGCAGCACAGGTGCATGGCAGACCGATACGCAGCAGCAGTGGGCACAACAGTTGCAGCAAGATGGCACCACCAAGTGCTACAAGGTGCAGCAGAATGGCAGCTTGAAGGCCACGATAGCTGTCCCAATGGACACAGCAGCCCTCCAATGGGCGCCATGTTGTGTGGTAGATGTAACAGCAGTGCCGCACCCTGCATTTCAGCGGCAACAACAGCAGCGGCAGCAGCGACAGCAGCAGCAGCGGCAGCAGCCAGCAGCACGGCAACAGCGGCAGCCAAGACAACAACAACAGCAGGAACATCAACAGCAGCAGCTGCAGCAGCCGTTAGCATGGCAACAGCAGCAGCCGCGACAGCAGCAACAGCAGGAACAGCAGCAGCAGCAGCAGCAGCAGCAGCAGCAGCAGCAGCAGCAGCACCAGGGACAGCAACAGCAACAGCAGCAGCAGCAGCAGCAGCAGCACCAGGGACAGCAACAGCAACAGCAGCAGCAGCAGCAGCAATCGCGAAGCACGCCGTCATGGTACCTGGTGGGTGCTTGGGCAGACATTCGCGTAGATCCTAGTGTATGGGGGATGGGGTTTGCTGTCAGCTGCTGCAGTTCACGCCAAAGGTGGCAACATGCAGGCTGCTGCAGGAGCAATGCAGTCGGCAGTGCAAAGAGGGATGGGTATCAGGTGTCGGCATGCGCCCGCGCCTGTGGCGCAACCGCCTGGGTGCTGAGGCGCCACAGGACGGCTTGCAGGAGATGGAGGCAGCTCAGAAACGGTCCTTCCAGCAAATGCAGCAAAGTAGCGAGGCGCCTGGCAATCGCAGCAGCAGCAGCAGTGACAGCCAGCGGTTTAGCGATGCAGCTATGATGGCAGCTTACCATGCGTCCTGGATGGATCCGTCCAGGGAGCGGGAGCTGCCAAGACAGCGCGCAGCAACAGCAGCAGCAGTAGTCACGGCTCAGCGGCAGCAACAGGAGCAGCAACAGCAGCACATCAGCTGCCCAGCACACAATGATCTACTGGACCCGATCACTCAATCCCTGGGTGCTGTCAATGCCAGGCAGCACCGCTGGGTGGCGAGTTATCAGCGGCTGAAAGACACCCAGCTGCCGAGGCGGCTGCGAGTGTTTGGCTGGCGGCTTCTGCATGCAGGAGTGAAGGTAGGCGCACGGCGCATGCTGGCATCCAGCAGGCGCGCGCCGGCTCACTTTACCTGCCCAGCACAGCAGTGTCAGCAGCCGCAGCAACTGGAGACCCTCACCCACTTGTTAGTGGAGTGCCCTGTAGCTGCAGCAGCATGGCAGTGGTACGCGCAACAGGTGTGGCAGCGTGTGCAGCCCGGAGCAGCGGTCCCCTGTTAATAACAGCCGTCTGCTGCTGCTGGATGACTTCAGTGTGTGGGCGCCGCCAGCTGGGCAGCAGCAGATGTGGACGCAGCTGCGTCTGCTGCTGCTGGAATCCATTTGGGTGGTGCGCTGCAGCAGCATCAGGGCTGGCGCGACTGTGGCCAGTGCAGATGCCAGAGATGGCAGCGGCAGCCACAATGCAGGCAGCAATTCGCAATCTCAGAGCCACAACAACAGCGATGCGGAGGACAGCAGCAGCAGCAGCAGCAGCAGCAGCATGGACAGCCAACGGGGTACAGCTGGCGAACCGGGCAGCTCATCATACGCTGCTAAGGCTGTGGCGTGCAGGTTTCTGGCAGAGCTGCGGCACAAATTCAGAGGGAGTGGGATAGGGTGGAAGTAGATGTTAGGATAGGTTGTGGGATACCGTTTGCATGGCTGCAGGGCAGGTCGCCTGAGATCAAACTTGTTGACTTTGAGCAGAAGTGGGGAGCACTGTATAGGATGGGCGCAAATGGTCGCATCAAGGTGCGGGCCAGCGCGGCTGGCATGTGAGGGATGGATTGGGCACGGGTCCGTTGGAGTAGTGGCTGTCGTTCCTCGTTGTGATGTGTTGCAAAATAGTATGGCAAAGGCAAAGTTGATGGCTGGGTTACGTTATGTATGCATGCGTGTGGGTAGCAGAGTACGTGATGTGTGCAGGCATGTGCAGATAAGTTTGTGTGTGTGGTTTTGTGTGTCTGTGTTGGTGTCATTTTCTACAGAATGCCGCATATCTCATAGGTGTATGTTCGGTCAATAGCAGGATGTGCTTTGCATGAAGTGGAGAGTCTATGAATAGTCAGGGGGTGATTGTCTGTGTCGACAATCCGTCACCTATAAATAGGCGTCTTGTGTGTGTGTCGTAATGATGCCTGTAAAGTGCAGCTTTTAGAGGTGTGCACCATGCGTTGATAGCTGACAGTTACATTATGGACAGCTTTTGTTTCAAGGGCCAGTCACGGTCTGTCACACATCACAGGACGTCATTGCGTGACTGTGATTTTAGTGGAGTCTGGGCACTCGGTCAGGTCCTGGATGCCTTTCGGGGCTGCCCCGCACGGGGCTGTCTGCATGATCGTGTGACAGCGTCTCTTGGTACAAGAGACCTGTGGGTGAGTGCGGAACAGGTTGCCTCACTCTCTCAATGGATCTTTTTATGGAGCAAGTGCACAGTTATTTAGGTCAGCCCTTGTAACGTTCTTGCTTCCAAAAAAAAAAAAAAAAAAAAAAAAAAAAAAGTTATAGTGGATACTGGGCACTTGGTCGGGTCGGGTCCTGGATGCCTCAATGGCTGCTCTTCGCGGAGCTATCTGCATGACCTTGTGACGGCACCTCTCAAAGGGGAGAGTGTCGTGGGGTGGGTGTGAGAACAGGTTGCCCCATTCCCTCGTGGATATTTTTGAAGTAGGGTTGCGGTTTGCTTAGTCGAGCCAATGTAACACTGCTTTGCCAAAAAAAAAAAAAAAAAAAAAAAACCCTCCCCTTTGAGAGGTGCCGTCACAAGGTCATGCAGATAGCTCCGCGAAGAGCAGCCATTGAGGCATCCAGGACCCGACCCGACCAAGTGCCCAGTATCCACTATAACCACAGCCATCCATGGAGTGGCTGCAGTTTGCCACAGGTCATGACTTGCCACTGAAGGCGATGCCGTTCTTTGCTTGGATGTAGCAGCAGGCCTTGGATGTTGTGCTGCTTGCTGAGACTCACAGCACATCAGACAATCAGATGCAGCAGTGGGCACAGCAGGGAGCAGGGCCTGGTTTTTTTTTTTTTTTTTTTTTTTTTTTTGGCAAAGCAGTGTTACATTGGCTCGACTAAGCAAACCGCAACCCTACTTCAAAAATTATCCAAGAGGGAATGGGGCAACCTGTTCTCACACCCACCCCACGACACTCTCCCCTTTGAGAGGTGCCGTCACAAGGTCATGCAGATAGCTCCGCGAAGAGCAGCCATTGAGGCATCCAGGACCCGACCCGACCAAGTGCCCAGTATCCACTATAACCACAGCCATCCATGGAGTGGCTGCAGTTTGCCACAGGTCATGACTTGCCTCTGAAGGCGATGCCCACAACCTGGCTACTGATGATGTTTAGGAGGCGTGCTGTACATGTGACCAATCCTGATATGATATTAGGCAACACATCCATACTGAAAACATACAACACAAAACTAAGCAACAAACCATGCACATTCTTTCAACATGCGCGTGTGCAAATTATGACCACAGCTGTCCATAGATCAACCGCAGTCCGCAGCCAATTTTGAGTATCAGTTTGCAGCGACACCCAACGTCTGGCTGTGCCTTGCATATAATACCCATCGGTGCACATCGCACCATCAAAGCTTCTTAACCACAAATTAATCAGCCATGCTAGCAACACGTCCAGTGTGCGCCTATCCAATATATACCCACCGTCACAAGAGGCACACACACATACACAGATACACACAGTACATGGGTATCACTATAACCACAGCTGTCGAAGGATCAGATGCAGTTTGCAAACACCCCCACACCTCATTACGGGCATCAATATTCACTATTCACATATTGCCCCGGCCCCACCTTGGCATCAGGGGCCCCATGCATATTCATACACCACACTTAAATTGTGCAAAGCAAGAGACCATCCACCTATTAACTCCGTATCATCCTTCCATACCTACACATCCCTTACAGGTCAGCTGTGCAGACTTTTGCTAACAAACGCCCGTCATAGCCCCAGCGCGATCGCCTGTATAACCCCCGCCACTTGCGCTGGAAGTCCGCATCGCCGATGACAGGCGACCGCCCCCACAACCACGACAGTGAAATACCTGACCCTACCCGTATGTCTACTGCCACTCTATGCCACTCTCGCTGCAGTTGCTGCTGCAGCGCCGAACGAAACCTGCATGCTACAGCCTTAGCTGTGTATGATGCGCTGCTGCTGAGCAGGGCCTGGTAGGCCATGGCAGGGGTTTTGCTACCCAAACAGCAAACCTCTCGTCGACGGTGTACGTGCTAGGGCTGGAGTGGCAGTTCTGCTGTCTTTTTTTTTTTTTTTTTTGGCAAAGCAGTGTTACATTGGCTCGACTAAGCAAACCGCAACCCTACTTCAAAAATTATCCAAGAGGGAATGGGGCAACCTGTTCTCACACCCACCCCACGACACTCTCCCCTTTGAGAGGTGCCGTCACAAGGTCATGCAGATAGCTCCGCGAAGAGCAGCCATTGAGGCATCCAGGACCCGACCCGACCAAGTGCCCAGTATACGGAGTTAATAGGTGGGTGGTCTCTTGCTTTGCACAATTTAAGTGTGGTGTATGAATATGCATGGGGCCCCTGATGCCAAGGTGGGGCCGGGGCAATATGTGAATGGTGAATATTGATGCCCGTAATGAGGTGTGGGGGTGTTTGCAAACTGCATCTGATCCTTCGACAGCTGTGGTTATAGTGATACCCATGTACTGTGTGTATCTGTGTATGTGTGTGTGCCTCTTTGTGACGGTGGGTATATATTGGATAGGCGCACACTGGACGTGTTGCTAGCATGGCTGATTAATTTGTGGTTAAGAAGCTTTGATGGTGCGATGTGCACCGATGGGTATTATATGCAAGGCACAGCCAGACGTTGGGTGTCGCTGCAAACTGATACTCAAAATTGGCTGCGGACTGCGGTTGATCTATGGACAGCTGTGGTCATAATTTGCACACGCGCATGTTGAAAGAATGTGCATGGTTTGTTGCTTAGTTTTGTGTTGTATGTTTTCAGTATGGATGTGTTGCCTAATATCATATCAGGATTGGTCACATGTACAGCACGCCTCCTAAACATCATCAGTAGCCAGGTTGTGGGCATCGCCTTCAGTGGCAAGTCATGACCTGTGGCAAACTGCAGCCACTCCATGGATGGCTGTGGTTATAGTGGATACTGGGCACTTGGTCGGGTCGGGTCCTGGATGCCTCAATGGCTGCTCTTCGCGGAGCTATCTGCATGACCTTGTGACGGCACCTCTCAAAGGGGAGAGTGTCGTGGGGTGGGTGTGAGAACAGGTTGCCCCATTCCCTCTTGGATAATTTTTGAAGTAGGGTTGCGGTTTGCTTAGTCGAGCCAATGTAACACTGCTTTGCCAAAAAAAAAAAAAAAAAAAAAAAAAAAAAAAAAAGTGCCCAGTATCCACTATTACCACAGCCATCCATGGAGTGGCTGCAGTTTGCCACAGGTCATGACTTGCCACTGAAGGCGATGCCCACAACCTGGCTACTGATGATGTTTAGGAGGCGTGCTGTACATGTGACCAATCCTGATATGATATTAGGCAATACATCCATACTGAAAACATACAACACAAAACTAAGCAACAAACCATGCACATTCTTTCAACATGCGCGTGTGCAAATTATGACCACAGCTGTCCATAGATCAACCGCAGTCCGCAGCCAATTTTGAGTATCAGTTTGCAGCGACACCCAACGTCTGGCTGTGCCTTGCATATAATACCCATCGGTGCACATCGCACCATCAAAGCTTCTTAACCACAAATTAATCAGCCATGCTAGCAACACGTCCAGTGTGCGCCTATCCAATATATACCCACCGTCACAAAGAGGCACACACACATACACAGATACACACAGTACATGGGTATCACTATAACCACAGCTGTCGAAGGATCAGATGCAGTTTGCAAACACCCCCACACCTCATTACGGGCATCAATATTCACCATTCACATATTGCCCCGGCCCCACCTTGGCATCAGGGGCCCCATGCATATTCATACACCACACTTAAATTGTGCAAAGCAAGAGACCACCCACCTATTAACTCCGTATCATCCTTCCATACCTACACATCCCTCACAGGTCAGCTGTGCAGACTTTTGCTAACAAACGCCCGTCATAGCCCCAGCGCGATCGCCTGTATAACAACGGCCCGGTAAAATGCCGACGCCGCCCAGTGTCCGTGGCGGGCGCCGCAAGAGGAGGAAGCAAAAACATCCCAAGGATGCTTGTCTAAATAAATCAAACCTTCAAAAAAAATTCTAATGCGGATATGTGCATCACACAGTGCTTCTGTGTTGTTGTGAACATTGGCATGCTCGCGGCGGGCGCCTCAACAAGAGGAAGCAAAAACATCTCAAGGATACATGGTTGGAAAAATGCCAAACTCCATAGTATGTGTGTGTGCCTCTTTGTGACGGTGGGTATATATTGGATAGGCGCACACTGGACGTGTTGCTAGCATGGCTGATTAATTTGTGGTTAAGAAGCTTTGATGGTGCGATGTGCACCGATGGGTATTATATGCAAGGCACAGCCAGACGTTGGGTGTCGCTGCAAACTGATACTCAAAATTGGCTGCGGACTGCGGTTGATCTATGGACAGCTGTGGTCATAATTTGCACACGCGCATGTTGAAAGAATGTGCATGGTTTGTTGCTTAGTTTTGTGTTGTATGTTTTCAGTATGGATGTGTTGCCTAATATCATATCAGGATTGGTCACATGTACAGCACGCCTCCTAAACATCATCAGTAGCCAGGTTGTGGGCATCGCCTTCAGTGGCAAGTCATGACCTGTGGCAAACTGCAGCCACTCCATGGATGGCTGTGGTTATAGTGGATACTGGGCACTTGGTCGGGTCGGGTCCTGGATGCCTCAATGGCTGCTCTTCGCGGAGCTATCTGCATGACCTTGTGACGGCACCTCTCAAAGGGGAGAGTGTCGTGGGGTGGGTGTGAGAACAGGTTGCCCCATTCCCTCTTGGATAATTTTTGAAGTAGGGTTGCGGTTTGCTTAGTCGAGCCAATGTAACACTGCTTTGCCAAAAAAAAAAAAAAAAAAAAAAAACTCCATAGTAACTCCCCCAAAAATAATGCTGCATATATTTATCACTCAATGCACATGTGTGGCATACTGTTGTTCTTGCTCTGTTAGTACTTTGCGCAGCGTCTGCCGCGATCCAAAAATAAATCAAGCCAAGATGATGTCTGTTCCCCTTGCATAGTTTTGCATATGAGCAGAGCAGAGCCCTTCTTTTTTTTTTTTTTTTTTTTTTTTTTTTTGGCAAAGCAGTGTTACATTGGCTCGACTAAGCAAACCGCAACCCTACTTCAAAAATTATCCAAGAGGGAATGGGGCAACCTGTTCTCACACCCACCCCACGACACTCTCCCCTTTGAGAGGTGCCGTCACAAGGTCATGCAGATAGCTCCGCGAAGAGCAGCCATTGAGGCATCCAGGACCCGACCCGACCAAGTGCCCAGTGTCCACTATAACCACAGCCATCCATGGAGTGGCTGCAGTTTGCCACAGGTCATGACTTGCCACTGAAGGCGATGCCCACAACCTGGCTACTGATGATGTTTAGGAGGCGTGCTGTACATGTGACCAATCCTGATATGATATTAGGCAACACATCCATACTGAAAACATACAACACAAAACTAAGCAACAAACCATGCACATTCTTTCAACATGCGCGTGTGCAAATTATGACCACAGCTGTCCATAGATCAACCGCAGTCCGCAGCCAATTTTGAGTATCAGTTTGCAGCGACACCCAACGTCTGGCTGTGCCTTGCATATAATACCCATCGGTGCACATCGCACCATCAAAGCTCTTAACCACAAATTAATCAGCCATGCTAGCAACACGTCCAGTGTGCGCCTATCCAATATATACCCACCGTCACAAAGAGGCACACACACATACACAGATACACACAGTACATGGGTATCACTATAACCACAGCTGTCGAAGGATCAGATGCAGTTTGCAAACACCCCCACACCTCATTACGGGCATCAATATTCACTATTCACATATTGCCCCGGCCCCACCTTGGCATCAGGGGCCCCATGCATATTCATACACCACACTTAAATTGTGCAAAGCAAGAGACCATCCACCTATTAACTCCGTATCATCCTTCCATACCTACACATCCCTTACAGGTCAGCTGTGCAGACTTTTGCTAACAAACGCCCGTCATAGCCCCAGCGCGATCGCCTGTATAACCCCGCCACTTGCGCTGGAAGTCCGCATCGCCGATGACAGGCGACCGCCCCCCCAACCACGACAGTGAAATACCTGACCCTACCCGTATGTCTACTGCCACTCTATGCCACTCTCGCTGCAGTTGCTGCTGCAGCGCCGAACGAAACCTGCATGCTACAGCCTTAGCTGTGTATGATGCGCTGCTGCTGAGCAGGGCCTGGTAGGCCATGGCAGGGGTTTTGCTACCCAAACAGCAAACCTCTCGTCGACGTGTACGTGCTAGGGCTGGAGTGGCAGTTCTGCTGTCTTTTTTTTTTTTTTTTTTGGCAAAGCAGTGTTACATTGGCTCGACTAAGCAAACCGCAACCCTACTTCAAAAATTATCCAAGAGGGAATGGGGCAACCTGTTCTCACACCCACCCCACGACACTCTCCCCTTTGAGAGGTGCCGTCACAAGGTCATGCAGATAGCTCCGCGAAGAGCAGCCATTGAGGCATCCAGGACCCGACCCGACCAAGTGCCCAGTATACGGAGTTAATAGGTGGGTGGTCTCTTGCTTTGCACAATTTAAGTGTGGTGTATGAATATGCATGGGGCCCCTGATGCCAAGGTGGGGCCGGGGCAATATGTGAATGGTGAATATTGATGCCCGTAATGAGGTGTGGGGGTGTTTGCAAACTGCATCTGATCCTTCGACAGCTGTGGTTATAGTGATACCCATGTACTGTGTGTATCTGTGTATGTGTGTGTGCCTCTTTGTGACGGTGGGTATATATTGGATAGGCGCACACTGGACGTGTTGCTAGCATGGCTGATTAATTTGTGGTTTTTTTTTTTTTTTTTTTTTTTTTTTTTTGGCAAAGCAGTGTTACATTGGCTCGACTAAGCAAACCGCAACCCTACTTCAAAAATTATCCAAGAGGGAATGGGGCAACCTGTTCTCACACCCACCCCACGACACTCTCCCCTTTGAGAGGTGCCGTCACAAGGTCATGCAGATAGCTCCGCGAAGAGCAGCCATTGAGGCATCCAGGACCCGACCCGACCAAGTGCCCAGTATCCACTATAACCACAGCCATCCATGGAGTGGCTGCAGTTTGCCACAGGTCATGACTTGCCACTGAAGGCGATGCCCACAACCTGGCTACTGATGATGCTTAGGAGGCGTGCTGTACATGTGACCAATCCTGATATGATATTAGGCACCACATCCATACTGAAAACATACAACACAAAACTAAGCAACAAACCATGCACATTCTTTCAACATGCGCGTGTGCAAATTATGACCACAGCTGTCCATAGATCAACCGCAGTCCGCAGCCAATTTTGAGTATCAGTTTGCAGCGACACCCAACGTCTGGCTGTGCCTTGCATATTTTTTTTTTTTTTTTTTTTGGCAAAGCATTGTTACATTGGCTCGACTAAGCAAACCGCAACCCTGCTTCAAAAATTATCCAAGAGGGAATGGGGCAACCTGTTCTCACACCCACCCCACGACACTCTCCCCTTTGAGAGGTGCCGTCACAAGGTCATGCATATAGCTCCGCGAAGAGCAGCCATTGAGGCATCCAGGACCCGACCCGACCAAGTGCCCAGTATCCACTATAACCACAGCCATCCATGGAGTGGCTGCAGTTTGCCACAGGTCATGACTTGCCACTGAAGGCGATGCCCACAACCTGGCTACTGATGATGTTTAGGAGGCGTGCTGTACATGTGACCAATCCTGATATGATATTAGGCAACACATCCATACTGAAAACATACAACACAAAACTAAGCAACAAACCATGCACATTCTTTCAACATGCGCGTGTGCAAATTATGACCACGCTGTCCATAGATCAACCGCAGTCCGCAGCCAATTTTGAGTATCAGTTTGCAGCGACACCCAACGTCTGGCTGTGCCTTGCATATAATACCCATCGGTGCACATCGCACCATCAAAGCTTCTTAACCACAAATTAATCAGCCATGCTAGCAACACGTCCAGTGTGCGCCTATCCAATATATACCCACCGTCACAAAGAGGCACATACACATACACAGATACACACAGTACATGGGTATCACTATAACCACAGCTGTCGAAGGATCAGATGCAGTTTGCAAACACCCCCACACCTCATTACGGGCATCAATATTCACCATTCACATATTGCCCCGGCCCCACCTTGGCATCAGGGGCCCCATGCATATTCATACACCACACTTAAATTGTGCAAAGCAAGAGACCACCCACCTATTAACTCCGTATCATCCTTCCATACCTACACATCCCTCACAGGTCAGCTGTGCAGACTTTTGCTAACAAACGCCCGTCATAGCCCCAGCGCGATCGCCTGTATAACAACGGCCCGGTAAAATGCCGACGCCGCCCAGTGTCCGTGGCGGGCGCCGCAAGAGGAGGAAGCAAAAACATCCCAAGGATGCTTGTCTAAAATAAATCAAACCTTCAAAAAAAATTCTAATGCCGGATATGTGCATCACACAGTGCTTCTGTGTTGTTGTGAACATTGGCATGCTCGCGGCGGGCGCCTCAACAAGAGGAAGCAAAAACATCTCAAGGATACATGGTTGGAAAAATGCCAAACTCCATAGTATGTGTGTGTGCCTCTTTGTGACGGTGGGTATATATTGGATAGGCGCACACTGGACGTGTTGCTAGCATGGCTGATTAATTTGTGGTTAAGAAGCTTTGATGGTGCGATGTGCACCGATGGGTATTATATGCAAGGCACAGCCAGACGTTGGGTGTCGCTGCAAACTGATACTCAAAATTGGCTGCGGACTGCGGTTGATCTATGGACAGCTGTGGTCATAATTTGCACACGCGCATGTTGAAAGAATGTGCATGGTTTGTTGCTTAGTTTTGTGTTGTATGTTTTCAGTATGGATGTGTTGCCTAATATCATATCAGGATTGGTCACATGTACAGCACGCCTCCTAAACATCATCAGTAGCCAGGTTGTGGGCATCGCCTTCAGTGGCAAGTCATGACCTGTGGCAAACTGCAGCCACTCCATGGATGGCTGTGGTTATAGTGGATACTGGGCACTTGGTCGGGTCGGGTCCTGGATGCCTCAATGGCTGCTCTTCGCGGAGCTATCTGCATGACCTTGTGACGGCACCTCTCAAAGGGGAGAGTGTCGTGGGGTGGGTGTGAGAACAGGTTGCCCCATTCCCTCTTGGATAATTTTTGAAGTAGGGTTGCGGTTTGCTTAGTCGAGCCAATGTAACACTGCTTTGCCAAAAAAAAAAAAAAAAAAAAAAAACTCCATAGTAACTCCCCCCAAAAATAATGCTGCATATATTTATCACTCAATGCACATGTGTGGCATACTGTTGTTCTTGCTCTGTTAGTACTTTGCGCAGCGTCTGCCGCGATCCAAAAATAAATCAAGCCAAGATGATGTCTGTTCCCCTTGCATAGTTTTGCATATGAGCAGAGCAGAGCCCTTCTTTTTTTTTTTTTTTTTTTTTTTTTTTTTTGGCAAAGCAGTGTTACATTGGCTCGACTAAGCAAACCGCAACCCTACTTCAAAAATTATCCAAGAGGGAATGGGGCAACCTGTTCTCACACCCACCCCACGACACTCTCCCCTTTGAGAGGTGCCGTCACAAGGTCATGCAGATAGCTCCGCGAAGAGCAGCCATTGAGGCATCCAGGACCCGACCCGACCAAGTGCCCAGTGTCCACTATAACCACAGCCATCCATGGAGTGGCTGCAGTTTGCCACAGGTCATGACTTGCCACTGAAGGCGATGCCCACAACCTGGCTACTGATGATGTTTAGGAGGCGTGCTGTACATGTGACCAATCCTGATATGATATTAGGCAACACATCCATACTGAAAACATACAACACAAAACTAAGCAACAAACCATGCACATTCTTTCAACATGCGCGTGTGCAAATTATGACCACAGCTGTCCATAGATCAACCGCAGTCCGCAGCCAATTTTGAGTATCAGTTTGCAGCGACACCCAACGTCTGGCTGTGCCTTGCATATAATACCCATCGGTGCACATCGCACCATCAAAGCTTCTTAACCACAAATTAATCAGCCATGCTAGCAACACGTCCAGTGTGCGCCTATCCAATATATACCCACCGTCACAAAGAGGCACACACACATACACAGATACACACAGTACATGGGTATCACTATAACCACAGCTGTCGAAGGATCAGATGCAGTTTGCAAACACCCCCACACCTCATTACGGGCATCAATATTCACTATTCACATATTGCCCCGGCCCCACCTTGGCATCAGGGGCCCCATGCATATTCATACACCACACTTAAATTGTGCAAAGCAAGAGACCATCCACCTATTAACTCCGTATCATCCTTCCATACCTACACATCCCTTACAGGTCAGCTGTGCAGACTTTTGCTAACAAACGCCCGTCATAGCCCCAGCGCGATCGCCTGTATAACCCCCGCCACTTGCGCTGGAAGTCCGCATCGCCGATGACAGGCGACCGCCCCCCCAACCACGACAGTGAAATACCTGACCCTACCCGTATGTCTACTGCCACTCTATGCCACTCTCGCTGCAGTTGCTGCTGCAGCGCCGAACGAAACCTGCATGCTACAGCCTTAGCTGTGTATGATGCGCTGCTGCTGAGCAGGGCCTGGTAGGCCATGGCAGGGGTTTTGCTACCCAAACAGCAAACCTCTCGTCGACGGTGTACGTGCTAGGGCTGGAGTGGCAGTTCTGCTGTCTTTTTTTTTTTTTTTTTTGGCAAAGCAGTGTTACATTGGCTCGACTAAGCAAACCGCAACCCTACTTCAAAAATTATCCAAGAGGGAATGGGGCAACCTGTTCTCACACCCACCCCACGACACTCTCCCCTTTGAGAGGTGCCGTCACAAGGTCATGCAGATAGCTCCGCGAAGAGCAGCCATTGAGGCATCCAGGACCCGACCCGACCAAGTGCCCAGTATACGGAGTTAATAGGTGGGTGGTCTCTTGCTTTGCACAATTTAAGTGTGGTGTATGAATATGCATGGGGCCCCTGATGCCAAGGTGGGGCCGGGGCAATATGTGAATGGTGAATATTGATGCCCGTAATGAGGTGTGGGGGTGTTTGCAAACTGCATCTGATCCTTCGACAGCTGTGGTTATAGTGATACCCATGTACTGTGTGTATCTGTGTATGTGTGTGTGCCTCTTTGTGACGGTGGGTATATATTGGATAGGCGCACACTGGACGTGTTGCTAGCATGGCTGATTAATTTGTGGTTTTTTTTTTTTTTTTTTTTTTTTTTTTTTGGCAAAGCAGTGTTACATTGGCTCGACTAAGCAAACCGCAACCCTACTTCAAAAATTATCCAAGAGGGAATGGGGCAACCTGTTCTCACACCCACCCCACGACACTCTCCCCTTTGAGAGGTGCCGTCACAAGGTCATGCAGATAGCTCCGCGAAGAGCAGCCATTGAGGCATCCAGGACCCGACCCGACCAAGTGCCCAGTATCCACTATAACCACAGCCATCCATGGAGTGGCTGCAGTTTGCCACAGGTCATGACTTGCCACTGAAGGCGATGCCCACAACCTGGCTACTGATGATGCTTAGGAGGCGTGCTGTACATGTGACCAATCCTGATATGATATTAGGCACCACATCCATACTGAAAACATACAACACAAAACTAAGCAACAAACCATGCACATTCTTTCAACATGCGCGTGTGCAAATTATGACCACAGCTGTCCATAGATCAACCGCAGTCCGCAGCCAATTTTGAGTATCAGTTTGCAGCGACACCCAACGTCTGGCTGTGCCTTGCATATTTTTTTTTTTTTTTTTTTTGGCAAAGCATTGTTACATTGGCTCGACTAAGCAAACCGCAACCCTGCTTCAAAAATTATCCAAGAGGGAATGGGGCAACCTGTTCTCACACCCACCCCACGACACTCTCCCCTTTGAGAGGTGCCGTCACAAGGTCATGCATATAGCTCCGCGAAGAGCAGCCATTGAGGCATCCAGGACCCGACCCGACCAAGTGCCCAGTATCCACTATAACCACAGCCATCCATGGAGTGGCTGCAGTTTGCCACAGGTCATGACTTGCCACTGAAGGCGATGCCCACAACCTGGCTACTGATGATGTTTAGGAGGCGTGCTGTACATGTGACCAATCCTGATATGATATTAGGCAACACATCCATACTGAAAACATACAACACAAAACTAAGCAACAAACCATGCACATTCTTTCAACATGCGCGTGTGCAAATTATGACCACAGCTGTCCATAGATCAACCGCAGTCCGCAGCCAATTTTGAGTATCAGTTTGCAGCGACACCCAACGTCTGGCTGTGCCTTGCATATAATACCATCGGTGCACATCGCACCATCAAAGCTTCTTAACCACAAATTAATCAGCCATGCTAGCAACACGTCCAGTGTGCGCCTATCCAATATATACCCACCGTCACAAAGAGGCACATACACATACACAGATACACACAGTACATGGGTATCACTATAACCACAGCTGTCGAAGGATCAGATGCAGTTTGCAAACACCCCCCACACCTCATTACGGGCATCAATATTCACCATTCACATATTGCCCCGGCCCCACCTTGGCATCAGGGGCCCCATGCATATTCATACACCACACTTAAATTGTGCAAAGCAAGAGACCACCCACCTATTAACTCCGTATCATCCTTCCATACCTACACATCCCTCACAGGTCAGCTGTGCAGACTTTTGCTAACAAACGCCCGTCATAGCCCCAGCGCGATCGCCTGTATAACCCCCGCCACTTGCGCTGGAAGTCCGCATCGCCGATGACAGGCGACCGCCCCCCAACCACGACAGTGAAATACCTGACCCTACCCGTATGTCTACTGCCACTCTATGCCACTCTCGCTGCAGTTGCTGCTGCAGCGCCGAACGAAACCTGCATGCCACAGCCTTAGCTGTGTATGATGCGCTGCTGGCTGCCCTGCACTGATGTAGCTGCTGCCGCACTGCTGCCGCTGCCATCCGCAGTGCTGTTGGTAGCTCCCCATTGCTGCAACTGCTGCTGCGACCACCCAAATGGACTCCAGCAGCAGTAGGCGCAGATACGTCCATATCAACTGCTTATCCTGCGGTGGCGCCCAGCTGCTAAAGTCATCCAGCAGCAGCAGGTTGCTGCTGATGGGGGATGACAGCTCCCGGCTGCACTTGCTGCCACAGCATTAATTTGTGGTTAAGAAGCTTTGATGGTGCGATGTGCACCGATGGGTATTATATGCAAGGCACAGCCAGACGTTGGGTGTCGCTGCAAACTGATACTCAAAATTGGCTGCGGACTGCGGTTGAATCTATGGACAGCTGTGGTCATAATTTGCACACGCGCATGTTGAAAGAATGTGCATGGTTTGTTGCTTAGTTTTGTTGTATGTTTTCAGTATGGATGTGTTGCCTAATATCATATCAGGATTGGTCACATGTACAGCACGCCTCCTAAACATCATCAGTAGCCAGGTTGGGCATCGCCTTCAGTGGCAAGTCATGACCTGTGGCAAAACTGCAGCCACTCCATGGATGGCTGTGGTTATAGTGGATACTGGGGCACTTGGTCGGGTCGGGTCCTGGATGCCTCAATGGCTGCTCTCGCGGAGTATCTGCATGACCTTGTGACGGCACCTCTCAAAGGGGAGAGTGTCGTGGGGTGGGTGTGAGAACAGGTTGCCCCATTCCCTCTTGGATAATTTTTGAAGTAGGGTTGCGGTTTGCTTAGTCGAGCCAATGTAACACTGCTTTGCCAAAAAAAAAAAAAAAAAAAAAAAAAAAAAAAAAAAGTGCCCAGTATCCACTATAACCACAGCCATCCATGGAGTGGCTGCAGTTTGCCACAGGTCATGACTTGCCACTGAAGGCGATGCCCACAACCTGGCTACTGATGATGTTTAGGAGGCGTGCTGTACATGTGACCAATCCTGATATGATATTAGGC
>JACERP010001608.1:0-17709 GCA_014080715.1 Scenedesmus sp. NREL 46B-D3 | reverse complement strand
ACTTTGACGAAGCCAGCCAGCTGCTGGGAGGGGCTGAAGGGCCGCCAGCATCCTGGAGCGCGACAGCTCGCTGCTGCTGATGGCACCTGTTGTGTTGCAGCGCAAGCTGAAGCACCTGCAGCAGCTGCTGGCGTCAGCGCCAGCAGCTGCTGCCGCTGCGGCAGACCCTGCGCCGGCTGCTGCAGGTATTTATAGCAGCAGTGTCGCTGAGCTGCCAGCTGCAGCCACAGCAGCTCAGATGGCACGCAGCAGCAGCAGCAGCGGTGATGGCGCGTGGCGTGTGAGTGCCGAGGTGCTGGGCTGCGTGCGCTCGCACCCTGGGCTGCTGCGGCTGTCGGCTGCCGGCCTGGAGCAGCGGCTGGCCTCGCTGCAGGCCTCGCTGGGCTGGCCAGCAAGGGAGGTGCTGCAGGTGGGGGCGCCCGCAGGGCTGTCAGCCACGTGCCCGGTGCTGCATCCATGGCTCAGCAGGCATGTTGAGGCATGGTGGAGTTTGAGCATTCAGTCAGGTGCCTTGCTGCTGCAGGTGGAGCATTGGTTGCACAGAAGGTGTGCCTGGTCGCACAATCATCAGAAGCGTGCAGCTGCATAGTTGCCGTCTGCTGCTGCTGGCAGCACTTGTTAGCACGCGGTGTGCTGAGAGGCCGGTCACCGCCTGCCTTGCTTCTGATGCTGCTCCTGGTGTCTTCTGCAGGTTGTGCGCTGGCAGCCGCGCGTGCTGTCAATGAGCGAGGCAGCACTGCAGGACCAAGGTGCGCTGGCAGGCAGCCACTGCTGTGAACCCTGGCCACGGCTCGTGCTGCAGGCGCCTTGAGCATCTGCTGGGCCAGTGTATGACGTGCTTGTTGCGGTCACCGCGCTGCTGGCTTTACTGTGCAGAGCTTGCCTACGCCACGGAGTCCCAACAATGAACCTCAGCAGTCCATCTTGCACGCCGGCCAGTCTCCTTGCCGTGCCACATCTGCTGCCCTGCTGCATGTGCTGTGCACCATCGCAGGTGTGGGGCCTGGCTGCCGCGCTGCGTGTGCCGCTGTCCAGCATCCAGTCGCTGTTCGTGCGGCAGCCGCTGCTGTTCAACCTGTCTGCTGAGACCCTTGTGCGCAAGGCATCCAATCTGGGCAGCAGCCTGGGCCTGCCGCCGCAGCAGCTGTGGGAGATGCTGCAGTGCAAGCCGGGCGTGCTGCTGTTCAGCAGTGCCAAGGTGTCACGCAAGTGGATGGCGCTCAAGCGGCTTGCAGGTGTGCGGCAGCAGCGGGGCAAGTGCATTGCTTTGCAGGTGTTGCGGCTGTGCACAGGGCTGATGTGAGGCCAGTCTTTTGTCCCTTTGACACTGTGTGCAGTGCTGCACCGCCCGACATGCTTGTACATGCAGCTGAACATGTAACGCTGCCCCTGCCCGGCTAGGCAACACATTGTCGGAAAGTCCAAGCTATGTATGTCACGTGCTTTCGTGTTGCTGCTGCTGCTGCTGCTGCTGCTGCTGCTGTAGCCTCGCACCCTCGTTGGCAGAGTGAGCTGGCTGAGCTGTCGCCGAGCTCGGTGGTGCAGCTGCTGACCGCCAGCGAGCCACGCCTGGCTAGGTTGCAGCACGTGGCGGCGGTTGGCTGTCAGGAGGAGGCGTCGCTGTACTACACAGCGGCACAGCAAACGGATGCCAGGTTCAGGGCCAAGTTCAGGCAGTACGGGCAGTGGCTGGTGCAGCAGAAGAAGCGGGGTGCTGCTGCTGGTGCAGCTGCAGCTGATTTTGGTGCTGGCGGTGGTGCATGAAGGCACAGCCATGGCTACCTCAGGGGCTGGTTGATTCCTTGTGAGTGGGTTTTTTTCTGAAAAGCTGCACAGCAGCAGAATGTATTTGCATCAAATTATTCGTGTGTGCCTGTGCCACCAATGCTGGTGAGAGGTAAATTTAATAACTGGGAGTAGGAGTGGGGGTCGGCCCCTCTGTGTGAGCTGCGCTAATTGGCTGGATGCCGCCCTCTGTATTGGACAGCACACCATGCCCTGTGCATCCCAGGCCATGATGTACAGGCCTTGTAGGCCTTGCACAATGCTGTTCAGCGAATGCGTTGTGCAGCCCGGCATTCTAGCGTGCACGCAGTGCCAGTGGCGGCCTGCTGCAGTCAATGCTGAAAAGCGCCACCACCAGCCAGTTTTGGGTGTGTTGCTTTGGGTGTGTTGCTTTCGCAAGTTGTAATGCTTCCTTTAGTGTGCTGTACTGCTGAACGCAATTGTGACTGCATGTGTGTGTACCATAGCACCAGAGGTGGTGGCGGCAGGCTGCTGGTCAACTTGGTCAATTTGTGTGTATGCTGTGTGTTCTTGGTGGACAATGCATTGTGTTGCCTGTTGTTTTTGATACTGATATTGCTGTTCTTCAATCAGGATCGAACAGTAGTGGTATTCATGCCTACTTTGGTCATATCTTTGAGGAAGTTTGTTGCCTTGACAAACCCTAGTTGGCTGAAGCAGCGATACGCGGTGTCTGGCGATCCAATCGACGTTCACTCCTGTATTCTTAACGTGTGGGTGTGTTTTCTGCTTGGCAATTGGCTCAGTTCGTCCACAGTATTGCACGAAACCATCAGTAAGCAGGCCTCAAGCAAACCGGCCTCAGACTGCGCAGCAGAATCTGCATCGTATACTGCTACGTAAGATTTTTATGTCTTTAAAGCATACAGCGCCAGGCGCTGCCTTGGTCCTGGTGAGACCTCAGGTCATCTGCTCAGCAGCACAAGCATGCCGACATCCTTCTTTGTCGCACCTGGACACCTTCCCATTTAAATAGATTGCTGAAAACGCAGAACAACCAAGCAGGGTGCCCACCAGCTGGAATACCAGGCTTGCCTAACATATAAGGCAGGTGATGCTGCTGCAAGTGTGAGGATTGCAAAATGGATCACCGCGTCCTGTGCTGTTCGTCTGCATGCAGCAGGTACAACGATTGGCGTTGCAAGACTCAAAGTTCATGACCAGCATGGTGCACCAGCCCCTCCAAACAGCTCCGGTGGTGCTGAAGCAGTAGTAGCAGCAACATGGCCTCAGGCAACAGCCCGCACCGCGCCACGGACGTGTGGAAAGTGCTGCATGGCGCCCCACCCACCCCACCAGCCCCGCGCAGAGATCCAGACAGGAACCCTCAACCCAACGCTTGGCAGCAGCAGAAGGCAGCTGCAGGAAGCCTGGGCAGCCCTGGCATGCCAGTGCCAGCTGCCTCAAGCCCTACACCAGGGGGAGCTGGGATGGGCAGGAACCACCACACCCTCACCAGCAGCCTAGAAACACTGCAGCTGCCACCAGGTAGCTTGCTTCGCAGCAGCTGGGAAGACGTTATGCAGCTGCAGCGGCTACAGCAGCAGCAGCAGCAGCAGCAGCAGCAGCAGCAGCAGTTTGGAGTCCCTGCCAAGCAGGCCTGGGGTAGTGTTGCCCCATCCGGCAAGCTGCTGCCTCACCTTGACGACGGATCCCAGGTAAAGCATTAACGCAGCAGGATGCACATCCTTCTGCCAAGTACAACGCAGCAGCAGTGGTGACAATGCTCATGCAGCACTGCATGCTGCTGCGCTAACAGATCACCCGGCACCTCAACCACGCAAGCCAGCAGGACATTTTGAACTTTGCATGGTGTGGATAAACATGGTGTACGTGTGCATGTGTCGCTGCTGTGCTGGCTGCAATGTCTGCGTTGCTCTGCAGGATGGAGTGCTGCCCCGTCTGATGCAGGGAGGCTTCAATCCTGCAGCCCCAAGCTCACCCACAGCAGCAGCAACAGCAGCAGCAGCATCCCAAGCATGGCTGCTGTCAACATCAGCTACAAGAGCAGGGTCAGCAGGCATTGTCTACCCACAGTCTCCAACTGCTACTGCGGCTGTCAGCAGCCCCAACATGTTTGCAGGCAGTGGCTCGCCATACACGCGCAACAGCATGAGCGCCACATCACCATCAGTCGCACATGGGAATCCTGCCGCAGCACCAGCAGCGGTAGCTGCTATGCACAACATTGCTGCTGCAGCTGCAGCAGCTGCTACACGGGAGATGGAGGATAGGCTGCTGCTGGCAGAGGGCAGGGCAACAGCAGCAGAGCGGGCAGCGCTCGAAGCTGCACGAGCAGCTGAGCTGGCCAGCAGGCGCATCAACGACGTGACGTGTGGCCTGGCGCATGCCAGCGCCGAAGCCGGCGACTCGCGCGGCCGGCAGGATGCAGCCCTGGCAATGCAACAGCAGGTGCGCGCATCCGCAGAGCCACGGCTGTTGCCAACAGGTCATACATCCTGCCCTGCCATGCTTGCTTTGGCACACCAACATCCTGGAAAACCAGACGTCAGCGCGGCTGCAGGAGTCAGGTTGGCGTTGCACACTCCTGCTACCACTGGCACAGTTTGACTCTGTCCGCCATCACCATGGTGTGATATGCTGGCCCTGCAGCTGCAGCATCAGGTGAATGCGCTGTCGATGGAGCTGCACAAGCTGCAAGTGGCAGCTGCTGAGACGCACGCGACAGCAGCAGAGGGCAGCTGGAGCGGCGGGCAGCTGCGGCAGCAGTTGGTGGCAATGACAGAGCAGATAGCAAGGTAAGCAGCACTGTGTGCTGGTGCACAGGAGGACTTGCTGCAAGTGGTGCCATCTTTCTGCTCTGCAGAAGCTGTGCAGCAGCTGCGCATGAGCAACCAATTGACTCATATGCAAGATCAGGTCTCTGCAGGCTGACCTGTCCTCACGCGCCGCCTGCAGGCTCGAGTCGGAGCGAGCCGCAGACCGCGCCCACCTACAAGCCCTGCAGGCCACACAGCAGCAGCAGCTCGCCTTCCTGCAGGCCCAGCAGCAGCAGCAAGCCGCAGCATTACACCAGCAGCACGCAGCTGCAGTTGCATCGCTGCAGCAGCAGGCGGCGGCTGCGGCGGCTGCAGGCGCAGCCGAGTCCGCGGCAGTGCGCAGCGGCGCTGCCGGCCTGGCTGGGGAGCTGGGCAGCAGGCAGGCCAGCCTGCTGAGAGACCTGGCAGCGCTGGCAGTGGAGATAGAGGGGTACAGGTGCTGCTGCGGTTGGTGGTGGGCCTGGCGTGGGCGCGAGCTGAACGACTGCATGCTTGAAACGGCCGCGCATGCTCAGCAATACACTGCAGGACAACAACAGATCGTGCAGCAAGTGCGGTAACCTGCGTGCATGCAATTCGGGACTGCCTGCCATTGTGTTGTGTACGCGCGTGCGTGTGTTGCTGCGTGCAGGCAGGAGGCGTCAGCGGCGGGCGTCAACCTGCGCAGTGACGTGGAGCGGCTGCAGGCGCGCCTGGCTGGCGAGGCCGTGTCCATCCAGGGCCTGCGCCAGGGCGTGGCGGCAGCAGCGCAGCAGGAGGCGGCAGCACTGGCAGGCTTGCAGGGACAGGTGCGGCCTGGGCACAAACACACGCAACCTCCCTCCCGGTGTCGAGTGTGGCCACACACCACGCGTAGCTGCTCCAATGATGCGCTTGACCGCTACGACACTGGCTTGGTTGGGCCTGATAGAATATTGCGTGCTTGAACATACAGGCAGCAACGGTTGCAGTTCCTGCAGCTGTTGTACAGGGGCATCCTGTGCACTGAGGCAGGGCCACCATGCTGGGTGCTGGCTTGAGTGTTGCGTTGCCGCCCACTGCCGTTGCTGGGCGCAGGTGCAGACCTGAACAGCTCGCTGCGCAGCCACCAGCAGCAGCTGGCGGCAGCTGAGGCGGGCAGGCGCAGCGAGGCAGCAGCAGCTGCAGCCAGGCTGGGGCAGCTGCAGCAGCAACTGGCAGAGGGTGAGGCGGGCCTACTGAGGCGCATGACAGGTGGGGCCACCTTGCTCCGCGGCTGTGCCTGGCACTGCTCGCGCACAAGCTTTTTTGTAGTGTTGTTGTTGTGACGAGTACTGATTGGCGCACATCTGGCTTTCCCAAGCATGCCAAGTTGCCCAAGCATGATGAGGCATGAGTGACGTGCTGCCTGCAGGCATGCTGGAATCTCGTGCCCAGGAGGTGGCTGCTGCACTGACAGGCGTGGAGCAACGCAGCAGCGAGCGGGACGAGCAATCCAGGTGCACGTCGCTGTCTGCAGGGGCTGCTGAAGACGCCAGCAGGAAACATATAACCAGCAACATCAAGGTGGCACTGCCTAATGTTACACCGGCACTGGCTGTTGCAGCTGCAAGTGAAAGTGCCCCTTGGGCCCAAGATCCCCTGCTTTGTGCACAGCTGCGACGTGTGTCTGTTGCTGGCCCAGCCGCTGACGTGGCGTGATCTCAAGCACTGGCTGTTGCACCTGCAAGTGCATGTGCCCCTTGGGCGCTGGGTTGCTGCATTGTTCATAGGTGCCACACATCTCTGTTGCTGCCCTAGCCGCTGACGTCGCCTGACCTGCTGCGCCTGGCCCCGCAGGCGTGCTGTCGAGTCGTCGCTGTCTGCGCTACTGTCAGCGTCGCTGGCCTCAGAGGCGGCTGGCCTGGAGCGGCTGGCGGTGCTGGAGGGTGGGCTGTCGGGGTGGCCCAGGCGGCGGCAGCAGCACAGACAGCACTGGCGGATGCAGCCAGCCAAGGTGCGGCAGCAGCTGACATTATGTGGTGGTGCTGTTGATCTGCACGCGCCCCAGCCGGGCTGCTGCATCACATGCCATGCTTTGTGTATGCTAGCTACACATACGCGTGTACACGCGCTGCTGTGTGTTTTCAGCTGCAGTTCTGTATGTGTTCCGCATCTGTTGCAGGCCTGTCGCAGCTGTCTGCTGCTGGTGCTGCCGGGCGGCTGGCTGTGGAGGGCAGGGAGGCTGAGCTGAGGGAGGAAATCAACGCAGCCCTGCGCAAGATGCGCGCGTATGCGAGGGACATGGAGGTGAGGCGACAGCAGAGGTGGCACAGACGCCTCTGCAACATGCTTGTGGCCGCCACTGCAAGACAAGGGAGTTGCAGCGGTGTCGGCAGATGGGCTGGTGTCGGCACTTGCGCAGCTCACCCTGCACATCATGCACACGTAAACGTCATGGCGCGCCTCTGATGCAATGCACGGAGTGGCTGTGCAGCTGCAGGAGGCAGGGCCCGTCGCTGGTACTGCTCCGACAGCTCAACCCTGTGCTCTGGCACGCTGTGCACTGTGTGTGGTGTGCAGGAGTCGCTTGACCGTGAGCGTGTGAAGCTGGAGGAGGTGCTGAGGGCAGAGATCAAGGCACGCAAGCACCACGACAAGGCCCTGGCAGACGGCCTGGGGGCGGCTGAGGCCAAGGCAGCGTCTGGGCTGGCAGCACTTGCACAAAAGTGTGAGGCGGCGATGGCGGAGCTTGAGCAGAAGAGCGAGCGGCTGGCGCAGGGGCAGCAGCAGCTGGGGCAGAAGCAGGCGGAGCTTGCCGGCAATTGCCAGACACTTGGAAAGGTGCGCAGTTGGCAACAGCCAGCGCTGTAGGCCATACAGCAGCTGTGGTGAGGCAGCTGTGCTGTCACGTCGAATGCACATCAAACAGAAGACAACAGCCTGCACACAGCGTTTCCAGGCGTGCTGTGTAAGCATGTTGCAAGTCATGTGGCTGCTGGCAAACTCATTCTGTTTGCCGCGCTGAAGGATGCGCAGGTGCTGGCGGGCAAGCTGGACAGCCAGGCATTGCCAGGCATTGACGGGCTGCAGGCGGCGCTGCAGCAGCTGGAGCAGCGCCAGGCAGCAGCAGCTGGGCAGCTGCAAGCAGATGCTGCTGCAACACGCGGCCAGGTGGCGCAGCTGCGGCAGTGGTTTGACGCCAACCAGGTGGGCCGCATGCGGTTGTGGTGTGTGACTGCTGCGCTGGGAAGCAATGCGCGTCGCAGTGCATTCGTTGCAAAGCATGGCGGTTGTTGGCCTGTTCATAGGCGCGTGCTGTGCGAGCACTAGCATCTAAAACTTGCACTCCATGATGAAGCTTGCTTCCACCTACTCATGCACATACATAGCTGCTGCCGGCGCTGCAGCATGACATGCTGTGCTTGTGTGTGCCGCGCCTGTCAGGTGGACGCTCAGCTTGCAGAGGAGGTGCTGCGGCAGGAGGTGGCAGAGCAGCTAGCAGCAGCAGCGGCGACAAGCAAGCTGCAGCTGGCTGAGCTGGCAGGGCAGCTGGACAGCCAGGGGGCACAGCTGCAGGCACAGCTGCTGGAGGCGCAGCAGGCCTGGGTGCACGGCAGGAAGCTCTTGCAGCAAAGGTGGGCTGCTGTGTTCAGTCATGCAGCAGCTGCTTCTTGATGCTGCTATGTGTCTGCCACAATCCGTTCGGCTTGAGGTGGCCCTTGCTGGCGTGTCACAAGGTTTTTCATCATGCCAGCACGCTGCGCACGCGGTGCACCACATACTGCACCTTTGACTTGCTGCACTGCCATGGCCCGCGTCTGCATGCCTGCAGGGTGATCAGCAATTGATAGCTGCTCAGGCAGAGCTAGAGCGCCTGAGCGCTACAGCGACAGCTCTGGCCAGTGGCAGCACAGCAGCTGAACAGCAGGCGGCTGTCACTGCACGCCTGCTGCAGCAGCTGCAGCAGCAAAGTGAGCAGCTGCACGGCAAGCAGAATGAGCAGGCAGTGCAGCTGGCGACGGCACAGGATGCCATAACACACAGAATGCTGGATGTGGAATCAGCAGCCAGCATGGCAGTTGCTAGGGTTGGCTGTGAAATCACTGCAGCAAAAGCAGATGTCATGTCACTGGTGGATCACCACTCACTCAGCCTCAAAGCAGCAACGGATGACATCGCAAGGCTCAAGCAAGGTGCAGCAGCATCTGTCGCAACTGCTGCGGAAGACAAGGCAGCGGCAGCAGCTGCCTTGCATGCAGAGACGGCAGCACTCAAGTCGGGCTTAGCAGCCTTGAAGTCAGACCTTGCAGCAAGTGTAGCAGATGCGAAGCTGTCAGAG
Source organism: Scenedesmus sp. NREL 46B-D3 (assembly GCA_014080715.1). Classification (NCBI taxonomy): domain Eukaryota; kingdom Viridiplantae; phylum Chlorophyta; class Chlorophyceae; order Sphaeropleales; family Scenedesmaceae; genus Scenedesmus; species Scenedesmus sp. NREL 46B-D3. The sequence continues at coordinate 8,844 of JACERP010001608.1, read as the reverse complement.
GAGGTGGAGTTCCTGGCACTGCATGAGAAGGTGGACCAGGTGGCTGTCGCAACACAGTGCCAGGCGGCAGCGGCAGCGGAAGCTGTAGCATCCGGCCTCACAGCCGCTACAGCTGCTGCCACGGCAGCGGTGCAGCAGGTGTCAGCCAAGGCCGAGTCTGGCCTGCAGGGCCTGCGGCAGCTGGTCAATGACGTCCGCCAGAGTTTGACCGACAAGGTTGACCATGTTGACCAGCAGCTGACGGAGACGGCTGCACAGCTCAGGGCGCACGAGGCGGCAGCGGCACAGCAGCTGCAGCAAACCCTGGCCAGGGCCAAGGCGCTGCTCACTGCAGACATGACGGAGGCGGTTGGGCGGGTGGCGCAGCGTGTCGGGGCATGCGAGCAGGCTGCGGCGCTGGGTCTGGCTGCAGGTCAAGAGCAGCTGCAGTCGTGTTTTGCAGCTGCAGGCGAGCGGCTGCAGCACCTTGAGGCTGCGGCTGGGTCTGCAGGTGCCGCACTTGAGCAGCAGGCCGCTGCACTGCAGCAGCATGAGCAGCAGCTGCAGCAGTTGGAGTCACATACACAGGGTGCTGTGGAGGACCTGCGGCAGCATGTCGAGCAGCTGGGGGCCCTTGAAGCAGCTGCACAGCAGACAGCGGACAGCTTGTATGTGCTGCAGCAGCAGGCAGATGAGGGGTGTGCTGGCTTGCAGGAGGCAGTGGCGTCGGCTTCCATGCATGCAGACAGGATCGCCTCCCTGGAGGCTTCTGCCCTGGAAGCATCGGACGCCCTTGCAGCGCATGAGCAGGAGGCCTCGAACTTCAAGGCAGTGCAGGCCAACCATGGGCAGCAGCTGGAGCTGCTGTCACAGAAGATGGACAGCCAGGCTTCAGCGCTGAGGCAGCAGCTGGCAGCGGCGGCGGACAAGCTGCAGCAACAGCAGGCGGCAGCTGCTGCGACGGCTGCCGCAGCGGCCGGGGAGGTGCTGCGCCTGGTGGGGCAGCACACCGACCAGCTGGCTGAGCTGGAGCAGGGGCTGCAAGACTCCGAACTGAAGCTCTCAGAGACTGCAGAGGACCTGGCGACAAGCATCGACAGCAAGCTAGAGGACCTGGCAGCAGCAGTGGCTGAGGGGCAGCAGCAGCTGGATCTGTCGGAGCAGCAGCTGCAGGAGCAGATCCGAGACCAGGCGGAGGCAGCAGCGCAGCAGGCACGGGCAGCGCAGGAGGCAGCCTTGACAGAGCTGCAACAGGCCCTGCAGCAGCACGTCGCAGCGACTGCGGGGCAGCTGACTGAGCAGCTCACGTCTGGGCTGGAGGCTGCAGCACAAACGCAGGCCAGCACTAGGAATGAGCTGCTGGAGCTGCTGGAGGAGACAGCAGGCAAGCTAGCAGCTGACCTGGAGGCTGCAGCAAGCAGGGCAGGTGAGCAGCACCAGCTTGTGCAGCAGCGAGCGGCACAGCTGCAGGAGCAGCTGCAGGCACATGAGCGGCAGGTGCAGCTACATCTTGAGCAGGCGGCAGCTGCAGCTGCAGATCATGCGGACGCAAACATGCAGGCACAGGCAGATCAGCTGCAGCAAGTCGGTGCAAAAGCAGCTGCAGACCTGCTGGCTGCCAAGGCAGCACTGCAGCAAAGCTGCAATGCTTCCGCTGAGGCTCTGCAGCATGAGCTGTCACGGATTGAGCAGCAGCTTACAGAGCTGCACAGCAGCATGGTGCAGCAGCAGGAGCTGGAGCAGCAGCTCCAGCAGGCTGTGGACAGCTTGCAGGCAGAGCAAGAACGTGCTGGCATGGCGCAGCAAGCACAGCAGGCGCAACTGTTGGTTGGCATGTCCGACCTGAAATTGCAGCAGGAAGAGGCACTGCAGCAGCACCTGGAGCAGCAACGACAGCAGCTGCAGGCAGCTATTGCTGGCATGCAGGCTGAGCTGGCAGGCAAACAGCAGGAACAGCAAGCACAGATGGCGATTAAATTAAATGCCATGACAACAGAACAGCAGCAAACTGCAGCTCAGGCAGAGCAGGTGCAACAACAGCTGACAGCAGCTATGGATGGTCTGCGGGCTGAGCGAGATAACACAGCTGTCCATCAGCAAGAGGAGCAGCTGCAGATGAAGCTGGTAGTGGAAAGCTTACTGACAGAGCAGGAGCGGGCGCAGCTGCAGCATGCCACCGTGGCGCAGCTGGTCCAGGAACAGCTGCAAGCGCAAGCACGGGATCTTGCAGTCCAGTTGCAGAGCGTGCAGCAGCAGCTGCAGGCTGACTTGCAGCAGTCGGCTGCAGATGTTGCTGACCAGCTGCAGCAGCTCCAAGGGCGGCTGGAGGGCTTGAGTGCTGCATTAGATGACCAGGGAGAGCAGATGCAGCAGGGCCAGCAGCAGGCTGAGCAGGGCTTGCAGCAGCTGGAGCAGCAGCTGCAGGAGGGCCTGGAGCAGCTGCAGGAACAGGCAGCAGCACAGGAGTTGCAGCTGCATGACCAGCAGGGCCTGCTGGAGCAGCAGCAGCAACAGGCGGCAGCCACAACCCAGCAGCTGCAGCAAGCTGGCAGCAGCTGCCAGCAGCAGCTCGAGGCAGTACAGGCTGCTGTGGGAGCGCAGCAGCAAGCGCTGGCAAGAAGCCAAGACCTGAGTGCTGCACACACAGCAGAGCTGGAGCGCTTGTCAGAGCGGCTTGGCGCACATGCGCTGAAGTTGGATGAGGCAAGCCAGAGCTTGAGCGGCAGCTGGCAGGCAGCAGCTGGCGGGCTGGCGGCGAGGGTGGACGATGCGCGGCGCACTGCGGGTGCCCTGGAGGAGAGGGTCCTGGGCTTGGAAGACAAAGTGACAGGTGAGCTGCGTGGGGCTGTCAATGCATTGTCTGAGGCAGCAGCAGGCACGGCAGACACGCTGCAGCAGCTGCAGCAGGCGCACCAGCAGCAGGGAGAGCAGCTGCAGCAGTGGACAACAGCGCGGTTGATTGAGGTGCAGGGAGCCGCGACGCAGCAGACCTCAGCCATACTGGAGACTTTCGAGGGCCTCAAGCAGCAACATGCATCAGCACGCGAAGATCTAATGATTCTAGAAGCCAAGCTGCAGCAGATGCAGGATGCAGCAGCTGCAACTCAGCAAGCAGCAGCAGCCGGCCTTGCCGTAGTCGTCGCAGCCTTGCCAGAAGAGACCCACGGTGCACTGGCTGCTGCATTTGCACGGCAACAGCAGGATGCAGCAGCAGTGCAGGCAGAGCTGCAGCAGCACCAGCAGCTGCTGCAGAACATGGTGACAGGAGCTGTTCAAGCAACACAGACCAGGTTGCAGCTGTCAAAGCAGAGCTTGCGGCTATCCAGATCCAGCAGGCCTCTGCAGCACAACAGGGAGCAGTCTTCACCATACAGCTACAGCAGCTCAAAGAGGAGGTAGCGGCAGCTTCTGCAACATGTACAGCAGCAGCGACCGCTGAGCTTACAGGAGCAGTTGCGGGACTGGAAGCCAAGCAGCTGGCAGCCTTGTCTGCCCTTTAAACAGAGGTACAAACACACCAGCAGCAAGCAGGAGATATAACAGCAGCTGCAGCAGCAGATATGAAGCAGCACCTGGAGGCCCAGCAGCAAGCCAATGCTGAGCTTCAGCGGCAACTAGCAGTGGCTGGGCAGGCGTTGGTTGCGCTGTAGACACAGATGCAGCAGCTGCAGGAGGCAGCAGTCGCTGACATAACATAGTCATGCGCAGCAGTGTCAGCTGATCTTGCAGCATACAAAGTGAAGGTTCAATGTGCTGTGGCAGGGCTGACAGCACAACAAACAGCTGCAGAGGCCGTGCTAACGGATCTGAGGCAGGAACAACAGCAGCAGGCCAACAGTGCAGAAGCTGCTGCTCAAGAAGTGCAGCAACACTTTGCAGCATTAAGCGGTGCCTTGGATACAGCGCAGCAGCAGCTCAACAGGCAGGCGTGATTAAACAGCTGGAAGTTGACTTGCATGCAGCAGTTGCTGCACAGGAAGCGGCAGCTGCTGGCGTGGCTGCTACTTGGGCGGTTGCTTCCGCTGAGCAACAGCAGGCCCTTGCCGCTCTGCAGGTAGACATTCAGCAGCAGTTACAACTAGCAGCAGCTACGTCACAGGCGGCAGGTCAGCAGCTTGACGCGATACTCTCCGAGTTAGCCAATGTGAAGCAACAGCAAGGGGCAGCTATGCAAGCCCTGGAGATGCAGCTGCAGCAGGTCAGCGTGACAGCTGCAGCAGCATCTGTAGAGGTGGAGCAGAAGGTGACTGCTGCTGGTGCTGCAGCCTTGGCTGCTGTGCAGCAACAAGTGGCTGTTTTGTTCACAACAGCAGAGGCACAGCAGTGTGCTGCTGTTGCAGAGCTACAAGGCCAGTTGGAGCAACTGCAGCAGCAGCACGACAACGCAAATGCGACTTTTTTGACAGGTCAAGCTGCTGGGTCCGCTGCCAACGCAGAACTGCGGCAGCAGCTGACCGCAGTGCAAGCAGAGATGCAAGCAGCAGAGTTGCAGGTGCTGAAGCAGTTGCAGAGCCAAGATGGTGAGGTGCAGCTTCAGATGCAGCGGCTGCTGAGTGACCTGCGGCTGCAGCGCAGCCATCAAGAGCAGGCTGCTCAGGAAGCAGCACATGCAGCACAAGCAGCCCTGGAGCAGACATCAAGTGAGATGTATGCAGAGCTGCAGTCATTAAAGAGCAGTCAGGAGGGGCAGCAGGCAGCCCTGACCGATGCAACAGCGAACTGGGCCACTGCCCAACAGCAGCTTGCAAGTGATGCTGACCAAAAGATAAGCAGCAGCAGGCAAGAGCTGCGGGCTGCCATGGAGGACCTGCGCAGCACCATGCAGCAGCACAGCAGCAAGCAGTGTGCGGACTGACAGAACATGCTGGAGCAGCAGCTGGCTGCTGCGACAGCTGCTTCTGCCGCTGGCACACAGCTGCTGGCAGCAGACCTGCAGCTGGTCAGAGGAGAGGTGGCTGCAGCAGCTCAGCAGCACCGGCAGCAGTGGCAGCAGCAGAGGCAGCATCTGCTGCTGTTATGCAGAGCTTGCGGGGTGGGTGGGTGGTGACGCGCATGTTTGGGCTTTGCGGTATGCCTGGTGTGCAGAAACGGTGAACTGCATCACCTTGCTGCTGCTGCTGTACAGCAAGCAGGGTGCGCCATGCAAGGGAATTACTGCGGTTGACCTGTGCTGCTGTTGTGCTCTGTGTCCCTGCAGGTGAGCTGGCTGAGCAGGTGGAACGTTTGGCAGCTGCAGATGCTGAGCTGGCACTGAAGCTGAACGCTGTAGCAGCAGAGCTCACAACAAGCCTGGCTGAGCAGCAGGCGGCTGTGCAACAAGGGGAGCACAGTGACAGCCTGACTGCTGGCTTGGTTGAGCAGCAGGCCATGTGCAGCCGCTTGGCGGAGCAGTTGGAGCAGCTGCAGCAGAGCAGTGACCAAGCTGCTGCTGCTGCTGAGCAGCTTGCGGCACAGCAGCTTGCTGCCCTTGGCAATGCCGTTGGTGCCCTGAAAGAGCAGCAGCGGGAGGCTGGGGAGCACCTCAAGATGCTGGAGACCCACATGCAGCAGGGCCAAGAGGCAGCATCAACAGCCCTCAACACGGGATTGGCCACGGCCACTGCAGCTGCGGCTGCAGCGCTAGCTGCTGCGCAAGCAGGTCTACAAGAGCAGCTGCAGCAACAGCAGGGGCAAGCAACAGCTACAGCCGAGTCCGCACAGGAGAAGCTGGCTGTCCTAGCGGCCACAGCTGATGCATTGAGACAACAGCAGGAAGCAGCAGCAAAGGAGCTCGCTAGCGTTGGGGACCAGCTGCAGCAAGACAGGGCAACTGCAGCAGCCAGCGCTGCTGTTATCCAAGCACAGGTGACTGATGCTACTGCGACTGCTGCAGCTGAGCAGCAAGAGGCTATTGCAGTACTGCAGGTGCAGCTACAGCAGCATGATGTGGCTGTTGCTGCCCTAAAGGCTGTACACCAATCAGGATTGTCCTCCAGCGGTGCAGCTCTCGAGGCGCTGCAGCAGCAGCTGGCAGCTTTGAAGGCGGAGTTGCAAGCAGTGGATGAGCACCTGAACGAGCAACTGCAAAGCGAAACTGGTAAGACACAGTGGGTGCTGCTGTGATGTAGCAGCCATGCTGACATTGCAGAGCAGCAGCTGCATGCTCCTGCTGTATGTTGTACATCATCAACTGACAGCAGTGAACAAATTTAGCTGGAAGGCCAGTGCCAAAGCATGTCACTGCACTGCCTGACAATCAGCCCTATGCATTGTCCATCAGCACACAGTGTGACTGACACACCTGCTACTGCTGCATATCTGCCTCAAATGTGGCAGGCGACCTTGCACAACAGATCAGAGTGCTGGAGTTGCAGCATGCAACCAGGTTGGATGCAGCCACAGCTTTGCTACAAGCCGGCATGGCTGAGCAGCAGCAGCACATAGTCACAGCAGCAACAGAGCAGGCAGAGCAGCTGCAGAGCAGACTTGCCAGCACACAAGGTGCCTTGCAGCAGCTAATGGATGAAGCTGCTCATCAGAAGGAGCAGCAGCAGCACGCCTTGGAGTCCCTGCATGCAGAAGTTGAGCAGCGGATGCAGCAGCAGCTGCAGCAGTTTGCGGAGACGTCAGAGCTGACAGGTCAACAGCTGGCAGCAGCTGTGGCGTCCCTGGCTGTGCTGAAGCAGCAGCAGGAGGCAGCCACACAAGCGGTAGACTTGCAGCTGCAGCAGGACAGGGCGGCAGCTGCAGCAGAGGTCGAGCAGAAGGTGGCGACTGCTGTTGCTGCAGTGCAGCAGCAGGCTACTGCAGCTCTAGCTGTGGCTGCAGCACAGCAGCAAGAGGCAGTAGCAAAGCTGCAGGCACAGCTGCAGCAGCAGCATGACCAGGTGGCAGCGGCTGTGACGGCGGGCCAGTCTGACAGTGTGGCTGTTGTTGCAGAGCTGCAGCAGCGGCTGATGGCTGTGCAGGCAGGGTTGCAAGCGGCAGACCAACAGCTGCTGGAGCAATTGCAAATCAAAACTGGTGAGATGCAGCAGGCTGTGCAGAAGCTGACGACAGAGTTGCAGCAGCAGGAACAGCAGCAGCAGCAAGTTTTGCAGGCAGCCATTGATGCTGCGCACACGGCACAGCAGGAAACGTTGAATGAAGTGACCGGACAACTGCTGGCATTGCATGGCCAGCTAGGACAGCAGCAGGCAGCACTGTCCGGTGCTGTGGTAGAGCTGACCAGCAAGCAACAGCAGCACATAGCTGAAAGCGACGCATGGCTGGCAGCAGCCAAGACAGAGCTCGAGGCCAGTTTGGGGCAGCTGAGTGTTGCCATTGAGCAGCAGGCAGACAGCAGTGCAGCTGAGTGGCAGCAGCAGCTGGCAGTGACACGGCAGCTTCTAGAGCAGCAGCAGGCGGCTACTGGCAGAGCTCTTGCAGCACTGAAGGAACAAGCACAGCTTGCCACCACCCAAGCACAGGATGTGACAGTGAACCTGCAACAGCTGCAGCAGAGCATGGCTGGCAAGATTGCAACTTTGGCCAGCGTAGAACGCTGCAGCCGGCTTCAAGAACAGCAAGCTCAACTTGAAGCTAGACTTGCGGCTAGCGAGCAGCAGCTGGTTGCACAGCTGCAGCAGTTGAAGGAGCAGCTGACAGTGGGAGCTGCAGCAGACACGTCAGCAGCCCAGCAGCAGCTCCAGGAGTGCCTGGGGCAGCTGCAGCAGCAGCAGGAGCAGCAACTGCAGCGTCAAACAGCAGCAGCGGGTGATATCGCCGCAACTCTGAGGGGTGGGTCGCAGTAGCTAAGACCGGGCATTGCGCTGCTGCTTGTGGCACCAATCTCATATTGCACGTGTGCTGCACTTATATGTATGACATTCAGCATGTTAACATAAATTGGTTGGTCTGCGCTGCTGCACCGGGTTTCTCTGCAGGTGAGCTTGCAGCCAAGGCAGAAGCGTTGGCAGCTGCAGATGCTGAGCTGGCGTCACAGCTGGAGGCAGCAGCAGCACAACACGCGGCAAGCCTGGCAGAGCAGCAGGCAACTGTTCAGCAGCAGACTGAGCGCAGTGGAAGCATGGAAACCAGCATAGCACAGCTGCAGCAGGAGTTACAAAACCAGCTGACTGCTGCTGCTGAGACGCAGCAGTCTCTGCAGCAGCTTGCACGTGACCTGCAGCAGCAGGAAGAGCAGCAGCGGCAAGCAATGCAGGGAGCAGCAGAAGCAGCCCAACAGTTACATGCTGGAGCGGTGGCTACCTTGAATGCAGAGCTGCTGGCGCTGCATGGCCAGCTAGAACAGCAGCAGGTAGCGCTTCCCAGTGCTGTGGGAGAGCTGAACAGCAAGCAGCAGCAGCACATGGCTGAAAGTGACGCATGGCTGGCAGCAGCCAAGACAGAGCTTGAGGCCAGTTTGCAGCAGCTGAGTGTTGCCATTGAGCAGCAGGCAAACAGCGGTGCAGCTGAGTGGCAGCAGCAGTTGGCGCTGACACGGCAGCTTTTAGAGCAGCAGCAGGCGGCGACCGCGGAAGCTCTTGCAGCGCAGCTGAAGGAGCAGGCCGGACTTAGCTCAAATCAAGTGCAGGGACTGCTGGCAAAGCTACAGCAGCTGCAGCAGCAGCTGGCTGGTGATGTGGCAGCTGTTGCAAGCAGTGCTGAACAGGGCAGCCAGCACTGCAGTCAGCTGCAGCAGCAGCAGGCCAACCTTCAGGCCAGTCTTGCAGCTAGCGAGCAGCAGCTGGTTGCACAGCTGCAGCAGGCGAAGGAGCAGCAGACAGCGGCAGCTGCAGCGGACACGTCAGCAGCCCAGCAGCATCTTGAGCAGCCGGGTTGGGCAGCTGCAGCGGGAAAATGGCCAGCAGTTTCAGCAGCATGCAGCAGCTGTGGCTGCTCTGC
>JACERP010001607.1:0-17719 GCA_014080715.1 Scenedesmus sp. NREL 46B-D3 | reverse complement strand
CTTCTTCCCGCCAGGTGCGACCATCAGGGCTTGTAAGCTCACAAGCTTGACGCAAATGGCGCATATGACACAAGTGACACAAGTGATGCATGTGACTCCAGTAGCAGCTATGTGCCTCTGCTACGCAGCAGGCAGTGCCATCATGGCGTGAAGCATGCCAGTGGCCCAGTGCGGCCAGGATTGGACACTATCACAGCTACCTACGGCACAGCAGTGTGTACACGTGCATGGGTCAACGCTCGTGTAGCTGAGTTGATTGGCTATGCTTGGCGGTCGTCAATTATTTCTGCGTCGTGGCTGCCAGCAGGCATTTGCATTGCCCCCAGGTTTGAGAGCTGCTCCACTTCCATCCGCCATGCAGATGGGCGAGCCACACTCAACAATCACATCAGGTGTTGGTGGAGCAGTCCAAGCAGTGAAGGTGCGGGCACGCAATGCTTGGCACAGTGCATGTGTTCGCATGCACCAAGCTGGATACTTGATTATGCATTTTTTGGCTGAATTGCATAGTGTACACTTGTTGCCCTGCCAGTTTGTTGCAAACATCCTGCCGCAGCCGGTATTACTGAGTCAGCGGCTTGACTTAACCGAGTTAGCTGTTGCCTTCTCACACCCGCTGTTACTGCTGCTCTGCACACACCCTGCTGCTGCACACATCCTGCAGGAGCTCGGCAAGGCAGCGAAGCAGGCGCTGCAGCAGCAGTGATGCGCCATGCACAGGTGGGCGCAGCATGTGGCCAGCAGCTGACATGGTCTCACATCTCCAGCTGTGACTGTCAGGCAGGGCCCTATCGACCCCTTGCGTTGTGTGGCGGTGCATGCCAGCAGCTCCCCATTCCGCGCATGTAATGCTAAAGTGCAAATGTGTGCATATGTTGGCGCTGGCAGCCACCTGCTGCATAACATATGCCCACGACCAGTTTGCGTTACAAACGACAACCCCAGCAATGCAATCTGCCTGTTAAACATTGCCGTGATGCGATAGGCACATGTTTGCATTGTGTTTTGGCTATTACAGCGCAGTGCGGCGGCTGCAGCAGGCCTGTTGTGTCAACGAGGGCACACCGTGACCATGCCGCAGCCAACGGGAGCCGTGCACATGGACACTGGGGTCACTGGTTCGCCCTCTTGTGCGCATCACGCAGGTGGCAGGCGGCAATGGCTGGCAAGCTCTTCGTACAACTATTATGAATTTGGTCAGGCACATGGCATGCCCAAGTCTTGCCAGTTGGCACCCTGAAGCTGCAGGACCTGGGGGGTGTACAGGGGAGGTCCTGCCGGGCATGCTGCTTGAAAGAGCTGCTAGCTGCATCGCAATCAGCGTTTGGCTAAGCATGCACAGTATCGGCTGTTGGCGTGGGATAGAGTTTGAGACACGTCATTGGTGTAATCCCGTGTTAACTCTGTGGTGCCTTGATGTGTGCTGGCAGCAATACGTTGGACATCTACATTATGTACCCTTCATCATATGGACGTGAGCACAGTTGTGCGCGAATATGCATGTTGAGGACATGTACCCTGTGACCACGGATTGCCTTTGTCAGAGCAATCAAACACGACTAGGCTTGTCAAGCATTCTTGAGGAAAACGGTGTTCACAACACATGAGCGTCTCAGGGCAGCGAGGGCCAGCTGAACTCGGTTATTCAAACAATTCACGCGTTTATTTGCGATACAAATCACTGTTGACCTGCATTGAGGATGCGTGGAATTCGTGGAGTCCGAGGCAAACGATTGGCCAGACAATATAACAGACCATCCGATTACTCCAGACATTCTCAGACGAACTTCACGCGCGCCGTACGTACTCGTGTTATTGTATGATAAACAAATTAGTACAGTCGGTACGCTGCCAAGTACAGTAGCTTCGTGCTTGAGAACTGTTGCATCCAAAAGTAGCAAAGTGCTCAGCAGATACCAGAGACTTTAATCTAACAGTATTCGCAAGTTTTGGCAAATTTAGGCATAGGCGCTGCTGCGTGAGTAGCTTACTGGCAGGCAGCAGTCAAGTAAAGGTAGGCTGTCACAGAAGTCCAGTCTGCTGTAGCTGCACTGCACCTTTCGCGTTGTTAGCAGGTGTTTGGTATGCCTAACCAGTTCATTTCACAACTACAGTATGCATGCGGCTTGTTGCCTCTCTCATCTGGGCTGCTTCTTGCAAGTCAGTGGATGCTGCTGTATTGCTGCTGCCATTCTTACCTGGCCAAAAATTTGTCTGTTGGGGGTGCTTATGCAGAGAAGGAGCCATGTCAGACACTATGAACACGCTGCTCAACCCAGACTTTACATATCACTATGACAAGATATCCTGCATGAAGGTAAATTAGGCTTACCTTCTCAGCGGCGATGTTTGTGCTTGCGCGAAAAGCAGCAGAGCATGAAGACAGGGTGCAGACATCGACATCCCTTTCATGGGTTACCAGATTAATCGGGTTAGCACTACATGGCAGGGCTTATCATACACAGCTGAGCAGGCTGGGTTGCCGCCTGGACACACTGTCCCCACAGCATGACTTAGCCTTTATGCCGCTGCTAATGTTGCTGCTGCTGCAGGGGGCTTATTTCGCCCATGTTGTCTTTTGCTACTTGGTGATGTTGACTGGTGCGGGCGCTTTTGTCAGCCGCGTTGTGCCGTCCTTCAAGTGGACGCATGTGTGGTTCGGCAGGTGGGCGCTCCCCTGCAGCAGCTGTGCCCCACTACAGTCCACAGCCAGACTCTGCACCGGCAGCAGACAAGTGGCTACCCCCCGTTCCGTTGCAGCAGCAGCAGTGCATTCATATACTCCAACACCTCAGGGATGCATGAATAAGCAGACGCTCCATCAGTGGTGCAGGCTTTTTGAGGCAACAGGCCCTGCGTGCGCCACTCTTACCAAGTTCCTGCAGGAATCCCAATCGTGTTGGTATCTTGTGTTTGCTCTCCTGTGTGCACATCACAGGCACTTGTGGCTGCGTCTGACTTTGTTGCTGCGTTTGTATGGCCGCGCTGCCTGTCCTGCAGGGGTTACATCATCAGCATGCTCTGGGCCACAGCCACATCGCTGGTCATCCACAACAGCGGTTTGCCACCAGGTGACATAGTCTAGAGACCTTCTTATGTGCATCACATTGTGGTGCCAAACCTGCCAACGTTCACACAGGTAGCAAGCAATCGTGAGACCTGCTTTGTGACCAGCCTTGCTGCTGCGTTGCGGCAACCCGCCCTGCTGAGCATCTGCTGCTCCGTCTGGTGCATATGGCTGTTGGCTCCCTTGGGCATGCTATCTGACTCCTCCACACCTGCCTGCATGCTTGCCTTTCTGCAGCCACACTCATCAGCTTTGTGTGGGTGATGGGTGGCCTGACCATCGGCTGGATCATCATCAAGTTTCATGAGGCGCGCATGCAGCGACTGGCCCTAGCAGCAGTAGCACGCAGCCTTGGCGACGCTCCTGCAGGGCCGATCACAAGTGGCGGCATCAGCAGCAAGCAGCCGCTGGACCTGGCCGCCCGCATCGACGAGGAGAAAGGCCGCATCGCAGGCTCCAAGACCTTTGTGCAGCGCTTCTTCTCGCTCAAGGCATTGCACGGCATGATCATGTTCACCAGCTGGATCAACATCGTCGGCCGCATCTTTGCGTCCAACCAATCCGGCGACTTCACGTGCCACACATACCCTGTGTACAAGCCCCTGGACACGCCAGACATCCCTGACAGTGCCAGCCTGGATGTGGCATCGCTCACGCTGCTGCCGACGCACGACCCCAACTATGCGCGCCTGCCCTGGGCCAAGCTAGGCACCGCAGGGTGGGGGGCCGCGCTCAGCCTGGGACCCTTGGCGGGCGCTGCGCTGGTCGGCGCTGTCGTGTCGTACTTGGCCGCGCGCAAGGTGCGCAGCGCTGGCAGGACCACGCCAGAGGCGCTGGAGGCCGGCAGCGGCAAATGATTGAGTGGTGAGGCGCAGCGCGCAGCGTTAGTTGCGTGGCATTGGACAGTCGGACTGTGCGAGTGGAGTGGAGCTGTGGTGCATTGTCAGTCTCGCAGCGGACAGAAAATATGTGTGAGTGGAGTGGCTCTTGCAGTTGCAGGAGGGAATGGCAGCTGCCGGCGCTTTTTTGCTGTTTGTCTGATACGTTAGGAGTGCGTGTGCGGCAACTAAGGGGGAGGTCCATGGTGATCTTGGGCTGACACACTGTACAACTGCTGACACGCATCCCTGCCGTGCCTGGGCTTGCATGCTGCATATTCAGCTGGCATGCCCCTCCTGCTCCTTCGTGTGACAGCGAGCCTCTACACGACGCTTGCAAGGGGTGGACAGTCAGAAACGACACAGAAACTTTTGGAAGCATGTGGGAGCATGTTGTGATTTGGCTTTGACCCTGCTATTCTGAGGAAAGCAAATGCCAATGCGCCTGCTGTAGACGTGCTCAAGCTTGTGGTCAACCCGCATTTGCATACCACTGCACTTGTGCTGGAGGCTGGCAGCAGGAGCAGCATGTTGAAAATTGACAGTGACCAGTTTCCACTGCTGCGATAGACAGGTCTACTGTAAGCACCGTCAGCTGGTGCCGTTTGCAACCATTTTGTTGCCCGCTGCACTGTCTTGTGTTTCTCTCGGGGCGGCCTGTGACTGGAGCTATTGTCCTGAACTGCCACTTGCCAGTGTCTGCGTCTGGCAGGTCACCAAAGTGTGGCCACTGTCATGTATGACAGCTGCAGGGATCTTTGACGGGGTGCATACATGCACAATCGTGCCGCGCTGTGTTGGCTGACTATCACTGGTCAGGAATAATGTTGGCCCTGGATTATGAAGCAGCGCTGCTGTGACAGCAGCACGCCTGATGGTGGCAAGGCCCATCGTGCCCACTGTCACACATTGTGCATGTTGGGGTGAGTGCTGCATGGCGGGCTCATATTTTGCTGTGATGACAGCATGTAGGGCATGTTGAAGGGCACAGTGGGTGAATATGCATGGAGCATGCAGGCGAAGAGGATACGCAGTCGTGTGTCCGACATTCCTTGAACTCCACGTTCTGCAGTGCTGAGCAGTGCAGCGCTCAACTGAACATTGAAAGCAAAGTGGCTGGGTTTAACAGCAGTGCACCCTAAGTACGTGTCCAGTGCTGTGCTATGTCTAAATGTGCACTTGTGCATTCACAACATAATTGATCAACTCCTACAGAGGACCCCTGGGTGTCGTGTTTATGGCATCAGCAGCCTGCTGGCAGCAATTGCAGCAGCTGCATGATGCAGTGCTCCGTTGTTAGGGTTATTGGGTCTGAGGCTGCATCTGGATATGCCCTGGTCTGCATGAGCACACGCAGCTAGGCACTTCCGTGCAGGTTGATGATGGGATGTCTGAAAGGACACAGCACTGTATGCATGCATATGTGTGGGTGTCACCTTGGTGACTGGACACCGTTGCTAAGCTAACAGCCCCGAGTGCTGGGCGAAGCTGTCAAAGCAGGGTTGAGAGTTGCCACCGATTGCAGCTTGGAAAGAGCGTTTTTGCATGTGCTGCAGCTGCACATTGCAGTTTTGTATCGTTCAGTAACTTGATCTGTCATACACTGGCCACTGTCGTAACGTCTCCACCTGTTACACTTCCACATCAACGTCAGAATCACAGCATGAACTTCACACAAACAGATACTGTAACAAGCAACTGCTGTGCTTGTACAACTCCCATCCTACATGTATGCCGGTATCACGGAACTCGTAGATCATATGCTGTTATTAAGTCCAATGCACTATGTGTCCAGATGATGATGCCACAGCACCAGTCCTGAATGCAGGACAGAATATGTGAGAAGGACACAGCACTGCATGCATGCAGATATGTGTGGTGCTAACATTAGCACTTGCATTGCCTACTCCAATATATTCACAAAGGCCCTTGCAAGTTCAACTTGGCGAGCACTGCTAGCAGCAAAACATTGTGACAATAGGGCGTGCCTGTGGTTGTACAGGAGCCGCCTGTTCGGTCCCTAGCAGGACAGGACCTCTAACGTTATAGGAATGTGAAACAAACCACTCGCAAGCTTGAAAGAATGCTGTGCGACCATATGCATGATGCAGCCTGCAAGCACCAGCCAAAACGAATCCATGGTGCAGGTGTGCAGCTACGCCTTGCTGCTGCGCATGCATGTGAGAGGACACGGCACTAGCATGCAGTACACTGGCAGCCCACCCAACCCCCCGCATGTGTGTACTACACACGCACACATCATGAGTTCCAAACGGGTTGCTGCAAATGATGCAGGTTGGCTCGCATGGCTGCTATTGTTCAAGGTTGGACAGCATCATCTTCCCGCTAAGCCAAGCTTGGCTGAGCTATTACAGTCGTCGCCCAGTGTTGTCAGGCTGGCACCACACAACGCACTGCCCACTTGAGGTTGCAGACCATGCCAACATGTTGTGTACACAGCCATCCCCTGCCTCAAGCAGATGCCTGGCATTTGTGCAGGCGCAGCTGCGCGCCATTATAGACCTCCTGCTGACACCACAGAGGCCCTGCCGGGTCCACGCCAGCCGGCCGGCACACCTCACCAGCGGCGGTGCTGCTGCTGGTGCTGCCTGTGCAGCCGTACTGCCTCCAAGCTGTACAGCGGGTCGACACTGACGCGCCTTGCCAGCGCCCACAGCGCACCCTCGTCCGTCACTGCGTGCAGCCGGCCATACATGCGGTTGCACGTGCCGCACAGCCAGGCGCCGCTGCCGCACTTGGCCTTGCCTTCGCCTTCGCTGAAGCACCTGACACATGGCCGGTGGAACAGCCTGGGGGCCACAGCGCAAGCAGGGAGGCAGCACACAAGCATGTTGCTGTTGTATGTTGGCACAGCTTGGGCGACTGTTGGTTTTGAGTCTGGATCCACGGTGCAGGTGGTCATGGGGTGCAGGGCGCACATGCATGCACCATGGTGCTGCACCGACACAAGCAACACTCACACCATGCCACACTCCCATCTGCAAAGGTGCAGCAGGCTACAGGTGTACCGCAACCCATACCGGACGACCCCAAGCGTCCTGCAACAGCCCAGCACTTAACACACTCACAAGTCCACAACGCGCTGCAGCAGCACCAGGGCCTCTGGTTGCTCATGCAGCACCACTGCCAGCACCTTCAGGTTGAGCTGATGCTCCCGCCACAGCCGCTGCATGTCTGCATTGGAGTTGGCGTACTCCTTGGTTGGGGGCACCCAGCCAAGGATGGGCGCTGCACCAGACCAGCAGCCAGGCGCAGTTGCGGCTGCTGCCACTGCCGCTGCCCCCAGCCCCAACTCGGATGTTTTGGATGCTGCTGCTGGTGGCCCAGCTGGAGCCGCTGGCTGAGCTACAGCGGTTGTAGCTGCTGCAGTATCGGCTGGCTGGCTGCCGCTTGCACCCGCAGCGCTGCCGGCATCATTACAGCCAGCGACACTGCCAGTCAACGAACAGGTTGAAGTTGTGCCGCTGGAGCTAAATTGCTGCTGCTGTGGCTGCAGGAAGAGCTGTTGCGTCCCAGTATGAAGCTGGCTGGTGTCTCGCCGCACAGGTTGCTCACCTGCTGGCACTTCTGCTGTGTTGCTGCAGAGACTGCTGTCACTGCCGTTGCTGCCAGCTAGAGTTGCAAGCGCTGCCGCAGCTTCCTCAGCTGCTGCTGCATCTTCCCTTGCTGCAGCTACCTCATCATCAGCTGCACCTGCACTGCACGGTCCTGCTGTGTCAGCTGCTGCATATGCTGCTGCTGTGCTAGCAGCAGCCTGTTCCTGCAAGCGGCTGTTCACCTCCTTCACCCTCTCCCAGTTATCACAAAGCAGCACATCTTCCCTGACCATTTTGTTTGCTGCTGCAGCTGCCTTATAGCAGACCGGCTTTGTGCAGCACCACTGGCCGTTGATGGGCCGCACCTGCCAGCAGCAAGTGCAGCTGCGCCCAGCAAAGATGCTGTTGGCCTCCTGCACAGCTGCAACCGCCTGCGGCTGGTCCTGCAAAGCAGCCTCCACCACGCGTACGACCAACTTGTGCTCCTGCCAGACCCTGTCACGATCTGACCCCGGCATGTATGCACGGTCTGGCCAGCCTGCCATTGTGCCATCGTCGCCTGTCAGGGCTGCAGACACACGAGGTGGAGCTGGCTTGGGCAAGCGTACCGCAGAGCGCCCTGCTGACAGTTTGCTGGGGTGCCATGCAGCAGCATCCTTAGCGCTTGCTTTGCCCTTTGAGCTGCCGTTCTTGCTGACGTTGCTGCCTTTGCTGGCCTTGCCAATGCCTGTGCCTGTGCCTGTGCTGCCAGCGCCTGCTGCTGCCAATTCCTTGCCATGTAGAAGCACACCCTGCTGTAGCTGCTGCTGCTGGTGCTGATGCCGCAGCTGCTGCAGCACCTGCTGTTGCTGCTGCTGCTGCTGCTGGTGGTCGCGCACTGCTGCATGGGTATCCAGTGGCACCAGCAGCCCAGCAGACCGCATAAAAGACACTCGCATGCTGAGAGGCAGCTGCCGCACAGGCAGCACTGGCCTGTCATTGCCAGCGGTGCCATATCTACTGCTGACCCTGTTGACGCCAGAAACGGCTGCTGCCCCAGCTGTGGTTACTGCTGCAGAGGCACGAAGCAGCAGCTCATGTTGCTGCTCCTGCATGCCGCGCTGTGCAGTGGCTGCCGCTGCCGCTGCTGCTGCAGCTGATGGTGCCTGTGGTGCTGGAGCTGCTGGGTGCTGCTTCTCGCCAGCACTGTTATGTGGCCCCAACCGCTGGTCAAACTTTGTTGCCTTGCAGGGCAACGTTGCGGGTGCAGGAGTGTGTAACTGTGCGCCAGCCTCTGCAGGCCTCTTGCAGCCAGCAGCTGGAGTCTCCACCAGCCTTGCTTGCTGCTGCTCATTTGCAGATGCCTTGCTGTGCAGGCTCAGCAGCAAGTGCGCCAGTTGCATGAGGGCGGCTTGCTCCTGCGCCGGTGTGCATGCAGCTGCTGCGGCAGCTGACGTTGGTGATGCTGCTGCCAGCAACAGCCGCTTCATCTGCTGTACCTCTGCAAGTAAAGACCCCTCCTGCTCCATGTTGAGCATGCTGCCCTGCTGCTGAAATGCTGTGGCTGCTGATGCCTGCTTGATCACTGCTGTGATGGGTGCTTGCAGCTGCAGCATGTCGACATCCTGTTCAATGCTTCTGCGCGTTTCTGTGCTGCTGCTTGTGGCGTTATGTCCAGGCTGGTGACCCAACTGAGCTGTACAATGAGCCCTAAGCTCCTCATGCACGTGCTGCTGTGCATCTGTGGAGGCTTGCGGCCTTGTTTCAGGTAGGTGTCTGAAGTGTGTCAAACACCCACCTGCAGGGGCAGCAGTGGCCTTCATGCAGGAAGCAGCGGAAGAGACAAGGCAGGCCATCCAAGTAAGGCCACTTCAGTCTCCACAGCGATACCAAGCTGCATCTCAAGTGCTTTCTGCTCTTCGCAGGTAATGCCCAGCAAGTGCGCCAGAGGCTAGCACCCTCTGGCTGAGGTGAACAGCCTGACACAACACCCAGTTCCAGGTCGGTCAGGCAACTGGTATAACGTGAAGCGCGGCAACGACGGCACCTGACCTGGATTTCGTTTATATTGCACTCGTCTGAATCTTGAAGGTGTGTTGCAGCATGGCTGCACGTCATTGGCTGTAGATGCCCTGGTGTTCAAGGTGTGTGACGTTGACACCAGTCAACCGTGCATCCAGCCTGACGACTGCTGCGGCCTAGATAACAGCCCAAAGGTGAGTTAATATCAAAAGAGTTACGAACACGCCTGCGAGCGATCATTCGGAAGGGTATGGGGGTCAAGGTATGTCAGAAGTGGCGAACAGCCAGCAATGCTCACGTCAACACCACGACCGCTTCTTGTAAAGGGTTTAACACCCCATGAAGAATTAAATCAGCCATCAATTGCAGGTGGTGAACACGCGGGTGTCAGCTGCTGCAGCTCACGTTCAGCCTTGCTGCGTGTGCAGGTATCGCTGGAAGTCGGCCCAGTGCTGCCGTATTAGCAACCTAAACAGTAATAAGTAACTGGACCTGCCCTTTCAGCTGAGCAAGGGCGAAGTCAGGTGCTGCCGTGTGTTTAATGGTACTGTCGTCTTTCGGTGCGGTGCCACAGCTGCATTCACGTTGGAAGTTCGTTAGATAGGCGCTTCAGCCTAAACTCGGATGCAGTTTTTTTGACAAACAAGCTCATCGCACCGCATGTGACAGGGTTCAATGAAAGGCGGGAGATTATCGTTGGACACGCGTTCAGGGCAGCAACAGAGGGCCATGCGGAGGTTCATCAAATGATAAACTTGACCACGACAGGTCTTGGCAGCTGAACAGGCATCCATGTGGATGGGGTAGGGTGTTGCCTGTCGTGGGGTGTTACAAGTAGTACAGCTGGCCAGTACAAGCCACAACTGCTTCCACTGTTGTCCAATTGCTATAGCTCAGCGTTGATGCATCAGCTGTCTGCAGCATGCAGCCCACCACGCATGACCATGTGCATGACCATGTGCCAGCTTACAGCAAACTCGAGACTCGCCAGAAGCATAGATGCGTTTCAAGTTGACATGCCTCAATTTGCTACGCATCTATGCTTTTGGAAACTGCCGCAATTGTTGCATTATTCTACTATTGAACACGGCACCATCACAACCGCCCAAACTTGTATACGTATATATGGGTAACATGATGACAGTCGTGTGGATTATCCGTATCACCAAGCTCTCCCATACTGCATCATCCACGCGACTAACATCATCATTGTGTTGCCCAATTAAGCCATAGCAACAACGCCATCGGCCCCGCACCCCCAACAGGAGCGGCAGGAAGAGGGAGCACAAGTCCATGTGCTTGCACGTATCACGCAAATCACAAGCAATGGCTATCATGAGGGGGTTGGGTGGGCTGCCAGTGTACTGCATTCTAGTGCCGTGTCCTCTCACAAGCTTGCACAAGATAGCACCCACACGACTGTGCCAAGATGTATGTCACTGTGGCTGCTAACACTCGAACAGCACTGCAATCCAAGTTTAAATACACAAGTGGGCAGCAGTGCCCAAGCAATCGCAGCCTCCACAAGCTCATCGCCCCCCCCCCCCCCAACCCCAACACACTGCCAGCTGCTGCGGTGCAAGCCAGCTGCACTTCTACGTTCAATGCCACAACACTGCCCAACAGCCAGCACTCAGCTCTTCCGTGCAATCACTTCTGCGCCACACGCACACACGTGCTGCGGATCCCCAATGGCACAGCCGCTGCATCCATGTGTCAGCTTGCAACAGCCCCTGCCCTGATATGACTTCAACATGACAACCGGGAGTTGCTACACAAACAATGAGTACATGCGGCGCATACACACCCGGACTGTTGCAAGGTCAACCAGGGACACTTGCTGCCAACACCAACCTGGCTGCTTGCCAGGTCATTCACCAACAGCATCCACTTGCCACCTGTGCTGCACCTATTGGCTACACAGCTGCTACATCTTGCCAAGGCAGCTGCTCGTGCCACCTGTTTTTTCGCGCGGCTGTACCTTGATCAAGAACAGCAGCAGACATGGTGGCACGCCTGGGCGTGCGCCTAGCGCAACCCGCACTGCTGCAGCCACAGCAGGTCCACAGCCAGCTTGCGCTTGCCAGCGTCTGCCTCAGGTTCTGGGGTTCTCGTCGCCGCCGCTCGGGCGTGATGACCCTGTGGCGCGCAGCTGCTTGTGCGGCTGCTGCACGCTAGGGTGCATCAGGAACTTGTGCGCGCATCACACCACCAACCGCTGCTTGCCGCGTGGCTGCCGGCACTCTGCCTTGCGAGTAGCAAAGGCGCTGTGGAAAGGCAGACCCCAGCCTGCTCTGGACAGGCTCGCTGGTAGCCAGCCGCTGCACCGCATCCTCATCACTGCCGGCCAGCGCCTCTACAGTGGGCTGGAACACTACAAGCGCATCACGGACCAAACACCTGTGATTGTCGATCTTCTTCTTGTGCTGCTGCTCCCTGCCCGGCACCATTCTGCACAGCCCCTTCTCCTGCAGCACAAGAACCTCCAGAAGCACCTGCTGCTGCTGCTCAGGACGTGACTTCAGCAGCGCCTGAAATAAACGAACACGTCCTGTACCCTGAAGCAGCAGCTGCTGGCGCCCCTGCTACAGCCTCTGCTGGTGCCTCGCTAGCGCCAGCGTCATCAGCGAAGACGAGCGGCCCTGCACTGCTGCCGCTGAAGGCACCACAAAAACGGGCCGCGCTGCCGACGACAGGAAGGTCAACCTTGGTTGTGACCAGTGGAGTGGAGGCTTCCTGGTCCGCCTTCAAGGCTGCTTGGTGGTCCAATTTCCGCTTGCCATTGGCTTCACTGGCGCCTACACCACACCCGGTCCGTACCGCACACTGCCACCAGCATCATCAGTAAAGAACAGCGACCCTGCATTGCTGCTGCTGTTGTTTCACTAGCGACTTCACTAGTGACTTCACTGGTGAAACACTACAAGAGCATCACGTGTGAAACAGCTGTGGCGGTTGCTCTGCTTCTTCTTCTGCTGCTCCCTGCCGGGCACCACTCTGCACAGCCCCCTTCTCCTGCAGCACAGTAAGATCCACAAGCGCCTGCCAGGAGTTGATTTCAGCAGCGTTTGAAATAGCTGTACATGTCCCGTGAAGCATCAGCTGCTGCCAGCCCTGCTGCAGCCTCTGCTGGTGCCTGCTGGAGCGGCACCTGGAGCACCAGTCGTTGCCGGTCGACGTGCGGGCTGGTCGGGTCCTGTGGGGCTCAGCATGGCGGTTCGGTGTCCAGCGTTCCATCGATGCGCTGCGCCACGGCCGTGTGCATGCCGATGGACTTGATGACGAAGGGAGCTTGAAGATGATAGGCATGGAAGCCGCCCATGATGTCAGCGATGCTGTGCAGGTTGTCCCGAGACCTGCAGCAGCAGCAGCAGCAGCAGCAGCAGCAGCAGCAGCAGCAGCAGCAGCAGCAGCAGCAGGAGCAGCAGCAGCAGCAGGAGCAGCAGCAGCAGCAGCAGCAGCAGGGTGACGTGCCGTAAGCACGTCAGGCAGACCGGCAGGGCGACAGCACCGTCGGCATGGCAAGTCACACAGCGCAGTGAGGCGCAACAAGACACATGATGCATCAAGCAGCAGATGCAGCACTCGCATGGCTACAATTGCCACCTGCCGCATAGCAGCAGGCGAGCAATCGAGGTTCGATGATAGCAAAGGAATTGTCAACACAACAAACCACGCACACACACTGGTGATGTCCAACACGTTGCTTGATGAAGATTCCTGCTGCCATCGTTGCAAGTGCAGCGCGTGCTACCCCTGCATGTTAGCTTCTGGAGGTTTAACTAAACCTGAAGTAGACTGTAGCCTCACAAATAGGCGCCTTTCCTGCTCATCCACAGAGTGCAAGACACCACAGAAGTCCTTGCAACATACATGATACTTTTGGCGTGCTGCACTAGCCCAGCACAAGGATGCCAGCACTCGGCTCTTGACGCAGAGCACCTTGTGGCCCTGATGAACCAAGACAAGCACAGGCAGACTCTGCGCAATGAAGCCGTACGCCAGGGCGTGCATCACCTGCATGACACAGGCACGTGCAGGCCTGACACTATTAGTTGTGAAACCACCCGCAATGCTTGCGCGATTGACACCGTTCCATGCAGTGTGTAACTGAGGCGAGCATCTCTGCAGCTGCCACCATCGCATGCCCTTGATAGCTGCCCAGCTGCACATGGACTTTTGCAATACTATCGCCTGCTTGCATAGACGTATCGTGTTCGGCAAACGCAGCTGCAGTTACAGCATGATAATTGACAGTGGCTGCACATTTGCTGCGCAGCACATGAAGAGGACAGCTGCTGCAGTGCGAGGTGCGCGATGCGGGTGCCGAGCACTGCGGGGATGGCCGGTCGCCCACCTCCCCCGAGCACCTGTCCAGCCAGCTTGAGCCCCAGTACAGCCTCCTGGGGTGGAGCGCGTCACGATGCAGGTACAGCGACCAAACAAGGTACAACACAGTGAACCAGGCCCCACTCGTTGAGTGGCTGGCGTGGCCTGACGGCAAAGCCTGCAGCAGCGGCAGCAGCAGCGGCGGAGGCAGTAGTATCAGCACTCACCAGCGGGAAGTGTGCACAGCCACGCACTGCAGAAGGGCTGGTCAGTGCGGGGGCAGATGAATAGTCACTGCGGTAGGCTACCGCCGGTAGCTGTCATCCCTCTTGGTTTACTGCAGCACTTACATGTCCCACGACAGACAGACAATGTTTGCCGTCTTTGCAGCAGCAAAACGCGTGGCAGCGGCAATGCTACAGTTGGTGTTGCGCCGGGCAGGGCGGGGGAGCAGGAGTGGCCTGAAGGGCGGTAACCCTTACCTTGATGACACAATGCCGGATGTTGTGTGTCAAGCCGGTATTGAGACTGTACTGTAAAAGGTGGCAGCCTCTGTGTGTGCTAAGGCAACTGTTGCGTGGTTCATGCACATGGCATCATGCACAATGATTGTGTGTGTACTGCAGCAACGCTTCATCATCATTAAGGCTCAGCGGCTGGCAGTGTGTTGCCAGCCACTTGTAGCACCTGTCAGTGGTCACACGTGCAGAGTTCATGTTACAACGGTGTGTACTGCTGTGGCAGCCAGGCAATGGGGAGAAGTGCCGCAGATTGATGTGATGGGTGTCCTGGGTAGGTGGAAGGCGGCATGGTGGGTGTGGCCAAGAGATGAAAACCCACGGCAGTGTTGTGGCACTGCTGCCACATACCGTCAATGGATGTCAAGCAATGTTGAAGTGCCAGCACCATATGTGACTGCCCCTTATCCCATCAACAATGAGCATGTGTCTGCTTTGGCTCGTTTTAGGTTGGGTGTGCATCATTTGGAGGTGTCTAAAAGCCGGTGGCGTGGTGTGAGTCGAGGTAATCGGCTGTGCCCACGGTATGCAGGCAGGCATGTTGAGGATGAGAAGCATGTTATGTTTGAATGCCATTGGTGTGACCTGCGTGAGCGGTTTAGCCGGCTATGTCGGAACACTGGGGGTCCTAGTGACCCAGACTGTATGCTGCGACTGATGAACCATAAAGACCAAACAGCTGTGGCTGAACTGGTACATTTGGTGGACGTAAGACATCAGGAGTCAGTTCGCAATCTGATGTGCGGTGGCTTTCAGGATGATATTTGGTAGGGATAGCTCTGTCCCTTTTTCTTTTTTTGGCTTGCTTTTGTTTTGCTCTTTGCGCAATGAGCCTGTCATCGGCTCCCCAAACGGGCGAAGTTACCCATGTAACTCTCCAAATGTGAAAATGTGAAATGTGGATTCTTGCGGCGACCAATGCTCTAGGTGTGTTGTGCTGTGCAGAGCACTGCGTGTCTTGCCACCAAGCGTGACATTGTAGCAGCATGACTGTTCCTCTGTGACGTGACCGTGTTGAGCCGCCAGCAGCATGGCACCAAGGACGTCGCTGTACACTCATTATGCAGCAATCTGAGAAAGCACTTGCGCTGTGCAGCAATGAATCGCATGAAGCATCAGGCGCTGCAGCTGTCACGGTCTTCCGCAGCACTTGCATATTCCGCGCCAGACAGGCATTATCTGCTGTCTCTGCAGCAGCAGATGTTGTGGCAGCCGCAACACCGCGGTTGCTGTTGGTACACTGTGACAGTATTCGCCCAGGTAGGGCTCTGAGCATGGCGGCTGCATGTTGCAGGACTCTCACACCAGTTCTGTGTGTGGGCTGTGCGCCCAGCCCGATCATGATCATAGTATGAAAGGGTTTCTTCGGGCCAAAAATCGCTACCGCCACTGTCCGAGTTGCAATCCGGTTGCAACTTGTAAGCGATCACCTTTTTTCTCGCAGACCTCTGAGCGCCAGACCACGAGGTTCGGGAAATAAGGGTTTGACATGCAGAACCCGGATCTGGGTTTTTTTTTGCGGCTCGCAGGGGTGCAGACCCCTAGATTTCTCAAGATTCCAATTCAGAGATTGCATGCAAATTGCTTCCGAGTTGCAAAAGTTGCTTACTTGCACTGGCGGTTTCTGGTCAAAGGAAACCCTATGGTGGCAGTGACAGTGACTCAGTGAGTGTGATCAGGTACTGGTAGCAACCATTGTCCAATTAAGCAGCTGAAAAAATAAACAGATAAGAATCCACAGGCAGAAGGGGACAACGCTATGCAGCAGCATGCAACAAAAAAGGCCAAATGTGCACCTCCCGGTGTTCGAGTGAAACAAGCACTTGATATTCCCAGGCATGGTTTGCCGTAGCAACAACATGGCACAAGTTGCTCCACTGGCTGCTTTGCATTTGATGCAGAATCATTATCACCCGATTGACTAGCCCCTCGCTTACAGCACGGATAGCTCCGCTGCAGCAGATGCGCTGTTGCCACGCGCGAAGCACGTATCTCATACAGCACACTCAACACGCCTGAGATGCATCTGTGGAAGTGTGCATGATGCAATTGGTGACAGT
This sequence comes from Scenedesmus sp. NREL 46B-D3, assembly GCA_014080715.1. Lineage (NCBI taxonomy): Eukaryota > Viridiplantae > Chlorophyta > Chlorophyceae > Sphaeropleales > Scenedesmaceae > Scenedesmus > Scenedesmus sp. NREL 46B-D3. Next base: position 1,309 of record JACERP010001607.1, on the reverse strand, counting down.
GGCATGTCTGATGACTGTTCAAGGGGCCTTGTGACTGCAAGCACCAGGGCCTAGCAAACACTAAAACTGCAATGTGCTGAGCACTTGCAGATGCCTGGAGGCATGAGACATGCATACACAGCTGAGCACAATGTCAACAGCCTCCAGGAACCCCCACAGCACGCCGTACAACAACCATACTACCGTAACCAAGCCTTGGCGCACGTCTTGTCCTGATGAACATGCCGGTTCGGCTGCACGAGTGATGATTCCGGGATAGCTGGCTGGCTGCCTGCACTCAAACCTTGAAGGCATGGTTGTCATGTGCGCACATGCTGGGTAAGGCTGGCACCGCCATTCCCACGTTCAACCTTAGTCCATGTAGCATGGCAAGGACAGTTTGAACAATGAGGAGCAGGACGATCTTGCCCTTGCCTTCATGCGCCGCACGTGCATGCAGAGCTTCCACAGCCTGTGCAGTCCATTGTGAACGACCTGAACTGCTCCACGACTTTGCCCAGTTACCTGCTTCACACCCACACAAACCAACAAACTGGCAACGCCTTGCTGTTTGTATATCTCTGCAGTGCCCGTATTGTACAAGTGTCTACATGCAGACACCGCTCGCTTACTTGACAATGCTAAGTGGACACCAAAACGTGCCTACTTTGCAAGCCTGCAGGAAAGCCACTCATGCTCCAGCTTGCACTGCAGCATCACCATGCACTGTGCGCAGGTTCGCATGCATGACAAGAGCAACTGTACAAGGTCATCCTGAATTGGCGATCAGGTGAGGATGTGAAAGGGACAGACACCAAAACCACCTACTTGAAGTAGCAAACACGATGCACTGCACACTGTGTAATCGATCAAGCACCACTGTACATCCTGGCTGTGCCGGCCCGTATATTGACGATGCTTGGTACATTGCATGGCTCGCCTCATATGTACTGTATGCCTGTGCGCACTGCCGCACAGGCTGCAGCCTCTGCAAGCAGAACGGCCACCAGACCCTGCAGCATGCCAGTGTGCAGCTACCACGTGCAAACGCAGCACAGAAGATGCATCACGGCATGCCAGCGCGGCAGCCCTTTGTCACCGCCAGACCCTCCCCTTCCTGTTGGACAAACACCACGCATGTTATTCAACTGCTGACACGCCACAGCAGCTGTGCCTGCTAAAGTGTACACGACAACATCCAGGCATCACGTACAAAGCGTTCGTGCCGTAGCCGTCACCAGGCAGTGGCTTGTTATCGCTCCCAGGCTTGAGAGGCAGGGCACCATGTGGCACGCCCCTACGGTGAGCATGCTGCTGCAGCGCTTGGCTG